>CM029017.1:99807281-99942281 GCA_016801055.1 Panax notoginseng | reverse complement strand
AATTATTTAAAATACATATATACATATACATACATATTCTTTTTAAAATTTCTTGTCAATAGGCCAACTGTTAACATCTTACAAGAATTAATATTTATATCAAAATATTTTATTTTTTCCAAAAAATTAAAATACTACACATAATATCATCTTGCCTAACACTAGAAAACTGTTTGTTTGACCTTTTTCCTACAAATAAATTTGAGACATGAAAATTAAATATAAATATTTTACTATTTTACCAAATTATGAAAGTTTTGTACCAAATTATAAGTGCAATACAAAATTTTTTGTGTACAAACACTTTTGTATTAAATTATAATTTGAACGAGAAAAGAAGTTAATCCACAATATTACATAATATATAATATTTGTTTAAAAAATTATCAATAATATATATTTATTCACTTAATTTGATAACAGATGAATATTTTTAGTACTATTATAATAATACTAATAATAAAAAGTAATAATAATAAATATAATAATAATAATAATAATAATAATAATAATAATAACAATAATAATAATAGTACTAAAAATAATAGTATTAAACTACCGCCATAACTTATAGCGGTAGACAATGTAGCACGAGCAAATGAGTGGTAAATGAATAATTTTTGATGTCGCTACAGCCTGTAGCGGCAGGGGAAAATCTATTTCAATCAGTGTCATCCAATGTTGCGATCAACGGTATAGATTATGGTTGTTAAAATAGTACTCGTGACAACCGATTGCCAAGAATGGGGGCCCATATATATATAGCCGTGTATATTCTGTTTGTGCGCAGTCTTTCAAAGCTGCGTCGTTTTGGCATATTTATTTTTTATTTCTGATTTGTTTTCATTGGTCCCTATTTTGCTCATTTTATATATGAATGCTTGACAAATGATGACTTTATAAGTGTAAATATGTATATCCTCCGATGTGATCTTTGGGTATATTGTAAAAAGGGTATTAATTAATTATTTTTTAATGGAAAAACCATGGCGGCTTAAGATCGATGGCAAGTCCCCTTAATTCTCTATCTTTCTTTATCCCCATATTCTCTCTTCTCCGCCGCACGTTGGACTGAGAAAAAAAATGGGTATAACCGAATTACCGAACCGAAATCATTTAACCGAAATTTTCAGATAATTCGATTATTTTTAACAATTCGGTTATATCTAAAATTTTTTACGTTTAATTAATACGGATATCAATTTTGACTTATTCGGTTAAACCGAATAACCGAATAAAGTAACTTAAAATAATAATAGTCCTTACTCCTTAGGCCCTGTTTGTTTTGGTTTGAATAAGGTTGAATGACACTGAATCTGAGCGATTCAGTCATTCAGTATGTTTGATTATCATTTTTTAAGATCTGAATGGTACAATTTCTTCTGAACGAATAAGCCACAATTTTTTGACTGAATAAACAAGCTAGTCGTCTGAATGGATTTTTATAGATGTTACCCCCAAACCCACAACTCAGAAAACCAATAAGATCGTGAATGAGCTCAACTCCCTCAAAGCTGTACAGAATTTGAACATATTCTAATCCATTAAAACTCCACCAAAACCATTAATCTGATTATCATAGTCAATAAACAAACACATCCATCAAAAACAAACCCATATAAAACACAAAAAATGAAATTGTGTGTATGAGAGAGAAAAAGGCTGACCGGAATAGTTCCGATCCGAAGCAATAGTAAAAAAAAGTCTTGAATAGTAGTTTCTTTTCCGTTTTCAATTCTAAGCAAGAATTCCTTTTCCGATCACTCTCTATATCTCCACAATCAGATCTCGTGTAAATGAATTTTGGTGGTGCAACTTTTGAGCAGTAATTTTTGTGCAAGTAGTATCCCTTTTAAAAGTGGCCAAAGTATTAATATTGTATAATTATGTAATATATGTATGTTTTTGAATTAAATTAATTACCCTTCTTGTTTATGGATTTGTATTGGTAAAAATATAAGATAAAAAGTTTTTTTTATTATCAATTTTGGTTGTCAATTTTTATCTTAAAAAATATCTCAAAATTATTTTTTTAAACAATTTAGAAGGTTAGAATAAAAAATATTATTATTTAGTTATTTCAAACAAATCAATTAAGAAACAATTTTTTTAATTCAGATTCAGTTTATTCAAATATTGATTCTGATTGATTCAATTTTTTTTTATCAAACATCACCTTAGTCTCAACTCTAAATCTCATTTCATTTCTCAGCCCCGACTTCTCTAAATCTCGAACAGTTGAGCTCTCGATCTCTCATCTTTCATCTCTCATTTGTCATCTCTCATCCTATCAGTCCTCAAAATCTCATATCTTGATTTCTAATCTCTGTTTCTGCCCTAACCTAAGCCCTTAACCCAAAAGCTAGAACCCCAGATCTCGATTTTTCATCTCTGTTTCTGCCCTAATCGTGAGTTCTAAAGTCTTTAATTTGTCTAATTTAATATAGGGCCAACTTGTTCTTTATTCTTTGTTCTAATTTACTATTGTGTATTGTGTAATCAATATTTTAGAGGTTATGTATTTGTTATTTGATTCAACAGTACTGTTGTTGGGTCACGATATTTCCTCTACTGGGCCGGACGGATTGGGCCTCCCTATTTAATTAGCCTAATGGACCTTCACTATTAAATCTTATAATCATTGGGCTTAACCTTTACCCTATCTTTATTGTCTCTCCTTAAACATTGGGCTGGATCAAGCGGCCGGTCCATAAAATCTTTTAATATCTAAGACTTTGACTGGTAATGATGAAAAAGGAGAGCAGTTGACAAAAAGTCTGCAGATCATTAATGTGGATGGGATTTTATCCGGCCGGCGGCAGAAACAGTGGAAAAAAGGTGACAACCTGCATGCACACGGCTGAGACCATAGAGAAACAAGGGGCTGTGTCAGATCGTGGTTGGTGGCACAAAAAACCGAGTATGAGAGTATAACCTAGCAAGGGGGTCTCCTAACAAAAGGTACGCATACACTTTCTATCTGAAAAGACACTAGACATTTTTACACCCTCCATTGTTAAACCTTGAACACCTGTATTGACTCTCACGCCGGAGCTATCCCCCGACGGTCCAGCCGTCAAGCTTTTGGTGTTGATCGTGTTTTCTGTGCAGGATTAGGGCGTCTTACGTGATTGGGACGTCATCAAAGATCTTGGCGTTAACATTGGCGCTAGAAGGAGGGCTGAGTTCTAGTGTTTCAGAGCTTTCAATCACAAAGTTTCATTTGTTCTACGTCGAAAAGAATGGTGAGGAGTAGAACTAGTACACCGGAGGGACAACCGATGGCTGTAAGTTCACCCTTGCCTCGTGTTCCAGTTAAGGATCATTTGGGTCCTTTCAAAAATACTCTTGAGAGTATGGCTTTCAAGCGTGATTCAGGGGGTTCTCGTTCGAGAGCCCGTAGTGAAGCCCGAAGGAGGTTGGTCTTTGCGGCTGACAAGGAACGTGATCATGGCCGAAGGCGAGTAGAAGGCACCCCACCTAGAACTCGGCACCGAAGTGATCAGGACGACAAGGCTGCCAAGCTGGCGAAGATGGCGGACGAAGCAGATCCTTCGGATGGCAGAACTGGAGCAGGTCCTTCGGATGACAAAGCCGATGCAGATGCTTCGGATGGCAGAGCCGAAGCAGGTCCTTCGGATGACAGAGCCGAAGCAGGTCCTTCGGATGGCAGAGTTGGTGCAGATCCTTCGGATAGCAAAGTTGATGCAGATGCTTCGGATGGCAGAGCCGAAGCAGGTCCTTCGGGTGGCAGAGCCGAAGCAGGCCCTTCGGATGGCAGAACTGGAGCAGGTCCTTCGGATGACAAAGTTGATGCAGATGCTTTGGATGGCAGAGCCGAAGCAGGTCCTTCGGATGACAGAGCCGAAGCAGGTCCTTCGGATGGCAGAGTTGGTGCAGATCCTTCGGATAGCAAAGTTGATGCAGATGCTTCGGATGGCAGAGCCGAAGCAGGTCCTTCGGGTGGCAGAGCCGAAGCAGGCCCTTCGGATGGCAGAACTGGAGCAGGTCCTTCGGATGACAAAGTTGATGCAGATGCTTCGGATGGCAGAGCCGAAGCAGGTCCTTCGGATGGCAGAGCCGAAGCAGGTCCTTCGGATGGCAGAGTTGGTGCAGATCTTTCGGATAGCAAAGTTGATGCAGATGCTTCGGATGGCAGAGCCGAAGCAGGTCCTTCGGGTGGCAGAGCCGAAGCAGGTCATTCGGATGGCAGAGTTGGTGCAGATCCTTCGGATGGCAAAGTTGGTGCAGATCCTTCGGTTGGCAGAGCTGGAGCAGGTCCTTCGGATGGAAAACTCGGTGCAGATCCCTCGGATGGCAAAGTTGGTGCAGATCCTTCGGTTGGCAGAGTTGGTGCAGATCCTTTGGATGCCAGAGCTGAAGCAGATGCTTCGGATGGCAGAGCTGAAGGACGAGGCGTCCAATTATGTCCAGTCTGAAAGACGTAGTAAAGTAGTCTATACACTTTGAAGGCATGTCTCAAGATGATCCTCATGATCGAAGAAGACCAAGGAACCATACTCCTGAGCATCCAAAGAGGGTACCTCACTATATCGGTTCTCGGGATTATGGTTGCAGCAGACGAATAAGTTGATCCAGAGAGTACCTTATAATACAAATAAGGCATTCTGCCTCGAGTATTCTCACCACAGTGACAAAAATCTCTACCGAAATAGATCCAGAAATCACACTCACGGGAATCCACTGAGGGCACACCGCCCTGGGGGTACTTATCTTCGGAGAAATTCATCTAAAGCTGCAAAAGACCGGGCCGTTCAGAAGAAGCTTTGAGGAGGTTTATGTCCCAATTAGCAGAAGCAGAGCTCATGGATGTTGGGTGTAGACAAATATTCTACTTCGGACAATCAATGCGGCAGGCTGTCAAGTTCAGATTCAGCACAAAAAATTCACTTTTTCACAACTGGTCCTCTTCGTCTTTGCCCTAAGGTCACAATGAAGTAAGGAGGTATGGTAGGACTCGCTGGCCATTCGATGGTAGCCAATTTATTTGATACCCCGCGTGGTAGTCAAATCCTGGATCCTATATTATTTTTACCACGGGTGGTAAATCAATGGTCACCGAAGTAAGGAGGTATGGTAGGACTCGCTGGCCATTCGATGGTAGCCAATTTATTTGATACCCCGCGTGGTAGTCAAATCCTGGATCCTATATTGTTTTTACCACGGGTGGTAAATCAATGGTCACCGAAGTAAGGAGGTATGGTAGGACTCGCTGGCCATTCGATGGTAGCCAATTTATTTGATACCCCGCGTGGTAGTCAAATCCTGGATTCTATATTGTATTTACCAAGGGTGGTAAAGCAATGGTCACCGAAATCCTGGATCCTTATATACTTGTTCTACCCCGAGTGGTAAACAAGATCTTAATGGTGCAAGGAGGATCAGCCGAATTCACCTTATTGACTGATCTGTCTCACACTTCGGTAACGATAAGTATGCATTACTTTATTTTGTTCAAGTGTTGAGTTCGGATTATATTGTCATTTTTCTTAACTGTTATATAATTTGCTTGATTATTGACTAACGGTTTAAGGCAAGAGGCACTTGAACAGTTTTCAAGTTGATTGATGATCAATTATTAACAAGAAATGTTCACTCAGAAGTAATAAGGCACGAAGTTGATATTTTAATATTAACTGTTCACAACCAGTTAGAATTTTTACAGAAAGTTCTATAGCTAAAGATGAGGAGAGGTCATCTTCAGGCTTCGTCCTTGTCATCGTCACCATCTGAAGAGTCTAGAAGAGATGGATCTACATTGGCCCGAGCTTTTTCTTGCCTTTACTTCGGCAGATTTCATATCATTTGGCATATATATGGACGATCTCATCGTTCAGCTTGGCGGGTTTTCTGTATTCTGTTTGGATCTCCTTACAAATATCTTCGGTCAGTGGCAGATCCAAGTTCCCAAGGGCCTGAAGTTATCGGAGTCCCTCTTCAAAGCTTTTGACGAAGTGCTATATATCCTGCCTCTTTAGCGTGGATATTGTTATTTTGCTTCGCCAGTCTCTGATTGGACTCGGCTAGATCTTCATTCTTCTTCGTCAAAATTTCATTCTTCGGAAACAGGTCGACATTTATATCTGTGATGACCCGATGTGTGGCCTTGATCGTCTCCAACTCTTTTTTGACCTTGTCGAGATCCTTCCGAAGTCCTTCATTGTTGAGAAGAGCAATGTCAAGGTTGCTTCTTTCTTTTGCCAACATAAACTTCAGAATGTCTTTCTCCCTTCGGGTGATATTCTCTTCGGCATTCTCTTCGGCATTCTCTTCGGTATCCTCTTCGGCTTCTTTGTATTTGAGACGAAGGTATCCGAAGATAGCGTTTGCTTGCAGATGGTCAATATTAATCAATCAGTTCAAACTGATGGTCAAATACCAACTTCCTTTAATATGATATTTCACTCCTTCACCCATCAGTTCCATGATGGAATTATTGCCGAACCGATGATCATCGGTGTCGCCACAGCTTCGGGCCTGGATTCAGATTAGGATGGTTTTTGTGGCGAAGGTCTGAATTGTTCGGGAGGCGATGAAATATTTGTTGTTGTATGTTCGGCTGGAGTAGGCTCTTTTAATGGACTTCCAATCTTAATTTATGTTGTTATTTGATGTTCATCAGATGGGCTTCGGTAAGCTATATTTTGGGCCTTTATTGACTTTATTATAAATCCTTTTGTCTTGGACCGATGCCATTTATACTCTTTCCTGATGCCATTTATACTCTTTCCCGATGCTATTTATACTCTTTCATTAAACATACTGTTTAATAAAAGACTGGGGGGCAATGTTGGGTCACGATATTTCCTCTACTGGGCCGGACGGATTGGGCCTCCCTATTTAATTAGCCTAATGGACCTTCACTATTAAATCTTATAATCATTGGGCTTAACCTTTACCCTATCTTTATTGTCCCTCCTTAAACATTGGGCTGGATCAAGCGGCCGGTCCAAAAAATCTTTTAATATCTAAGACTTTGACTGGTAATGATGAAAAAGGAGAGCAGTTGACAAAAAGTCTGCAGATCATTAATGTGGATGAGATTTTATCCGGCCGGCGGCAGAAACAGTGGAAAAAAGGTGACAACCTGCATGCACACGGCTGAGACCATAGAGAAACAAGGGGCTGTGTCAGATCGTGGTTGGTGGCACAAAAAACCGAGTATGAGAGTATAACCTAGCAAGGGGGTCTCCTAACAAAAGGTACGCATACACTTTCTATCTGAAAATACACTAGACATTTTTACACCCTCCATTGTTAAACCTTGAACACCTGTATTGACTCTCACGCCGGAGCTATCCCCCGACGGTCCAGCCGTCAAGCTTTTGGTGTTGATCGTGTTTTCTGTGCAGGATTAGGGCGTCTTACATGATTGGGACGTCATCAAAGATCTTGGCGTTAACAACTGTGATATTCATATTTCTGTAATCAACCTTTGCAAAATTTGAATCTAAGTTATAATAATAATAATAATAATAATAATAATAATAAGTAGGTTGTAATTATTCTTGCTTATGTTTTCTTCAATGCTGAGATTTTCATGTTCAACATTCAAAATATGAATTTTGATATTATTGATTGCTATGATTCACTCCAAATTTCTCTATCTTTCTCTGTATTTTCTCATGGCAAGGAGGGACAACTGCTGTATGTATAATGTATTTGTGTATAATTACATTCTTTTAGGCAGCAGATAATCCGGAGCAAAAATATGTTGTTGTATCGCTAAAACAATTGTAGAAGTGTTTATCTTAGTAAGATGCATTAATAGTAAATATGTTGTTGTATGGCTAAAAGAATTGTAACTGCTGCTAGTACCAGGTACCTAGGTGCGTCTTTGAGTTGACAGTAAGGTGCTCTATTTCTTCAATTGACATCCCTTGCTCTAACAGTCTAACCAACTTAATCAAACAAGTTCCATTAGAAATGGGAGTCATATAGGATGATGTTTGCTCAACAATATGGAAGACCAAAAAAAAGTGAATATTGTAAACAAAGGTATAACTAATTTGTTTTGTTAGAATATTGGATGCTCTGTCTTTTGTGTGTGTATATTTGTATATGTATGTATATTATCCGATTAATGTTACTTCTATTGGTATTTGAAAATCACCTTGTAAAATTGGGTGATGTGCTCTTTTAATCCTAACAAACTCTATTACGATTGATAAATTTTGATGAAATTGTTGCTTAACTATACAAGTTTCAGTGACTATTTATTTTTCAATTCAATGACAATGGTAGAGTCGTGTGCTACTTTATGACTCAGTTTCCAGTATCCCCCTGTGATATTAATTTGCTTTGAACTTTTGCTAGAGCAACTACAATTGAAGGACCAAAAAAAAAAACTAAATCTTGACATTTTTTTTACAGGACAAAGGAAACATCAACTATCTCCTACTCTTCAGTTTTAGTTTAGGAGTAGATGGATGTTCAACACCCACTGTTGGAAGGTAAAAATTTCCTCTCATTTTTCGGTTGCTCTTTGTTTGATGTGCCAAAATAGGGAGTGAAAAGCATAGTAATGCAACCTCCAGCAGCCCACATGAAATTCACAAAAATCAAATGGTCTAATGTATTGTCCAGTTTCTTAGTTGTAATGTCCTGTTTATCAAAGAGAGTTCTTGTTATTACACAGTATTTGTACTAGTGATACAAACAAAAATAGTTATGTTTCCTGCACTGCACATGAGCTTGAAATAAGTTTTGTGAAGTATAATATATGTAGCAGAACTTTAAAACAGAGATTAGACTCCCATATGTTTGAACTAAATATTATGTCTCCACTGAATGGTCATAAATAAATATGTTTGATCTGTGGATCTATTAATGGTTGATTGTACAGATTGATAAATATACAAGTAATGTATTTGTAGTTTCTTGTTGGTTCCCCCTGAAAGTAAATGATCTTTATTTATGCAGTTAAAAGGATTAAAGAATTGAGTGTTTATTTATGCAGTTATAGAAAAAGTCCTTAAAGGAAGCACTGGATGATTCACTGGTTGATGTTGCTATTGATATTATACTGTTAAAGGAAGCACTGTTGATGATTCACTGGATGCATCTGTTGGGTTGCTTGTACAAAGGAAGCACAGGATTAATTTTGTTGTTGATGTTCATGTTGGATGTTGTTGTTGTTGTTGTTGCGCTGCTAGTGCTGGCTGGTAGCTGCTGCAATGTTGCTGACTTACTGCATGTTGCTAGATTATAATTAGACTTTGTTAAGTCATAATTTGGATTATGTATTCTTAATTTTAAACCATTAAACTTTGTTAAGGACAGGGTTCTTTTTTGATTGATAAATGATAACATGGAAGCACATGTTCGGTTATTAACCGAATTACCGAATTTATAATTCGGTAATTCGGTTATTTCCAAAATTCGGTTAGTTGTTCGGATATTGAAATTATAATTATTTCGGTATTCGGTTATAACCGAATAGCCTATTCGGTTCGGTTATAACCGAATGATCAGTCCTAGCCGCGCGCCTCTTCCCACCGCCGATCCCGGCTTCTCCATCTATCCTGTCGTCACCTTTCTCCTCTATGAAGAGAATCAAGGTATAGGGTTCAATTTTTAGGCTTGACCTAAGCTTCTTGTATTGGTCAATTTTCTTCTATTATATTGTTTTGATGCATGTAAATTGGCTTGTTGGTATGCACAGATTCCACTCCCTCCAGTGGATGAGAAGAAAAAGGTAATTGAAGATGTTGACAAGTACAGGCGCTATGCTATTGATGCCTCGATTGTCTGTATCATGAAGAGCCGCAAAGTTTTGGGCAACCAGCAGTTGGTTATGGAGTGTGTTGAGCAGTTGGGCCGCATGTTCAAGGTATATTAGGGTGTTCATTTTTTCTTTTATTTTAACCTGTCCCAACACTTCTCATTTCCAACTAAATGCCTATTATTATATGTAAATCTGCAGCCTGATGTTAAAGCAATTAAGAAGAGAATTGAAGATTTAATAACTCGGGATTATCTAGAAAGAGACAAGGATAACCCCAACTTGTTTAGGTATCTGGCGTAATGTTATAAAATTGATATTCCAAACAGATTCTCAATTTGGCTGCTGGTGCTTGTGCAAATAACACTTGCAAAACCAACTGCATTCAGTTTCAAACTTGTTCATATATTTGTATTCATATATTTAACTAATTTTGATGCCTTCTGAACTTAAGTTCAACAATTGATCACTTCAGTTCTTTAGTAATATTGTTTACTAATATTATGTTACTAACTTGTAGATCTGTACAGTCTATTATGGACCGAATGAATTGGTCCTGAAAAAAAATCATCTGATAAGGTAATTGCTGAGAAAGCAATTGCCACATTAGAATCCGTTCGTGCCCCTTCAGCTGGATCTCAGGGTGACCAGGTATGTTCTTCAACATCATTGCATGATTATATTAGTTTCCATAACTTTTCTTGTATTTGGAAGATTTGTTTTTCTCTTAAGGTACCTTTCTCAAAGTTCCGTACTATTCATATCAGTTACATTGACAACACAAAAGAGTTTGAGCCGATGCTTTATCTAGGATGTAGTTGATCCTGATTCAACACAGAAGGATATTAATTTGCCCCCATTTGACAAATATTATTTACAAAATACTATCACATCCTGTTCCTACCAGTGGTTCTCTGAACATGTTGAGTGACCATTACATATTTTTTTTGAGGGACCTAGTTGATCCTCATTCAATACAGGAAGACATTAATTTTCTCCACTTGACAAAATATTGTTTAAAGTGTAATCATATCAAATTCCTCGGTATTTCTTTGAACATATTGAATGAGAGTGACATCATATATTTTATTGGGATTGTTGAAAAACTTCTGCACATGTTTTTTCAGAATTTGATATCTTCGACTACTACATTCACCGCACAAATTTTACTTTAATATGTAAGAAGCCTCTTGTCAACCTGAATTGTACTTTATTCACTAGGGCAGATGTACATGGCTATCTTGAGCTCTGTACCTACCTAGATATCTTATGACTACTTATTTTATCATTTTCACATCTGAATGAATTACTGATTCAACTCAATTGGCAAATTTTTAAGTGCACCTAGTGTTAATAGGAGTTCTTTAGTTGCTCGTAAATTAGTCATCTTTGTAACCATATCATGTTAGGAAACTTTAAAATGGTTTAAGTTTCACCCAATACATTTCAGGTTTTGAAATAGAAATTACTTCCCCGTCCAAGTTTATGAGGCTTCATTTTTTTGCATGCATCTTAAGGTTGTGGAGGACTAATCTACAAATTGAAGATTTCATGTATGTAAATGTGATAATTATATAACGGAAAAGAAAAAGGATTTCATCCATCGCAAAACAGATGAAAAGTACAATACATAGATGGGTTTTTGGTGTGCCTTAAACTATGTGCAAAAAATAATGTAGGCATATAAACTTGTACGAAGGTAGTATTCGGAATAACATAAATTTAGCTTAACCTATTTCGTCCTCATTTTTTAGAGCAATATATTACTATATTAGGCCATTAGCTTTTTTCCACCAAGAAATTTACTGAGCATAATGTCTTACTCTTACTATCGTACCTTCTTCTGTGTTATACTGTAGTTGGTTTTTTTCTTTGTGGTAATGTTTTCCCACCTCCCATCTTACAGGGTAAGCAGGATAACCACAAAAAAACAAAGTATTTCCAAATTTCTGTGGAGTCGTATACACATCTAACTGGGTTGGAGGACGAAGTGAAGTCTTACGAGGACCAAGTGAAGTCATACGAGGATCAAGCGAAGACATTCGAGGATCAAGTGACTTCATACGAGGTTCAAGTGACTTCGTATGAGGATCAAGTGAAAGCATTAGAAGATGAAGTTGAGGAATTGAATGAAAAGCTGTCTGCTGCGAATTCAGAGTTGACAACGAAGGAAAGTCTAGTAAAACAGCACGCTAAAGTTGCTGAAGAAGCTGTTTCAGGTACGTTGGTGTGGTGCTAGTCATCCATGAAATATTAGCTCGTGCAATGTCATTTATTTTATTCTTTTTTCAGAGTAAGAGATTTTATGAAATTGATTCATTTCCTCGAACAGGTTGGGAAAAAGCTGAGGTAGAAGCTTTGGCATTGAAAAATCATCTAGAATCAGTTACATTGTTAAATCTTACTGCTGAAGATCGAGCATCACATTTAGATGGTGCTTTGAAGGAGTGCATGCGGCAGATCAGAAATTTGAAAGAAGAACATGAGCAGAAACTGCAGGATGTTGTTCTTACCAAAACACAGCAATGCGATATGATAAAGCTTGAGCTCGAAATAGAGTTGATATATTTATTAGCTTTGGTAAGTTGGTGTTCATTATATGCTTGTCTTGATATTGTAGTAGTGTAGAAAACTCTTTCTTGTGAAGTTGCCAGAAAGTAGAAAGTTCATTGTACCGAAAACCCAAAAATTGCTTGCGGTTCCTTTGTTCCAGCTTCATGAAAATGACAAAGTATGTAAACTTCTAATTGTGCATACGTTTTAATATTTCAGTTTTGACATTCATTTCTTATACCTGATCGATGTAAAGTAGTTACTAACAAATTGTTGAGCTCCTGTTGTGGGTTCATAGAAACTTCCGTAGTAACTTATAACAATTTTTCTTTTCTCTTAATCTTAGTTTCTGCAACTCAAGGTAGATGGTAATGATATTGGTAAGAGCAAGTGCTTTATGCCCCCACACGCCTATACCCTTCTAGAGTTGAGTTTTTCATTGTCAACTGTGTATCAAATTGCATGCTGTTTGTCCAGATTTAGTAATTTTGAGTTTGTCAAAATAAAAATCAAGGACCGTGTAAATAGGCATACAAAACTGTGTGCCAAGTGTAATAGAAGATTTAGTTTTTTTTTTTTCACATAATAGTTACTTCAAATTGCACATGGGTACCATCTTGTGTATGTTTGTCAAACTAGTATGTATTTCATGTTATCTTGTTTAAGGCATTTTATTTAGTCAATTGAAGGACTCTGGAATTTTTCTATATGCTCAACCATTTAATAAATATTGTGGGTAGTCTGTTGGTTTAATAATATTAGTACCACGTAGCAACTCTATTGTCTTTGTGTATTGATTTTGGCATTAAATGCATCTGGTGACCTATTTGCTTCATTTTACTGACTTGCTATTATTTTTAAATATGTGCAGGAAGGCTGCTTCTACGACCTGTCTTATAATACTAGGTATCAATTTTTTGTGCTACGTTTACGGAAGACGAGGGACGAAATTATGAAGTGTACTATCTCTATATATGTAGATATATACTTTGATTGAAGAACTGTGGTGACTTTAGATTATTAATTGTAAAGATAATGAATGATTTTGTAGTTGATGATTTTATTAAGTTAATAATATTTTAGTTTTTTGTATTTTTGTAATTATTTACTATGAGGACATTGAGCTAGTCAGGTATACAAAAAGAATGTCAAATATTGATTTGGCAACAATATAATTCGTTACCAAAGCATTGAACAAGTTTTAATATAGCAACAATTTTTTATACATTTAGCAACAAATTTTCGTTGCTAATGGCATTAAAAATATAATATTTGGCAACGAAAAATTAACCTAATAACAACGGAGATGATATTGTTGCTAATATTAAAATAAAATGCAACATTTTTTATCGTTGCAAATCATGTCAACTTTCGTTGCATATGTAAAGAAACGACAACATATAACGTCGTTGCTAATCGACGACTTTCGTTGCTATTGAAAAATAACCAGCAACAAACATTTTCGTTGCTGATTCAGCATAATGTCGTTGCCAAATAATATAATCAACAACGAAAATCGTTGGTAAAAAGTTTACATTCCGCAACGAAAGCAAGCTTGGGCAACAATTTTCATAATTTACTGCAACGAAAAATGTCGTTGCAAAATGGTGTCAATTGCAACGAAAATGCATGGTCGTTGCAAAAAAAAAAGAGTTTATTTCGTTGCCAATTAGCAGGCTTTTGCAACGAAATGGAGTTTTTAGCAATAAAATTTTAATTATTATGCAACAATACATTTTGTTGCTAAAGGATCGATGTCTCTGTACGAAAGTTAAATTTTGTTGCAAAATGTATTACTTTTGGCAACGAAAAAAATACGTTCGTTGCGGAACAATTAGCAACGCTCATTGCGCAACGAAAGACGCAACGACAGTAAAGTCGTTGCCAAACCCCTTTTGCAACGAAATTTGACACCTTTAGCAACGAAAATCGGTTGTTGCTGAAGCCCCATTTTTTTGTAGTTTCTTGGATTTTCCACTTAGATTTTAAAATAGAAAATTATGATTACTAAATTATAATTAGGGTTTTCTAATTATTTTAAGATTTTCTAATCATAATTCAAGCTTGCTAATTAGGATTAATATTTCCTAATTAAAATTGCTAATTTAGCAATTAGGTTCATAATAGAACATTAGGGTTTCTAACAGAATAATTAGGGGTTCAAATTTTAAAATTAGGGTTTTCTAACTAATTCGTTAGGCTTTAGCCTAATTAATCTTTTAATCAATACACTTAAGTCTCTGAGATCCCAAATTTGGTTTTTCGTAATTCAAATTAGGGTTTCAAATTCCCAAAATCTAAAATTAGGGTTTCTAGAGCTAGTAATAGTGTTTCTTGTCAATCATTAGGGTTTTCTAACTAAACGTCGATATTCTTAATATATGATTAGGGTTTGTCACTGATATAATTTATCTGATCAACCCTTGACCCTTAACCATATACTGTACACATAAAACCACATACATAGATACATATACACTTATACCCTTACTCCTAAATAATTCTCCAGACAGATTTTTAAATCCACAAAATTTCTTCCCAGAAATGTCAAATCCATTCACTTATTTTCTGTCGAGGTTTACTATTCAACCTTTAATCCATCATCTAAGATTTAAATAATTTTCTAAATTCTCGGGTTGTCACATCACCTTTGTCTCTCTCTCTCTTTTATCTGCCTACAGTCATGGGGGTTTAATAGATGAGGGTCTTGCTTACTTCACTTCAATGACCAAGGAGATTGGAGTACCTCAATAGTTAATATTATTTTGGTCTTAAAATGAGAGTTTAAACTTTTCTATATATTAGTATATGTTATATTTGTTTGTTTGTGATTTGGGTGTTGGTAGTGGTGGCATATTCGTCCCAATGCTTACCTTGATTATTGGATTTGATCCAAAATCAACAACAGATAGAAGAGATTGGTAACCAAACATTCATACCAAGGTTACCAAACTTTCATACCAAGGTTACCAATTCACCTCCATACCTGCAGTTTTTTCATAGTGTAGTTGGTAACTAAATATTCATACCAAGGTAACCAATCCACCTCCACACCTTCAGTTTTTTCATAGTGCAGTTGGTAACCAAACCTTCACACCAAGGTAACCAATCCACATCCACAGCTGCAGTTTTTTCATAGTGCAGTTGGTAGCCAAACATTTATACCAAGGTAACCAATTAAGTGTTATTATGTTACCAATTTATTTTGAATGTGATGCAGTTGATAGCCAAACCTTCATGCAGTGGGTAGCCAAATCTTCATACCAAGGTAATCAATTCAGTTTTATTAAGTTACCAATTTATTTTGAATGTGGTGCAGTTGGTAGCCAAACCATCATACAGTTGGTTGCCAAACTTTCAGACCAAGGTAACCAATTCATACTGCAGGTGTGGAGGTAGATTGGTTACCTTGGTATAAAGGTTTGGTTACCTTGGTATAAAAGTTTGGTTACCCGGTACGTTTCACTAAACTTCCAACTTCCAAGTATATGAAAGCGCAAAAAGAAATACCCTGTTCAAGGATTTTGATTAGACCGTCATTGGAAAGCTATACAGTATAGCAACCGGTAACCGGCCGATCAAGTCAGTTATCGGAGATGGAGCATGGAGTCAACGAGGGCGAACTGAAGGCAGCCGGAGCAGAGCTCTTACCAGACGGACGTAGTGGACTGAGAATCCATGGTTGGGAGATTGAGTTTCGCAAGTTTACCATGTCAAGAATAAGCATGTGAATGATATTCCTATTTACATATGATTTGATTATGATATATATATGAATGAATAATATGCAAGTATGCTTGCATTAACAAAAGCTGTAAAGTCCTTTGATAGATAATAGAAAATATGTGTACAAGGACTTAGAATGAATTGATCAAATATGTTAGGTTGATCCTACATAAGCAAAACAGCTTTGTAAAGTCCTTAAAAAGAAATGATGTACAAGGACTATAAATATAGAAAGATCAAGCATGTTAGGTTGATCTTATGATGTAATAGATAGGCTTGTTTGATCGTCGAGCACTGCACCAGAAATCATAGTCTACCAGGAGAGTTAAGGAGAACTCGAGAGCTGTCGAGGCAGAATCGTAGTCTGCAAGATAGTAGATCTCGAAGTTCGTAGACTGCCAGGAGAGACGAGGAAGGATCGTAGTGTGTTGAGTAGAACTTCCTCGGAGCCGAAGTCTGCTGAGGAAGCCATGTTCAGAATCGTAGAGACAGCCTGCCTAAGAGCCGACCGAACATCTGCCGAAGCTAGTCAGGAACGTAGACTACCCTCAGAGTCGTAGAGTCTACTGATGCCAAAGTCAAGTCAAGGATCGTAGACTACACTCTGAGTCGTAGAGTCTATTGATTAAATGCAGAGATCGTAGTCGAGCAAGATCAGATGAAGACATCGAGCACAAAGACAAAAATCGTAGAGTGTCAAGATTTGATCCCGAAGTCGTAGGGTCTGCACAGCCGAAGCTGAATCGTAGAGTGCAGAACTACGACCTCAACAATTATGCTCATAATGCATAGGCAGAATCGTAGAACAAATACGATTCTCAACTAATGAGCACTCCCAGAATATCCAAAGGAACAAAGCCTCTGGTTGGCACTACAAAGATACATCCCACCTGAAGGGAACCAGAGAGCACTCAACGAATGACATGTATGCTAACAGAAGATCTAAGCATCAACCCAATCAGCATCAAGATTGAGTTGAGAAGCCATTCAAGATGAAGTCTTCCACAAGTTGATCAGAAGAAGACTTCAGTAACTGATTGAGGAAAGTTAGCAAGTGCAGTAGCTATCATGAGATAAGATGACAACGATCTTGGAGACATTTAGGATCGTAGTGTTTGCCAAACAAAGAAAGAACTGATGGAGTACACACAGAGATACTGGTCAGCTTCTAAAGAACAAGGCTAAAGTGATTAAGCATTGGGTCAGTCCATTGATGATAAATGAATGGGAGATCATAAGGAGAAAGCGAGCTGGACCCGCCACAAATCTGAAGTGTCTTAATATTCAGTAGGGACCAGAGCAAAGAGTCAAGCCATCAGCATCTGAAAGCAGTCGAGGCAAATAGAAGTGTTGAAGCGCTACACAAAAGGAGGAAGAGGTATTCTACATTAAAGATCTAATTAACACTCTTCAAGATCGTAGTGCTGTCTCTACCAGTCAACATGACACTACGATCAGGTCCTTGAAGACATGCATCAGAATCGTAGAGTTCGAATAGCTAAAGACTGAAGCATTGGCAACGGTTCAATCTGAAGGGTAATATTTGGACACAAGCTTATTGAGAGTATCGATGCAAAAGGACAACCTCTGATCGAGAAATCAGAAGGAGGAAATAAAGTCTTCGACCTGTCTAAGACATTAAAGTGACATCTCTGATGGGTAGGTGAAACAGTAGACTGCAATGTCAGAGAAAGTATGACTTGTCACATCAGCAGTCTACCTTTGTCAACTCGAGATCTGTGAAGACATTTGAATAGCTTTCAACGGCTACTTTCCAACGGAAGGATTAGGAAGGAGTATAAATCTGCTAGAGCTTCAAAGATCGAAGGTTGCTAGAGTTGTCGAGTTTGGAGTAAAGGTGGACTGTTCTAAACCATGTAAGATAGTGAGTTCGAAGGTTCACTCTACGATCCACTAAGAACACTTAGAGTTAGACAAAGAAAGAAGTAGAAATGAGAGTTCTACAATGTAGAAGTGAGAGTTCTACTACATGAAGAGTGTTCTGAACTGCCGAGAGAAAGAAGAGCGTCATGTCATATTGGTGTCCATCATGGGAAGACTCTAAGTACCATAGAGAAGAGCTCACAGTCATCTTAGAAAGTCCATCATGGGAAGACATCAAGTATCAAGAAGAGAGATCACAAACGTCATCATGGTGGCAAGCATGAGAAAGTTTCTAAGTACCTAGCAAAAGAGCTTACAATCATCTTAGAAACCCATCATGTGCAGCCATCATGTATCAAGAGGAATGATCTTCAAGGCAGTCATCAAGGGATCATCCGAAGTGGTTGAGTAACTGAAGAAGCTGAGCATTATGCAACACTCAACTGCACTTCAAGGGTGATCACGTAAATCTGCTAAGTACAGAAGATGTTCAGAGCATGAAGACATCTTAGCAGCTCAGCACTAACTCCAACAAACAAACAAACAACTCAACAAGATGCCAGGGCCTGAGGGGTCCTTGTCCAAAGGGACTAAATGAAGTTCCAAGCCTGCTGGGCTTGAAGAGTTCCTAGGGAACTAGAGGAGTTCCAAGGCTACTGACATTGAAGAGTTCTTAGTAAACTGAAGTCCCAAGGCTGCTGGCCTTGAAAGAATCTTAGTGATTCAGGGTGCTGCCCTTCCTTAATGGAAATCTTGCTAGTTGAAAGCAGAAGAGTGGATTAGAAGATTGAGTCTCTGAACCACTTAAAACCCCTTGTGTCTTTTACATTATGTCTATTAACTGCTATAACTGCTATGTATATTTTAACTGCTTACAACTGAACTAACTCTACAAACAATGTAGTATGATTATGAATATTTTAATGAAGGGGTTCTTTTACTTATTCCGCTGTGCTTGAAAAGATTCTTATGTTTTTCATATTCTAATTTAATAACAATAAAAAATAAAAGTGAAAAGTATTTGAATTAAAAAGGATCTATTCAACCCCCCTTCTAGATCTATTGTGCCTACTGGGAACTAACAATTGGTATCAGAGCAGGTTCTCATGCTATATTCAAAAGCTAATCGCTTTGAGTCTGATCCGAGGCACAAACATTGTTCTAAACTTAGTTTAGTAGTAAGTTACTTGTTATATGTAGATGAGCTCACACATTGGAAATATTGTGTACAGGTAAATGTGTATATACACCTGAAGCTGCTCAGATTGGTCTATGTTCTCAAATATTATATCAACAAGACCAATCCTTGCCTGCAGTCAATCTTGTAGTCTGAAGACCAAACGAGATAGCCCAAGAGACATCAATAACACAGAGTCAAGCATCCACCAGCTTGAAAGATGAAAAGGCCACACATGCTAAGAAATGCTTATCCAAGATAAGAAAGAAGTTCTTCTCAAACATGTGTCTAGGCAACCAGCAGCTGGGTACAGACTTTGTGAACTGAAGGATGTCAAAGAACTAAAGATGCTGAGATTCTCAGGATGCATCTTCAAGACTACGACTGATTGATTAAAGGCCAACAAGAGCAATAAGTTGTCAGGAGTAAAAGTGAAGCTATGCACATCAATGCCTAAACTCAGTATATCTAAGATAAATGACTGTTAAGAGACTGACAGTAAAAAGGTACGGTTTCTCACTATTACATGTGTTCATCATAAAGGCACCTTCTTATGAACCATAACAGTATTCTATCAAGAAGTCGTAATCTACCTAAAAAGGTGAAGAGAGAAAGCACCCTGAGGATGGAAACTCAAATGTCTATAAACTTTCTCTCCATCCAAGTTTTAGGTTGAAGATGACATCTTGAAGGAAATCTGAAATGGGTCATAAGAGCATCATAGGTCAAATTAATTCTATGTGAAGTAATCTTTGCTAGTGGGTTAGTATGTATGTACAAATCCTTGTTCTAAGTGTTTGATAACACACAGAGGATGATCAGTTCTACAAGAGTATCTTGATGATGTGTAGAAACTGATTACCTCCATGAATCAACTAGATACTCCTAAATCGTAGAGTTGATTCTCACTCTGTGAACACTTAAACCTTGTGAACATAACCCTACAAATGATGAAACCATCAAAGAGAAAGAGTGTGCTTTTAAAATAACGAATCTTACACACACTCACCTTCATGCATCTCAAAATATACCATCTAAAACTAGTTGCATGCATGAATATGACTGTTGGCGACAAATGTGATGATTATCCAAATATGAGGAATAGAGGTTTCGAAAACTAACCTGGCAGGACCCATTTAATTGTGGGTACCAAAAATAGAAATGTATCTAACCTGCAGGTACTTGGTCTGTCTGACCACACTAAGGAATACTGAAGCAGAAGACTTCAGTCAAGAAGACTCAACCAGCAGAAGGCTAAGGACTGTTCGGAAGAGATTCTGATAAAATTCCTATATGTCCTAGCCTATCCTTGAAGGCCCGCTGAGCTAACCAGAATGGAGCTCAGATAACTGCTAATCTGTATATGGAAGCAAACCATTCAACCAAAGATGAAAAGGGTCTTATATGCTCAAATCAGGCAAAGCATGCTATATGAGAAGAATCCTCAAAGAAGCTCACATTAGAGGATCTTCGAGCATCAGTCAAGAGGAACTCATTACGGGAGCAGAACTTCACACGCACAAGACTATCAAAGAAGACTACGTTCGTAGTGCTGTCAAAAGATCGTAGAGTGATCAGTCCTGAAAATATCCATGCCTATGATACAAGGAAATCTAAGTGATAATTGTGTTCCCAGTCAGAATATGCAAGGATGCCTTCAAATGAACCTAAAGTAAAGGGAATCACATCTATCTGGGAAGACAGCATCAACCATGGGGAGCAGTGATCTGTTGAGAAACCACAACACTGAGATATACCATGAAGCAATATACCAACTACAGAGTCTCAAAACTCTGTGGCTGATGAACCAAATAAAGATCCATAGTCAGTAGGAACATCTCAAAACGTACTACTGATAACCTATCAGCCACCCAACTCAAAATCGTGGAGTTTCTACGATCAAACATCTGATCGCAGTGTAGAAGCAGGAAGACACCACGATTACAACAAATGCAATTGTCCAAAGTTGGTAGAGGACTTCCCTAAAGAAAAGGTCAAAAGAGATGTCAGTGCAAATAACTCCTAAATTACTTCATCTGGAAAGCGCCTCAGGGACAAACCTAACCCTTAGCTCACTTTAAGTGGTTGGCCCTTCCTAAGCTACCTTAATCTAGAAGAATTGCTTGATCAAATTCATCTAAAAGACCAAAAAAGTCAACGATCGCAGAGTAGAGTTTGAGAGAACTCAACGATCGTAATGTAACTTCAACGATCGAAGTGCAACCTCAGCGATCGTAGAAGCAGACTTGACGATCGCAGTCCTACTAGAGTATACTCCAGTTCACGAGGAGCGTGAGAAACGGGACAATTGCTCAACCATGCAGATTATGAGGAGATAAGTTCGGATATATCAGTGATCAAGCTATGCAGTTTCAGGATGAGGATTAATATCAAAACCATCCACTGTAATATCTCACAATAGTTGATCGTTGAGTCAACAGAAGAAAACGTAGAGTCCATAGCTGCCTTACCATGCTACTCTACGAATCAAAAGGTCAACGGTCAATCCACGTCAATTAAACGTCTACTCTCCTAAAGGAAATATCTAACTGAAAAGATATGGGGAGTTACAGCTCATTACTGGACTTCGTACAACCAATGGTTGATTGACACATCACTGAGTATGCAGAGTTGGAAGGAATTGTCATTAAGAAAAATTTGAAATCTGCAAACAGTTATTAGAAACCATTGAACCTTTCTCCCTCCCATTTTCAAACCCTAGAACCCTCATCGAAGCCAAAAATCTATTAATCCTCAAGTGTCTTGCCCAAATCACAATTAGCCATCTCTCAAAAACTCCTCTGAATCAAATACCCATATTCCTCAAACTACTCAAATGGAAAACTGGCGAGTAATCACTTGCATTCAGCTCGGAACCAAGTCATTTGAGAAATCTGAAAAGAAGTTCAGAGACATTCTCGAACTTGTGAAGAAAACTGGATTCTCAGAATGCCTTGAGGCTAGCACTCGAGTACATGTTGACCTGGTTAAAGAGTTCTACTCAAATACTTCTATAAACTCTGGAACCCTCTCTACCAAGGTCAAAGGTCAGTCTCTAAAGCTGAAATCTTCTGACCTCAATTAATGCCTAGGTTTTCCTAACCAAGGACTGAAGAGCCTTGATGATGTCGATACGAAACAAGCAAAGGAGATCATGGGGTACCAAAGAAACCCTAGTCTGAAGGACATAAAGAAGAAGGAGTTTCCAGAAGAGTTCGAGTTCCTTGCAGAGATAGTGGGCAAATGTATATTTTGCAAGGATACTGCACATGATACTGTGCTTGATCAACAGTTGAAGATAATGTCAGCAATAGTTCTAATTAACTTTGGAGTTATCCTTTTTGATCAAATCTCCAAGTGGGTAGAAAAGGCTGAGCTAAAGAAGTCAACAGAAAAACCTCTAACAAAGGTGTTTCATGGAAGACTGCTGAGCATTGTAATGAAGAAGAAGCTAGGAGGCAAGATCAAGGATGATGAAGGAGAGCCTCTGAACGTTCACAAAGTGATGTCTCCATAACTATTTGTGAATTAGAAGAAAAACCCCAAGGAGAACCAAAGGCTGATAACTGGGAGCAGCAGTAGGGCCTCTGCAAAGAAGAAGAAGACAGAAGAGGTAGAAAGCTCTGAGTCTGATGACTCTATACCAGCAGCAACCACACCAGCCAGAAAGAAATCCAGAGGTGTGAAGAAAACCAAGGTCCCATCAAGAAGTCTCTCCTCCAAAGACAAGGATAAAGAAGAAAAAGTCCTGACTGCTGAAACCACAAAGCGAAAAAGCAACAGGCTACTTCAAGAGCCGTTAAGAAAGAAATCTAAGGTGGAAAACAGGCAAGCCTCAGCTTTCGAAAATAGTACATCTGATGAAGAGGAGGACGTAGAGTCAGCAGAAGAAAAAGAGACAGATGTCAAGTGTGACGCCCCCAAAATTAGGTATACATCACCCATCTTGAGTCGCTAGATACGTGGTACAGAATTCAAATACAACTTAATAATACAACAGTCATGTACAATACGACAAAACATAAACTGTGAGTTTGAATACAAATATTGTCTACTAGAGAGTATATAAACTCAAAAGGAGTCCTCATTACAATTATTATCACACTATTACATAGAATAGTGAGGACTACTAATGCTATCATCTGGTCCATCACTCCGTTTCCCGACTAGTCCCAGCTATATTTCCATTTCCTGAAGAGAACAGTGAAAGAAAGGGTGAGCTCAACTAGCCCAGTAAGAAATATTATGACTAAGATAATACAGAATAAATTATCATTAGTCTTCAACAATGTTAAACTGATAAAATACAATAGACATCAAGTTTAACTGCAGCGGATCAAACAATCCATTAAAAGAGTCAAGTAGAGAATAAAATCTACTATTTTTTATGATTTAAAAGGTTTTTCATGACTTTTATCGCTGGGACTCAGCTTAATAAATAATCCACATCATCGAATCACCCCTGCACTACGACCAAGGATATTCTTTAGTATCACGACCACGAATTATCCATGCACTACGGCTAAAGGTAATCATGTTTTCATCAACGGTCATGATCATGCCATAAAACAATTCATCTCTGCACTACGGCCAAAGAGAATCCATAGCCATAATCATACCAAAAACTGTCCATCAATGCACTACGGGCCAATGAGGACTTTTTTCACATCATTTATAATATTACGGTTATGATTACACCGATTAATCTCTGGTCATAATCATACCAAGTCCATCTATGCACTACAGGCCATAGATGACTTTCAACAAAATATAAACATGAGGATGATGACAATGATATAAGAATTCAATGAAACAAGTTCAAGAATTATTTTATCCAAGAACTGATAATGTCCAAATTATCAACATGATACTGCTTTGTAGAGTAAAATTCAAGAATGCTCAGAAGAATATTTACATAAAAAGATACTGGATGAAGCGCAAATATCAAGGATATTCCACTAATTTCATGGAGTATAGAAGTCAAAGTTTTAACCAATTGAGTATAATAAAGAATGGAATAACAAAAGAAATCACCATGCATGCGATAGACCGCACAGACATGTTATTCCAACAGAATAATAAATAATGGAACCAAGTCTGGCGTAAAACGCACAGACATGATATTCCAACAGAATAATAATAAAGACAGAACCAGGTCCGGTGTAAAACACACAGACATGATGTTCCAACAGAATAATAATAAAGACGGAACTAGGTCCGGTGTAAAATACACAGACATGATGTTCCAACAGAATAATAATAAAGACGGAACCAGGTCCGGTGTAAAACACACAGACAAGATATTCCAACAAAATAATAATAAAGACGGAATAATAAAAGAATGTCACGAAGTATAGGGTAATCCGCGTATACTGGTTATTCCAGCAGAATAATAAAGAATGGAATAACAGAAGTTCTTTTCATGAATACAAAAGAAAATAATACTCCTTACGAGTACAATAAATAATATCCCTTACCGTTTTAAAGAAGAACTGAAATAAAGAAGTAGTTAAATAGCAGAATACTTTTCTTCTTTCTCTCTATAGTTTCTCTCTCTAGAGTTCAGTGAATTCGTAAGAAAATAATGAAGGAATGAGCTTCTATTTATAGGAAAATGGAATGCATAGTAACTAATCCATGAACGGTCCAGATTGATTTACTTTAATCTGACGGTCCATATTTAAAGAAAAATCTTTTAAATAAAATATAATATATTCTATTTATAGAATAACTTTAATAAAGTATTCTGTTTTATATAAAAAGATGTTTCTGTTTTACTATGTTAATAATACGAATAAAACAAAAATTCATTATCGCTAAATAATTCATATTATTAATTGACAATAATTGAATCAAACTGAGTGACTTCTCACATAAGCATTAATAATCAATACCGTGTGCTACTATACAACCACATGTATTACTGTACTTTTACTACTGAGTAGTTCAACAGTATCAACGGTAAAACTTTCGCCGTTATTTTTAATAAAATATTTTTGTCATTTTCTCAATCCGACAATAATTCCGTTGTGGAGTCCACCAATAATTGTGCCGTCGTACGAATATTCCCTGACAAAAATAATATTTCCCGACCAATCGAATATAATATAACAATTTGCATACTTTACAAAATTTATAAATACTACCCACAACTATAACATTATCTCAAATTCACACCATAATATTTAAAAATATTTCGAAAAAATTAAATCTTTATTCATAAAATCTGGGATTTCACAATCTCCCCTCCTTATAAAATTTCTCCCTCGAAATTTTCGTACATACCTGGTATGCCGAACAGATGAGGACACTTCGTCAGATTCTAACTCTTGAGGTATAACCTTCGAGTGTTGAATACATTCCAGGATTTTAACAGGTACATCTTTATACGTTAAATTATCCGCTATCTCGTCCGGTTCTAAATCAATAATGTGGTTCGGGTCGTCCACATATTTACATAACATCAATACGTTAAAAAATGTTATGAACACGCGACATAATTGGCGGTAAAACGAGTCTATAAGCCACAGTTCCTACTTGATCGAGGATTTCAAATGGGCCAATTAAATCGAGGGTTGAGATTTCCTCTCTTCAGCAACTCTTACTTTTAAAATAACGCCCTCTTGAACCTTCTTCTTAGTATTTATCAGCTCCGGATCCGTAGCTTGCACGACTTTAACTTTATCGATTAAAGTCGATTCTAATCGTATATTCGTTATCTTCACGTGGGTCCCTAGAGTCTTTAAATCTATCTTCATCATTTGTAGGTTATACGAAATGGGTCTTTGTGTTAACAATATCTTACTCGCATACGATCTTCTACTCAACGCGTCAGCTACCACGTTCGCACTTCCACGATGATACTGAATGGTACGATCGTAATCTTCAACAGCTCGAGCCAACGTCATTGGCGTATAATACGTTCGTTTTAGTTGAAAAAAAATATTTGAGGGTTTAAGAAATGGGTTTTGTACTGGGGTCAATACAAAATTCGATTTCATGCCCTGGGGTAGGCTAAGAAGTCTTCAAGAATACGTCAGAAAATTTATTAATAATAGAAATATCATTCAAAATTGTGACCCTCATCCAAGACTTGGATAACACGTCACATTGATACCTATCAACTTGCCATCGTCATTCACAACGTCTCCTACGGAAAGTCTGGCTTCGGTGCATTCCACATAAGGAAGTCATCAGCAAAAGGCTCGGGGCTCTTTACTTATGGCTTGATATGACAATGATTGACTTTAGTGGTTTGATTACTTGAATTCGCATAATAGGTTGGTTAGGAATATGAAAGCTAACAACCTTACGAAAAGCATGATGAGCAGTTAACTAATCGTTTCCAAAAATCACATCAATGCAAGTATTTTCAAAGAGATAAGATCGACAGGTAACGTGAAAGTGTTGATTTGAACAAGATTTATAAATAGTGGAGGTAACGAAAGTTTCTCCCAACTGAGTTTAAACAGATATATCAAAGTCTAACTTCTTCGGAGTTAAGTTCAAACATTGAACACAACTAGGTTAAATAAAAGAGTGAGTAGAACCGGTATCTAACACGGTATAGACTTTGCAAGAGTTTATGACTAACATACTCGTGATAATTTTATTCAGGTTCCTCGTCAAGAAAAAAAATGCTCTCTCTTAAACTACCGGCTTTGGCTTGTCTGGGACATCCTTTGGCATCACTATCCCAGCTGGACTTGACTTCACCATACGACAAAATCGAGCTAGGTGACCTTCTCTTCCGCAATTAAAACACGCTTTGGATTGCTGCGTACAGTTTGGACGGATGTGTCCCTCATGTCCGTATTTGAAACATACGACCGGTGGTCGTTCTTCTTCCTTTGAAACGGGTGCTGGTACCGACGTCTTCACGTCATTATTGAACCTTCTCTTCTTGAAATGTCCATTCTTATTGTTTTGACCATGATTACCACCGAAGTGGTTACCATTTCTGGCATGTTGATTCCCTCCATGCTTATTGTCACCGCTTTGATGACTGTTAACACCGGTATTATCATTTTGCCGGCTGCTCTCTTTTGGTTGCGTTGACTCGTTATCGCACTCCACTAACTGAGCCCTATTTACAACATCTGAATACAAACACAGTTTATGAGAAATAAGATGTTGCCGTATCTCAGGTTTTAAACCTTGCAAAAATATTCACGTCATTCGCTCTTCATTATCCACCAAGTGGGACTCAAACCGGGACAACTCGACAAACTTGGCTGCGTACTGCGACACGGTCATGCTGTTTTGCTCCAACTTGATAAATTCCACCTCCTTCATGTGACGAATGCTTTCGGGAAAGTTCTTGTCGTTGAACAGCTCCTGGAATTTCTCCCAAGACATCTTAAGTGCGTCAGGCTGGGTACGTTTTACAGATTCCCACTAGTGATCTGCCTCTTCACGCAACATAAAGGTGGCAACGGGAACCTTTTGCTCCTCGAAGCATCCCAAGACATCAAATATCTTGGTGATCCGCTTTAACCACGTCTCCGCCTTAAGTGGTTCTGGCTTTCCCAAAAACTCCGGTGGTCCCAGCTCCTTGAATTGCTTAGCGGTGACCAACCGTGGGTTGCCATTATTTCCTCCTGCATTATGAACAGGAGCCGCCTTCGCCTGATGTTGCATGAATTCTAAAAAGCTCTTAAACATACCGTCGTTCGTCAATTGATCGGTGTTGTTGTTTACAGGAGGATTATCGCTATCCTATTACACATTGTCCTGATTATTGATCTGTGGAGACTCAACGGTCTCCTGTGCTCCATTGCTTATCTCAACATTTTCAGATGCCATTTTCAAATACTGTCACAAAACAAGGGTTAATTAACATATCACATATTATCTCTATACTCTGACCGACCAATTAAATAACAAGTAAACTTAGGTAGGTCATACTAGCGAAGGAATTCTCCGTCTCTCCCCTCCTAGTTCTATTCTCATATCCTAGCCAGGGATCATATCCCTAAGCTTTGATACCAACTGTGACGCCCCCAAAATTAGGTATACATCACCCATCTTGAGTCACCAGATACATGGTATAGAATTCAAAAATAACTTAATAATACAACTGTCGTATTGTACACGACAGTTGTATTATTAAGTTGTATTTGAATTCTGTACCATGTATCTGGCGACTCAAGATGGGTGATGTATACCTAATTTTGGGGGCATCACATCAAGGCTGAGTCCAGCAATGAAGGTGAAGCTGGAGTAATGGAAGAAATTACAGCATCTACTGATAAAGAAGAATGCCCAAGCCCTATGGCTAGTTCTAAGAGAAGTCACTCTGCTGATGTAGAAGAGATTCAAGATAACCAAACTCAATCCCCAAATGCAACTGCTCCAACAAGCCCGGATAATGGGTCAAATAATGCTGTTTCAAGAGAAGAAGGACATTCCCCTTCCAATCCTGAAAGCCCCCATGATGGCTCAAAAGGTGATGAGTCCAAAGAAGAAGGATCTGCCCCTGCCCTTGCTGAACCTCAAGGAAGCTCGTCTGATGAACCAAAAGCTTCTGAGTCAGAAGAGGAAGAAGAGTCTGACTCTCCCAAAACTGAACCTCCAAGAAGAAGGAAGAGCTACAGACTGCAAGCCAAATTTGCCTCTAAAAGGAGCAGTGATCAATCTAATGCTATCATTGAACTAAGTGATGATGAGTTTGTATCAAAGGATGAAAGTGCTGAAGGTGGAACCAGTGGTGAGGAAGATGAATCAGAGGAAGATCTTGCTGAAGAAGGTTCTGAAAATGAAATGCAGCTAGAAGGATTCACTGTTGGAAATGATCAAGATGGTTCAGGCTCGAAAAAAGAAGAAATAGAGAATGATTCCAATTCTAAAAATCAGGAATCAAAGGAACCAGAACTCTATCCTGTCATCTCTCCAGCAAGATTCACCAGGAGAATAGTGGTAGAAGTCTCAAATGAACCACCAGAAGCTCCACCAGAAAGATGGGTGAACTATGGAGATAAGCAGCTCAATATGGTAAGAATGACTACCTTTGATATAGCTAAAAACTGGAATAACATGGAGCTAGACTGCACGACCATTCTCTATAATCCTGATGACTTGCTAATGAGATGGTTCTTCCAATGGATGCCATGGCTAAAGGCCCACACTGAAAAAGATGGAAGCTACTTCAGTTGGTGCTACTCTCAGTTTCCAAGCATAGAGCTGGTGGCTCAGAACTTTCCAAGGGTAAAGAAGTTTGTAACCAAAATGATCAAAGACCAGCCCCACTTCAAAGTTTTTCGACATGCTGGCAACCACTATATCCCCTACGATCGTAGAGTGGACTCTGAAGGAAAAAGGATCATGACAAAGGAGATGATCGTAGAGTCTGTTCACTCTACTGCTGATGGTGTTCAAGGTCAAAATCAGAAACCTCCATCAGCTCAAGCACTGCTATCTGACATTCCTTCATCCTCAACCATAGATTGGAACTCAACGATTCTTTAGATTCTCAACACCTTTGAAAATTTGTCCAAGAATGTAAATCATAGAGTTTAATCTAATGCTCGACAAGAGGCTGCTTAACCAGATAATCAAGTATCTGTGGAGAAGGAGCTAATGAAAAACTCTGATGAACTGAGTGAGAAAATATCTCTATTCAATGAAGAGTCACACAAGCTGATAACAGTAGGAGATATTTCATTCCAGAATAAGCTCCAAGCTACTATGGCTGATATATCTCTCAAACTCAAAGAGAGGGATAACATCTATTTAAAAGTCATGAATGATCAGAAGGCAGATGCTCTACGAGCACAGAAGGCTAATGAAGAACAGATTCAAGCCCTTTCTGACAAGATTGACGACATGAAGCAGTCTTTCTCAGTGCAACTTGAGCTAGGCCAACAGGAACTTAAGTTTGAAGTTGCTAATTCCTCCTACCTGATGGAGCAGCTTATGTCCAACATGGAGCAGCTCTGCCAAATGATTAATGACAAAAAGGAAGAGAAAAAGAGGCATAGAAAGAGGAAGATCAAGAGGCACTCAAAGAAGAGCAGAAGGAAAGGAGAGAAGAAGTCAAAGAAGAAGACAACAACTGCAGAAAAAGAATCATCATCTGAGGGGGAGCCAGAAGATGATGATAACATGATCGCAGAGTCTGAGGGGGAGCATGTTCAGAAAGAAGCTGAAAGGGAGCAAAGCAAAGACAGAAGATCATCATCCAGGGGAACCAAGAGCGAGAAGAACAAACAGATGGATAGCTGATCAACAGACATCCTGGAAACATACATGGAGCCAAAGAGGTACATCTCTAACTAGTTAGGTATGTTATGGATCCATGATGTAAAATGTCCGTGTATTAAATTCTACATCATTATAAATGACATTCATAATTATCTGTTTTAGAAATACAGCTGCTCACTATATATAAGATTCATTCATAACATGCACTTATTATTTTGTCATAATCAAATAGGGGGAGATTGTCAGGAATAAGCATGTGAATGATATTCTTATTTATATATGATATGATTATGATATATATATGAATGAATAATATGCAAGTATGCTTGCATTAAAAAAAGCTGTAAAGTCCTTTGATAGATAATAGAAAACATATGTACAATGACTTAGAATGAATTGATCAAATATGTTAGGTTGATCCTACATAAGCAAAACAGCTTTGTAAAGTTCTTAAAAAGAAATGATGTACAAGGACTATAAATATAGAAAGATCAAGCATGTTAGGTTAGTCTTATGATGTAATAGATAGGCTTGTCTAATCGTCGAGCACTGCACCAAAAATCGTAGTCTGCCAGGAGAGTCAAGGAGAACTCAAGAGCTATCGAGGCAGAATCGTAGTCTACAAGATAGTAGATCTCAGAGTTCATAGATTGCCAGGAGAGACGAGGAAAGATCGTAGTGTGTCGAGTAGAACTTCCTCGGAGCCGAAGTCTGCTGAGGAAGTCATGTTCAGAATCGTAGAGACAGCCTGCCTACGAGCTGACCGAACATCTGCCGAAGCTAGTCAGGAACGTAGACTACACTCAGAGTCGTAGAGTTTACTGATGCCAAAGTCAAGTCAAGGATCGTAGACTTCACTCTGAGTCGTAGAGTCTATTGATTACATGCAGAGATCGTAGTTGAGCAAGATCAGATGAAGACATCGAGCACAAAGACAGAAATTGTAGAGTGTCAAGATCTGATCCCGAAGTCGTAGGGTCTGCACAGCCGAAGCTGAATCGTAGAGTGCAGAACTACGACCTCAACAGTTGTGCTCACAATGCATATGCAGAATCGTAGAACAAATACAATTCTCGACTAATGAGCACTCCCAGAATATCCAAAGGAACAAAGCCTCTGGTTGGCATTGTAAAGATACATCCCACCTGAAGGGAACCAGAGAGCACTCAACGAATGACATGTATACTAACAGAAGATCTAAGCATCAACCCAATCAGCATCAAGATTGAGTTGAGAAGCCATTCAAGATGAAGTCTTCCACAAGTTGATCAGAAGAAGACTTCAGTAACTGACTGAGGAAAGTCAGCAAGTGCAGTAGCTATCATGAGATAAGATGACAACGATCTTGGAGACATTCAGGATCGTAGTGTTTACCAAACAACGAAAGAACTGATGGAGTACACACAGAGATACTGGTCAGCTTCTGAAGAACAAGGCTAAAGTGATTAAGTATTGGGTCAGTCCATTGATGATAAGTGAACGGGAGATCACAAGTAGAAAGCGAGCTGGACGCGCCATAAATCTGAAGTGTCTTGATATTCAGAAGGGACCAAAGCAAAGAGTCAAGCCATCAGTATCTGAGAGTAGTCGAGGCAAACAGAAGTGTTGAAGCACTACACAAAAGGAGGAAGAGGTGTTCTATATTGAAGATCCAATTAACATTCTTCAAGATCGTAGTGTTGTCTCTACTAGTCAACATGACACTACGATCAGGTCCTTGAAGATATGCATCAGAATCGTAGAGTTCGAATAGCTAAAGACTGAAGCATTGGTAATGGTTCAATCTGAAGGGTAATATTCGAACAAAAGCTTATTGAGAGCATCGATGCAAAAGGACAATCTCTGATCGAGAAATAAGAAGGAGGAAATAAAGTCTTCGACCTGCCCAAGACATTAAAGTGACATCTCTGATGGGTAGGTGAAACAGTAGACTGCAATGTCAGAGAAAGTATGACTTATCACATCAGAAGTCTACCTCTGTCAACTCTAGATATGTGAATACATTTGAATAGCTTTCAACGGCTACTTTCCAACGGAAGGATTGGAAAGGAGTATAAATCTGCTAGAGCTTCAAAGATCGAAGGTTACTGGAGTTGTCAAGTTTGGAGTAAAGGTGGACTGTTCTAAACTATGTAAGATAGTGAGTCCGAAAGCTCACTCTATGATCCACCAAGACCACTTAGAGTCAGATAAAGAAAGAAGTAGAAGTGAGAGTTATACAACGTAGAAGTGAGAGTTCTACTACATGAAGAGTGTTATGAACTGCCGAGAGAAAGAAGAGCATCATGTCATCTTGGTGTCCATCATGGGAAGACTCTAAGTACCATAGAGAAGAGCTCACAGTCATCTTAGCAAGTCCATCATGAGAAGACATCAAGTATCAAGAAGGGTAATCATAAATGTCATCATGGTGGCAAGCATGAGAAAGTTTCTAATTACCTAGCAGAAGAGCTTACAGTCATCTTAGAAACCCACTATGTGCAGCCATCATGTATCAAGAGGAATGATCTTCAAGGCAGTCATCAAGGGATCATCCGAAGTGGTTGAGTAACTGAAGAAGCTGAGCATCATGCAACACTCAACTGCACTTCAAGGGTGATCACGCAAAGCTGCTAAGTAAAGAAGTTGTTCAGAGCATGAAGACATCTTAGCAACTCAGCACCAACTCTAACAAACAAACAAACAACTCAACAAGAAGGCAGGGCCTGAGGGGTCCTTTTTCGAAGAGGCTAAATGAAGTTCCAAGCCTGCTGGGCTTGAAGAGTTCTTAGGGAACTAGAGGAGTTCCAAGGCTACTGGCCTTGAAGAGTTCTTAGTGAACTGAAGTTCCAAGGCTATTGGCCTTGAAGGAATCTTAGTGATTCAGGGTGCTGCCCTTCCTTAGTGAAAATCCTGCTAGTTGAAAGCAGAAGAGTGGATTAGGAGCTTGAGTCTCTGAACCACTTAAAACCCCTTGTGTCTTTTACATTATGTCATTTACATTATGTCTATTAACTGCTATAACTGCTATGTATGTTTTAACTGCTTACAACTAAACTAACTCTACGAACAATGTATGTATGATTATGAATATATCAATAAAGGGGATCTTTTACTTTGTGCTTGAAAAGATTCTTATGTTTGTCATATGCTAATTTAATACCAATACAAAATAAAAGTGAAAAGTATTTGAATTAAAAAGGATCTATTCAACCCCCCCTTCTAGATCTATTGAGCCTACTGGGAACTAATATACCATTCTCAAGTACTCCTTCAACCGTGAACAATACTCTCTCTCTATATCTCTCCTTCTCTCTCTATATATATGTATAAAAGATTTGAATTTGAATATTTGAATTTGAATTTGAATTTTTTGTTGTTGTTAGATCATAGATATTTGAATTTGAATTTGAATTATTAATTATGGACGTTATTTCTCCTTGATTTTAGGTTTCCTTATTAATGTGAATTGCGTTATTTTTGTAATTATTTTGTGGATGTTTTGTTTTTGTAATTACTTTCTAATTGTTGTATATTTGTGTTAAGGACTCTTTTCTTTATCATAGCGAAGGCAAGGTTTTCCTAAGTTTCAACTCACCCTAATTTCCCTCTTGGCCCATCCCAAATTAACCCCGAGACTGGTTCGATCCCAATTATGTAAGTTTTTCCTAAGTTTTAATTCACCTTAGTTTTCCTCTTCGCCCATCCCAAATTATCCCTAGGACCGGTTGGATCCCAATCATGTGTAATTGTCTACATTCCTTAAAAATAAAATAAAGAATTTCTTCTCAAGGAAGTAAAAAGTAATCTATGATTTTCTTTGTCTTGGACATCGAAACTATTTAAAGATAAATCAATGAAAGAAATAAACAAAGAAAGACAAAAAATAATTTTTTTATTGAACTCATCCAAAAGAATGATTAATGATACATAGCCATACATCCCCAACCCTCGAAGTATGTATTGCTTTAGAATATCTTATGTAGTGACATTTTTTAGTACGAGTGGGAGGGTCGATCGTCCTGGGTCTCCGATCAGTGAGGGCCCAATTTTTTTTATATATAGTATATTTATATATATGTGACTTTGCCAAGAGAAATAGAGTCAGTCATTAAATTTTTTAGGAGTTCGTAAAAGTTTTGGATTGTTTTCTAATGTTTCAATTGCTTACATGATATTATTAACTATTCCAGTGACATATGTTGAAAGAAATGTTTGAAAGTTGAAATTGTTAAAAAATTACTTGCGGTCAATTATGACACAAGAAAGGTTAAATGGGTTCGCAACCATGTGCATCGAGAAGGATTTATTGGACAAACTTGATTTTGAACATTTGATTAAAGATTTTGTCTCTAGAAATAATAAAAAAAGTATCTTATTCTCATATATTTTGTTGTAGTCGAATTTCTCATATATTTTGTTGTAGTCGAACTATTATGTTTTAAACTCCGAAAAGACACTTTTTTGGATACAACTTGTACTTTTTATTTATTTATTTATTGTGAAGACAATATATCAAAAATGGTCTTGTTTTCATTTTTCGCCCTGGATCACCAAAATCTTAGAAACGTTTTTGCTTACGCAATGGTCCACACAAAACCTAAAAAGAGAAGAAGCACGACCATCCCTTCAAATGAAGCAAGATATATATATATATATATATATATATATATATATATATATAAAATCAAGTGCATAATCCTTGATCCTACATACCTTGCTCACCACCTTTAGCAACGGACCAGACGACGATTCGGTCCGTCGCGTATATTAGAGAGTCGTCGTCTTAGCTTTTAGCGATACGCCATACCGTCTCCATAACATATAAACCGTTTATTTGTTCTATAGCGACGGACTGAACCATCGCTCGGTTTGTCGCTAAAGGTGGTGAGCATGCTATGTAAAATAAAGAGGTATTCCCTTGAAAAGGACGGTATATATATATATATATATATATATATATATATATATATATATATATATATATATATATATATATATATACGGAGAGACTCTAAAGCGAACCTTAAAGAGCGAATCAAAGACGAACCGTCGTCTTTGGTGTCTATGGCGACGGTTCGACCCGTCGCCAAAGACTACATGGTTATGGCGACGGATCGAACCGTCGTCATAGACACCAAAGACGACGGTTCGTCTTTGGTTCGCTTTTTAAAGTTCACTTTAGAGACGGACCGTATATATATATATATATATATATATATATATATATATATATATATATATATATATATATATATATATATACGGGGACTGATCAATAAATAACGTTGTCAAGTTAAGGTTATCCTTATGTCGGATCTTGAGCGTCCATCTAAATATTGACAGATTGATATAGCCCTCGTCCGCAGTTTAGTTTCCAGTATTTCGCAGTTTATATTATAATTTGAGCCAAAATTAAAGTGGATTTAACTAATTATTTAAAAGGAATCCACATATCAATGTGTTCTAATCCATGAGTAGATTAAATTAAGTATTTTGAAGCTCAAATACATGTAGTAATGAATGAGATATTAACTCTTAAAGATCACTCTTAGAAATGATAAATGATAATAAATACATATGGGAAGCCAAGTCACACATCGGTTAAGAACTAAAGAATTATTTAGTTTATATACTAGAAATTTGCTCTTGGGCTTGGGCCCTAAGGGGCACCCCACTTTTGTGGAAGGGAGAGTACCTAGCCAAGACTTGGTTCGAACCCACACGCGCGCCGTCGCCGACTGACCGGCCTAGCCTGGCTCGTGGCACGAGGGTCTGGGTCCTTATATATAATTTTTTGGACAAAATTTATTTATATTTTATTTTATTTTGGTTATATTATCACAATTGTCATTTTGATAAATATTATTTATTATCAATACTGTGTCATTTTGGGCAGTGGTATCTGTTTGAACAGGCGCTGTAAAACTATGTCATTTTTGCCTGAACAGACACGCCTTTTGTTTTAAGCCTTAAACTACGTCGTTTCTGTTCTGATCAAACTAAAACGACGTTGTATTGTGGTCCGAATGGATGCGCTCATTCTACAAAGGATCAAAACTACGTCGTTTTGACCAAAGGATGTCATGTCATGCCTTTTCAGAAGCATCTCATGCCTTTTCAAGGGTTAATACCCCATCTGAAGGGTCACCAACCCTTCCTATAAATAGATAGGGGGCAGCCCATTCAAATCATTCATTTCTCTAGCATTTAAGCAGTATAGAGTATTCTAGTCTTCATTTCTTCATCAGTTACCTTAGTTAATTTTGAGAGAGAGTAAGAGCATTTATTTGGTTCGTAAAGTATACTTTTTGTAGTGTTGCAAAAGTATACATTGTCATTGTATCCTGGGAGACAAGTGCTATCAACTATGAGCACCATAAGGAGGGCATAATCGTCTTAAGAACATAGTATCGAGTACTAACCTTGACAAATTCTTTTCCTGCAGTTTGGTTTAATTGAGATAAGTTAATATATGTATATATAGTATACTTTCAGTTTTGCTAACAATCTTAAGACAGTTAACATCTATATATATATTTGCAAGAAATATGGCTACCGATGTTGTTACTATAATCGGTTCTTCTTCTACACCAATAATTCCAAATGTATCTGTGAACCATGGTGAAAAACCAGAAAGGTTCAATGGTAAAGAATTCAAAAGGTGGCAAAAAAAGATGTTAGTTTTATCTTACTACTATGAACTTGGCAAGGTTTCTTCACGAAAATCCCCCCTGTTCTAAAAGTAGATGAAATAGACAGTCAAGTTGTTGCCACTATTGATGCATGGAAACATGTTGATTTCTTATGCCGAAACTATATTCTCAATGGATTGGACAACACATTATATAATGTGTATAGTTCTCTCAAAACAGTAAGAGAACTATGGAATTCCTTGGATAAGAAATATAAAATAGAAGATGGTGGCACAAATAAGTTCGTAGATGGCGGGTTTTTGGTTGTCATAAACCAAGTCCAAGAATTAGAAGTAATCCTGCATGAAATACGTGTAGAAGGTATGTCTTTAAGTGAATCTTTCCAAGTTGTTGCAATTATTAAAAAATTACCATCAATGTGGAAAGACTTTAAGAACTATCTCAAGTATAAACACAAAGAGATGAAACTTGAAGACTTAATCGTAAGATTAAGAATAAATAAGGACAATCGTGCCTCTGAGAAGAAAGCAGAAAGCACCTTTGTGGAACATAAAGTCAATGTGGTGGAAAAATGTTTGAAGTCTAAAAAGAGCAAGTACTCCGGCATTAGGTCTCAACAAGGAACAAATAAGAAGTTCCAAGGCAAATGCTACACCTGTGACAAGTCCAAACATATGGAAAAGGATTGTCGTAAACGCAAATACCAGAATAAAAAGTCCTCACAAGCCAATGTAACAAAAGTGGATGATCTTCTTCAGGATGTTTTAGAAATGAACCTTTCAGCGGTTGTTTTTGAGATTAACATGGTTGAAAATCCTAGGAACTGGTGGGTAGATACTGGAGCAACCTTCCATGTGTGTTTTGACAAGAAGATATTCTCCACATATCAACAAATTGAGAATAGAGAATAATTGTACATGGGGAATTCTTCCTCATCCAAAATTGTTGGACAAGAAAAAGTGGTTCTGAAGATGACTTCTGGAAAGGAACTCACCCTCAACAACATGCTTCATGTGTCTGATATTAGGAAGAATTTAGTGTCAGGATCCCTTCTTAGTCAAAAGGGATTTAAATTGGTCTTTGTATCGGACAAGTTTGTTCTAACTAAAAATAAGATGTATGTGGGGAAAGGATATATGAGCAATGGGCTCTTCAAAATGAATGTAATGTGTGACGCCTCCAAATTTAGACACTCACATCTCAAATTTGGGTTGTCACGTTCTAATTCTAATAACAATAAATCAAATCTCACACAACAGAAAATAGAATAATTTATATTGTCAAAACATAATTATTCTCGTCCCAAGGTCTCGAACCGCTACTATAACATCTTAATTTAAACATAACTTATTACATCTTAATAAATAAGTCTCCATACTACATAATAATAATAAATTTCTAACACTAGGAAATAAAGCTATTCTGAAGCCTTCTCTTTACCCTTGTCCTTGCCTGAGGGTTCACCACGTTCAGCCTTAACTGAAATTTTTAAGGAAAACAAGGATGAACAACAAATTTGCCCAGCAAGTAATATTGCAATTGTGACGCCCCCAAATCCGGGTGTCTTCCAACCCAACAGATGGTGCTCCACGATACTACAATCCATACAATCATTCCATTGAGATAACAACAAAATGAGTGTAATTACTATATTTATATTACATTCGTAATAAATCCTTTCCCAGGTTCATTAACCGAATACATTCATTGTTCTTCATGAGTATATTACATACAAATACACTAGTCTATTATAGGACGATTAATTGTCCATCTTAGCCTTGCCTTTATCTCTCTTAGAACTCTAAGTTCTTTTGGCTTTAGCTGCAAACATATGGTTCAAGCAAGAATGATCATAACTAGCTCAACAAGTCTTAACAAAGAATCATATGAATTTCACCTTAACAATTACATGCTTTATTTCCATATCTGAACAATTATCTAAGAAGCATTATAAAACATTTGACTAATACTTCTCATGTCATAACAACAATTCTAAAGTATATATAATAGCTTGGGAATGATGAACCGATCAATTGACCATGAACATACTCTTTTCATTTACATACTTGAAAAGGATATCCGGCACTAAGGCCATCCACCCGTCTTTACTTACGAGCACTTCTAGGTGATCAGCCTATTGTACTCTATGTTGATCAACACTCTTATGTTAAACGTATTTACGTTCAACATTTGGCAACCTCGCGTGCCCATCGAATAATCGATGAAAAATACTTTTGTTTGTATATAGACAAACTTACCTTTACATCCGTACCAAATACTTGGCATAGGATAATGTTAACAGTTCTATATCGAAAGGCTTGTAAACAAACCAATCAACTCTTCAGTATTAGTCTAGCCGAGTTAAAACAGGCATCGACTCTTTCTTTAAAATCATTCATGCATTGTATAACATGCATCACGTAAAACTTGGCTAACTCGAAGGTTAGACAAGCGTTTAAGAAAGACTTGCCTTCAAGCGTCTTCGAATATACAATTCTACTATTCTCAGTCTTTACAGGATCTACATGATACATTCACATAGCACACTGCAATTAGTTATCAAATAAACTAACTTTACGGTTCTAACCAACTTCTTTCTCTTCTATGTCTTAATTGAATTAACATCGTTATTAAAGTCAATTCGACTTTCTATACTTCGTCACGTCCCATTAACATTCTTATGCCATTAACCGTCATTCGATCATTATTGGTTAAATATCAACGTTGAACGTCATTCACGATTTACTTATTAAGTGTTCGCGTTCTTTGTTCAATCTCTATTAAACCATACCAAAACTTCTTACATTATCACCTTATAAGTGATTTAAGTTCAATCTTATTATGTACTTTAAGTACCTTCAATGTCTTACCTTAAGTCTACATTCAAATGGAACACAACTTAACATGGTCAACATTTTTCCACTGCCGGCGCTGCGGCGCTGCGGCGCTGCGGCGCGACATCCTATGTATTCTAGTGGCGCTGCAGCGTCACTCTCTAGAGGTTTTGCCCGGACTCGGCGCTGCGGCGTGAGTCTATGCACAAACTCTCACGCTGCGGTGCGAGTCTCGTGGCAGAAAAACACTGGGTTGGCTCTGCGGCGCCGAACCTGTGCACCAGTTGGCTAAAATAGTTTGGTTTCCAAATGAAACTCCCGGCTTCCTAATTTGTTCGTTTTATATCCGAATTGACCCATTCGAAAGCCTAAAAGTCATAAATCACATCCTTTACATGTTCATATAAGAATTTCACATTCTCAAATCCGTTAACTCGGAATTCACCTTTAAGTTCATTTTTAAGCGTTCGTTTAACGTTTTCGACCGTTCAATACTCGTTTTCTTCGTTATAAGTCGGAATGCGACAATTCTTTCGCCCACGACTCTTAATTACCTTATCTCACGTGTTGACATTGGAAACTAACATTTTCAAGTCTCACGACAACTTTTGACCTTTAATCCGGGCTTTTTATGTTTTCGACGTTTAACGTCTATTTTCACAAAATTCGCCATAACTTCGTTACTCGTGTTCTATAAGCCAAATCAAATGGAAAACTCCATTGATTCATCATAGTCATCCTAACCAAACAATAGGCACATTCCTTAGCTATAATGGTCTTTCAAACGTTCATTCTTAACTAAGTTAACGTTCAAGACTTTTATGGTTTTTAACTTACGTAAACACTTACGATTTCTATTTAGTCATGACCTATCAATGATTTAGTCATTAATAGGCATCCTTATATCTCCTCAATAAACATGCTCCACCAATCTACGATTCTTCTACGAGAAAGAAATTGAAAAAGATGAAGATTACGGTTTATGAGAATTTACCTTTGAAGTAACTCACGTTCTTGATAAACGTATTTAGGTTTTCTTGGAAGTAGAAGGATTATATGATTCTAGCTCTTTCTCTCTCTCAATATAGTTGGACAAGCTTTGTAAAACAACAAAATAACCAACTCTATCTTTGTATATATAGAAAACCAAAATGAGGGCAAAATGGTCAACTTCCTCCACCTCCTTACTATTGCACCTCCTTTGCAACTTTGTCACCAAGTAAAATACTTGGTGAGCACGTTGTCTCTTTGCTTGGCCACCAAGTGATCGGCCCATTCCTTGGTGGATCACCCCATGGGTTGCCCTTTGGGTTTTACCCATCCCATGACCTACCGGTTCGACCCACGATTTAATTCTTTAGATTGGGCTTGACTTTAATAAACGTTGGGCTTTAACTTGGGCTTTCTCATATAATTCATTGGGCTTGCTATTGGTTTATGTCCAATTAGATTATACTAACCCTTAACTCATACTCCATTAATACGACTCGTATTCTACGCGTATTACTCACGTATTCTCTTCGTCTAATACTCATATAACAATCGTATTGTACGTCATATTATTCTTCATACCATACTCGTACTCATACTAATATAATACTCACATTTCATACGTATAATATCCGAAACGACTATACACATTGCATTTCCCTTTCGAAAACCTCTTTCACAACCCGTAGATTTTACGTCAGCAAGCGAAAACTTCATTTTCCATAACGGAATTATTATTGGATATTCCATACTTTCTTCGTATTCTATCATTATACGTTTCTCAAAATCTCAAACCCTAGATCCGAACGAAATCGGATGAATAGTGTTTTTATGCAAACATTCTTGGAAAACCTTTGTTTTCGTCTTGATAATTCACTGCCATTAATACTAACACAAAGCCATAATACTAACCACATCCGTATATTCTAGGTTATAGAACGACCTTCGAACATCCGACACACATAATAAATCAATTAAATTCATTTAATTCACATAATCAAATAAAAATTTAATTCATTCAAAATTTGAAATTCTCGAGCGTTACATTCTTCCCTCCTTATAAGGATTCTGTCTCCAGAATCTCGCTATTCTTACATAAACAAATGAGGAAACTCTTCCTTCATTTTACTTTCGAGCTCCCACGTTGCTTCTTCAGCATCATGGTTACTCCAAATTACCTTTACTGAAGGTATTACTTTATTTATCAAGACTTGTTCCTTCCTATCAATAATCTGAATCAGAAATTCTTCACACGTTAAGTCTTTTTCTACTTGAATAGACTCATATTCTATTACATGTTTGTAGTTCGGTTTATAAGGACGCAACACAGACACGTGAAACACATTGTGTATTCTTTCCATTTCTGGAGGTAAGGCTACTTCATAAGTTACCTCTCCTACCCTTCTTAAAATCTCAAAAGGTCCTACAAACCTTGGACTCAACTTCCCTTTCTTTCCAAAACGTATCTTCCCTTTCCAAGGTGATACTTTCAGAAAAACATATGAACCTACTTCAAACTCCCTCTTCTCTCGATGAGGATCTGCATACTTCCGATGTCTATCTTGAGCCGCTACTAATCGACCTCTTATCCGCTTCACCATGTTTGTCGTTTGTTGTACCATCTCAGGTCCCAACATTCGACGTTCAACTACTTCATCCCAGTAAAGTGGTGTTCCGCACTTCCTTCCATACAACGCTTCATAAGGCAGCATGTGATAACCCGGGATTTCGAATAATCCAAAATTTGCGAATAAATTTTTTTTTATTTAATATTAATATTGATTATTAATTTTGTGACAAGTTTCTGTGATACGAGTCTCGAGAAGGTCAATTTGTGTATTGACTAATAAATTTAGAGTAGAGTTGTGCTTAACAAGATTAGAAACCCTAACCCTAATTTCTAGAAAGGGATTCGATAGAAAATAGAATTAGAATGATTATTTTGATATGTATGTGTTCGTATCGTATAGAATTTTTGATCAATGATTGATCGGATAAGGTTTGTAATTAATAAACCCAAATAAGGGATTAAAAACCCTAATCTCAGATTTAGAAAATCAATTGTACAGTTAAAAACCCTAATTGTACGCCGAGAAATCCTAATTTCATATTCGAGAATCCTAAACCCTAAATTAGGAAACCCTAATCCTAATTGGCAAGCATAAGGTGTTTATTAAACTTAAAATAGGATTAGAAAACCCTAATTATATTTTTGTATCTAAATTTCTATTTTACAAACCCTAATTATAATTTAGAAATTTTATTTTTCTCATTAAAACCCTAATTGGAAATTTTGGAAACTAAATATTTAAAACCTAAGGGTTAGAACCTTAGGGTTAAACCTTAAGGGTTACACCCTAAGGGTTTGTACAATTGTCTAGAATGTCATTAAAATTTCATGAACAGTTACCAAAATGCCCTTTTAGTATATTTTAATAGCAAACTTGTAAATCTAGCAAATGTTGGGGTTGGTAACCTACTATATTGACTTGGGGACCAAAAATTCGAGCAAATCAGCCAGCACAACAGATTCACTAGCAACATATCATTGTATAAATAAGATTACAAGAGAGAGAAAGTCCATTTTCCTAGACAATTTGCTCTCAAGCTCTCCACCACTCATTCTCTCTCAAAACTCCCGAATTTGTGAAGTATTTCAGTCACATATTACCTTTCTAAAACACTATTAACAGATAAGGAGATCTAAGATCAAGTAAATTCAAGAGAAGGTATAAACCCCAAGTCCCTATTTGATCTTATTTAGTAAGAAAGATTTTGTGTTTTTGTGTTTAGATGTTTGCTAGAAGGTGTTTTATGATGATCTATGGTGATATACCATAGATCCATAGCATCAAATGGCTTTAAAAATGAAGTTTTCAAAAACTACTCAAGAACAGTCAAAGTCGTCTGACAAGCTAATGTCAGTGGCTGTAGATCTTTGTGTATTTATGATTTTTGTTGTTTGATGTTTTGGATCCGTAGTCTGGTAGGAGGTCTTTGTTCTGCAATTGAAATAACAGTTATATGATGTCTAGATTTCGTTTTATTCATGGTCAAACACCGTTGACCGATGTTGACTAACTGAAATCTGGGTAACCCATAAATATAAAAACCGAGTCTGACAAGAAGTTCTATAGCATAGCTCTGTCAGGTTATAAGTGTTATGACAATGTTGTTGTATCAAGATTGTAGACTGTCATATGAACAATAGATCCATGCTATTATATCTCTTAATCAAAACATAATCTGGTTGTAGTGGATGGTCAAATTAGACCATCCGATCACAAGTTACATTTCTGGAAAAACCCAGAAACAGCTTAAGCAATTTTTCTGACAACGTTTGACCAAGATCTATCTGGCAAATGTGTTATTTTTAATCTGGTTTGTTGATCTATAAATGTTCCTTGATATACGGACTACAACTTTGAACCAAGAAATCACTTAAGTGATGATCAGAACTAAGCTAAAAATGAACCACAAAGTGGTACCTCGCGACTGTCTGGGTTTCTGGGTTACCCAAAAAACCCAGATTAAGTCTGACAGTAACTTTGAAGGGGCTGATCTTGCTAGATTGATCAGTTATGACTCAGTTAATGGTTGATAATGGTAGTGCTACATGAGTACTACACGATTGAAGAATACTTTAGCGCCCAAAACATGATTACAGTGAGAATCAAGGGCAGTCAAACGAGCCACCTTGATCACTGTCTGATAGTGTTCTTGAGCACCAAGAACACCTAAGACGGCAGACAAGTGTCGCTATAGGCTTTAGCGACGGTTTTATTATTTTCTAATTTCTGAATATTCCGAAAATTACTTAAAAATAGAAATAAATTATAAAAATTACTAAAAATAGTTTTAAAAATCATTTTAAATTCTGAAAAATAACTTTTAATTATTTGAGACATTTTTCTTTAATAATTATAATTATTTGAATAAAAATGATATTTAATTTATTTAATTAGTATATTAAATAAATTAGAGAAAAATGATTTAATATTATGAAAAATTATTTTAAATAAGAATAATGTATTTAAAAATATTTGAGATTATAAAATATTATTTTTAATATTTTTGGAGAATTTTCATTAATAAATTAATATTAATGATATTAGATTTATTTAATTATTAAATTAAATAAATAAGTTAAAAATAATTTTATTAATTTAAAAATTATTTTAAAAAAGAAAAAAGTGTTAAAAAATATTTTAAATTATAAAATATAATATTCAATATTTTTGGAGAATTCTCATTAATAAATTAATATTAATGATATTAGATTTATTTATTTATTTATTATATTAAATAAAAGAATTAAAAATGATTTTATTGATTTAAAAATCATTTAAAAATGAGAAAAATATTTTAAAAATATTTTAAGTTATAATTAATGACTTTTAATATTTTGATAATAATTTTATTAATATTTAAATATTAATGGTGATGATTTAATAATAATTTTTAATTATTTTAAAAATTATTTAAGTAGAATATTAATGATTTAAAAATATTTTAAGTTATTAATAATAACTTTAATATTTTGACAAGTATGTTATTAATATTTTTAAATTATTAAATATTAATAATGATAAGATTATTTGATAATTAAATTATTTAAAAATGATTTAAGTGTTTGAAAAATTATTATAAATTATAATAATTGTTTATAAATTATTAAAAGCTTTCGAAAAATATTATAAACGATATTTGACTTATCTAAAATAATATTGAAGCTTAGTGACCAAGTTTAATTGACAATCAATGTGTTAATTGTCGGATAAAGTGACCAGAACACCGAGAATGGACCGAAGTCCAACCAGACTGAAATAGCTAGACTGGATAAGTGTTTATATATGTTATAAACATTGATGTGATTATATGATAATGTACCTAGGAGAAGTTTGACTGTAGAATACAGTGTTACATGTTATAAATGATTGTGCTAATTGTGAGACCGACATTGTTGATTATAGGTCTTACGAATGCAGTTAATTATATTGTGTAGCTGTAATCAACGCAGAAGGCAAGTTTCCTAACTCAACCTTGTGTTATATTCATTCAATTATTATAGTGGTTAATTATTGCTAATTATACCATGTCCAGGGATTTATTGTTGATTATTCGCCGTTAGTGCATGTTTAATAATTCAAATTGAATTACTGATTTGGAGAATATACATTTGTAGAATAACTGTTATTGGATAGTCATATTCGTAGAAGATAGAATTGACATTACAGATAATTTTTGTTTATTGTCGAATTATGTTGAGAATTATCTTAGCCAATTATTCTGGACTAGACGAACATTTGTTAAAACTTGATAGGTTCGAGAAGAGAATTCAATTATTATTAACAGATCGATGTCAATTATTTCAGCTAGTTCAAGAAGTAACTAGAATTTGAAATCACAGTATTTTGTTGTTAAATCAAAATCTTGATTCTGAGACTGAGAAGAACAACCTTTTATATAAAGGGAACATTTTAGGTCGTATATTCGACCATTACGCACTGTTAAGTATTATGCATAATATAGGGTACAAGGAGTTGGCCGGCTCTAAGTACTTGCAGAGGGGTATGATTTAATCTTTATGGTTATCGGATACTCCTGCGTATGTATCAAAGTAAATCTTTGATAGATACCTGAGAAAAGAAGTTCTTGATCTAGGGTGATCACTCAGCATAGTACTCTTTCATTATCAAATTATTGCGTTACCTAGAATACGAGAAGACTTGTTATTGATTAACGATTTGTTCAGCTATTTCAAAGTTCACCGAACTTTGGTTTCATTCTATCAAAATAGATAGTCTGTTCTTATTGATTAGTATACATTTATTGTATGTCTTGACTTGCGGGGCAAACTTGTTACTCACCCTTGCTATAAATAAAACCTTTTAGCTAGGAACGAAGAGGCCAGCGGGTCAAAGAAGAACAAAGGCAAAGGCAAGATGCTGGAGTAGTTATATAGAACTTATTATTATGTTGTATTCGTAAACCCTTTTTGTTTATCTAAGGGGTATGTTTGTAATTTTAAGGTTAGCAAACCTGGGACTTATGTATTAACAACATATGTTAATGAGTTATGTATTCCTATTTATATTTAAATGGGTAGTTAGATGTTATTATATTGTGGATCGTGAAAACCAAACTCAGGGGTCAGGTAACTTGAATTTGGGGGTGTCACACGGCATGCCTATACTAGCGTGAAAACTATTGTTGTAAGCGAATTCTACCAAAGGTAGATGTTCGTCCCAACTCCCCTTGAAATCCATAATGCACGATCTTAACATATCTTCTAGCATTTGAATTGTTTGTTCACTTTGTCCATCCGTTTGTGGACGATACGCCGTACTCAATCTCAAATGTGTTCCCATTTGCTCTTGCAAACTCCTCCAAAAGTTTGACGTGAATAATGGGTCACGATCGGACACAATCGAAACAGGTACTCCATGTTTGGAAATGACTTCCTTGACATAAAGCTTTGCTAATTGCTTTAGGTTATACCTAACTCTTATTGGTAGAAAATGAGCCGATTTAGTTAACCAATCCACTATTACCCAAATAGCGTCGTATCCTTTTCTCGTCGTTGGAAGTCCCACCACAAAGTGCATGGTGATATGCTCCCATTTCCACTCCGAAATCTCCAGTGGTTGTATCAATCCACTTGGTCTTTGGTGTTCAGCCTTAACTTTTTGACAAGTTAAGCACTTACTAACGTATTCTGCGATCTCTCTTCATGTTCGGCCACCAAAAGTTCTGACGAAGGTCTTGATACATCTTAGTACTACCGGGATGTATCGAGTACCTCGAACTATGAGCCTCACAAATAATCTCTTCTTTTAACTCAAAATTATTTAGAACCCAAATTCTTCCTTCAAAACGAAGTAAACCTTCTTTATCAAGGTTATACTTAGTCTTCACGTTATCCTTCATTATCTTTTTCATTTGTTCGCATTCTTCAGTACCTAGCTGTTCTTCCTTAACCCGTTCTACTATCGTTGGTCGAGTCTCTATTGAGAATAACATCTCCCCCGTTTCACTTGGTAACTTAACTTCTAACTCCATCCTTGCCATCTCCGTTATTAACTCATTCTGAATTGTTAACATTGACAATTTTTCTCTATCCTTCCGACTTAACTCGTTGGCTACTACATTCGCCTTCCCCGGATGATATAAGATATCACAACCATAATCTTTTATCAACTCTAACCACCTTCTCTGTCTCATATTTAACTCCTTCTAAGTGAAGATATATTTCAGACTTTTATGGTCCGTGTATATCTCACTCTTCTCCTCGTATAAATAATGTCTCCATATTTTTAAAGCAAACACTACCGCTGCCAATTCTAGGTCATAAGTAGGATAAACCTTCTCATAATCCTTTAACTGACGTGATGCATATGCAATGACCTTGCCATACTGCATAAGCACGCAACCTAGTCCTCTATGCGAAGCATCGCTATAAACTACAAAATTTCCCGTATCATTTGGTAAAGATAATACAGGTGCCTCACTCAACCTCCTTTTTAGTTCTTGAAAACGATGCTCACACTTTTCTGTCCATACATACTTCACCGACTTCCTTGTCATATTTGTCAACGGAGTAGCTAATTTGGAAAAGTCCTGAATGAACCTTCTATAGTATCCCGCTAACCACAGAAAACTCCTAACTTCGATTGGCGTTTTCGGTTGCTCCCACTCATTTACTGCTTCCACCTTCGCTGGATCTACGGATATGCCATCTTTGTCTATAACATGTCCTAGAAACTGCACTCGTTCGAGCCAAAAATTCACACTTAGTGAATTTCGCATACAACTTCTCCCTCCGTAATGTTTCCAACACTATTCTTAGATGTTCAGCATGATCTTCTGGTGTCTTAGAATAGACTAGAATATCATCAATGAATACTATGACGAACTTGTCCAAATACTGTTTGAACACTCTGTTCATCATATCCATGAATGCGGCTGGCGCATTCGTCAACCCAAACGACATAATCAAAAACTCGTAATGCCCATAACAAGTTCTGAACGCCATCTTAGGTATATCTTCCTTCCTCACTTTCAGTTGGTGATACCCCGTGCGCAAATCTATCTTTAGAAAAATACTTTGCCCCTTTCAACTGATCAAATAAATCATCGATCTGGGCAACGAGTATTTATTCATAATCGTTAACTTGTTCAACTCTCGATAGTCGATACAAATTCTTAACGATCCGTCCTTTTTCTTTACAAACAATACCGGTGCTCCCCACGGAGACACACTCGGTTGAATATACTTTGTGACTCCCCCAAAATAGGTATACATCACCCATTCTGAGTCGCCAAATACATGGTACAGAAATAAACACAACTTCAGTAATACAATTGTCGTGCAGAATACGACAACACATATACTGTGAGTTTGAATACAAATATTGTCTACTAGAGAGTATACAAACTCAAAAGGAGTCCTCATTACAATTATCACACTATTTCACAGATTAGTGAGGACTACTAATGCAACCATCTGGACCGTCAATCCATTCCCTGACTAGTCCCAGCTATATTCTCATTTTCAGAAGAGAACAGTGAAAGAAAGGGTGAGCTCAACTAGCCCAGTAAGAAATATTATGACTAAGATAATGTACAACAAATTATCATTAGTCTTCAACAGGGAAAAATCTGATAAAATATAATAGACAACAAGTTTTAGATCAACAACTGCAGCGGAAAAAGCAATCCATTAGAAGAGTCAAGTGGAGCATAAAATCTACTATCTTCTATGATTTAAAAGATTTATCATCAATTTTATTGCTGAGATTCAACTTAATAAATAATCCACATCATCGAATCATCCCTGCACTACGGGCCAAAGATAATCGTGTTTTCATCAACGGTCATGATCATGCCATAAAATAATTCATCTTTGTACCCTTGGCCGAAGAGAATCCATGGCCATAATCAAACCAAAAATTGTCCATCAATGCACTACGGGCCAATGAGGACTTTTACCACATCATTTATAACATTACGGTCATGATTATACCGAATAATTCCTGGTCATAATCATACCAAGTCCATCTATGCACTACAGGCCACAGATGACTTTCAACAGAATATAAACATAAGGATGATGACAATGATATAATAATTCAATTAAACAAGTTCAAGGATAAATTTTAAAGATTTATAATTTAATTTATCTAGAAATCAATAACATCTAAATTGTCAACATGATACTACTTTGTAGAGTAAAATTCAAGAATAATACTCAGTTGGTCATGTTCATCTCAACACCTATTCATCTTTGCACTACGGGCCAAAGATATTCATCAGGTAATCATTCATCTTTGCATTACAGGCCAAAGATATTTAGTAATATCATCATTTAGGACTGAGGATGATGAAAAATATCTTAAAGAAAACGAATCCAGTGAGATAAAAGAACAAATATTAGGGATTCATATTACAGTTTATCTAAGTTCAATAATACTCCGAAATAACCAATTTCGAAGCAGAATTCAAAAATAATGATCAAAACATGGATACAATCAAAGATAGTAACCATAATAGCTATCTGGATAAAAAGAAGAAAATTTTAATTTTCGGTAAATAGTGTCGTATTCGTGAATAGTGTCGTATACGTGAATAGTGCCGTATACGTGAATAGTAACTCTGACACAAAAAGTTTTAAATTTGATAAAAAGTTCATATCAATATTTCAGCATAATGATATTGAAGATAATAATATCATTTAAGAAGAAAATAACATCCCTTACCTTAGAATAACTATACTTTTGACTAAATTTCGGATATAGTGCTGACATAAACTTGCACTGAATAGCAACTCTCAAAGTATCAAAATACTCACAAAATACGCTCGAGAATATAGAAAGAGAAAGAGAGAAAACTTATGAATTCTGGTGTGATTTTCAATTCTAACTTAGCCCTCTATTTATAGGAAAATATTAGCACGCCTAAGCAGACTTGACCTGCAACCTGATGGCTTTACCTGCTACTATTGCCACCCACCACATTTGAAATAAAATTTAGCACATTTCTTCACCAACCACAAGTGGGGCCACTCAATTCTAGAATTTTTCACCAAAATCATTTATAAACCTAATTTCTGAATCAGTCACCTCTTAAAATTCATAACAAATCATACTTTCCTTTTTAACGGTTCAAAATTTGTGAACATATACTCAACTTATATATGTATAACATATCCAAAAATCACAACAATCCAACGGTCGGATTAAAAATTATAACTCACGCAATATATCTGAAAAATACTGATTTGATTTTTAATACCTCCATTCCGACAGAAATACTGATAAAACACCTCAACATTAATTCCTTCAATAATAACCACATAAATAAATTCATCATTTATATCCACATCATATAAATATTTTCTTATCATATAAATCAATAATTAATTATTCACAAATAATATTACAGAATCACAATTATGACAACCAGGCCGTTCCCAAGAAAGAGGGGGCTTTCCAATAAGGATTTCTCCTTACTGGCGCGCAATTAGGTGACCAAACCTCTCCTTAGACAGAACTTTCTAGACATTGCCAATAATACTATCTAATAATATTATTCAAATAATATGAATTATTGATCTGGTAATGGAAAATACTGTGCAGTAACAATTATTGAAACAACAATAATATAAAATATCAACGTAGCAATTATTGAATCAATAAAATAAAATATTAAACAGTAACTACTGTAAGAATTATTGAGTAGTGCCTTCTTACATAAGGATCAATAATTCAAAAATACTGTGCAAAATCGTGTGCTACTGTGCAACCACGTATATTACTGTATTTTAACCACCGGGTATTCCAACAGTGTTAACGGTAACAACTACGCCGTTATTTTTAAAAACTCAATTTTGTCGTTATCTTCATCCGACTATTTTTCGTTATGGGTCCCACAAATAGCTGCGCCGTCTTACGGATATTCCCCGACATAAAGAATATTTCACGACCAAACGAATATTTCCCGACAACAATGAGTATTTTATAACTACTTGTTTATTTTGTAAAATTTACACATTTCACCCATAACCAAAATATTATATCAAATTGACATCTTATTATTCACAATAATAATTAGAGAAAATTTGATTTTATTCATTAATAAGTTGGGGTGTTACAACCTCCCCTCCTTATGAAATTTCGTCCCCGAAATTTACGTACGTACCTGATATGCCGAACAGATGGGGATACCTTGACTTCATTTCAGATTCTAACTCTTGAGGTATAACCTTTGAGCGTAGAATATATTCCTTCTTATCCAAGATTTTAACATGTATCTCCTTATACGTTAAATCTTCCGCTATCTCGTCCGGTTCTTAATCAATAATGTGGTTCGGATCATCCATATATTTACGTAACATCGATACGAAATAAACGTTATGAACACTACTTGGCGCTTAAAACGAGTCTATAGGTCACAGTTCCTACTCGATCGAAGATTTCAAATAGACCAATAAAATCGAGGGTTGAGATTTCCTATCTTCATCGACTCTTGCTCCTAGAATAACGCCCTCTTGAACCTTCTTCTTCACATTCATCAGCTCTGAGTCTGTAGCTTGAGTGGCTTTAACTTTATCGATTTAAAGTCGGTTCTAATCGTATATTTGCTATCTTCACGTAGGTTCGTATATTCGCACTCGTAAATGCATGCGATCTTCTGCTCAACGCGTCAGCTACCACGTTTTCTTTTCCCACGATGATATTGAATGGTATAATCGTAATCTTCAACAGCTTGAGCCAACGTCTTTAGCGCATAATACGTTCGTTTTAGGTGAAGAAATATTTTAAGGGTTTTAGAAATGTATTTTATACTGGGGTCAAATTTAAACGTTGAGCGCAAGTAGGAGAAATAAAAGAATATGTAGAACCGGTATTGAATAAGGTATAAACTTCGCAAGAGTTTATGATTAACTTACCCGTGATAACTACGTTTGGGTTCCTCGACAAACGCTCTTACTTAAACTACCGACTTTGACTTGTCTGGGACATCCTTTGGCATCACTATCCCGCTGGACTTGACTTTACTACAGGACAACATCGAGCTAGATGACCTTCTCTTTCACAATTAAAACACACTTTGGGTTGCTGCGTACAGTTTGGAAGGATGTGTCCCTCTTGTCCGCATTTGAAACATACGACCGGTGGTCGTTCTTCTTCTTTTGAAACGGGTGCTGGTGTTGCTGTCTTTCCATCATTATTGAACCTCCTCTTCTTGAAATTTCCACTTCTATTATCTTGGCCATGATTACCACCGAAGTAGTTACCATTCTTGGCATGATAATTTCCTCCACGATTGTTGTCACCGCTTCGATGACTGCTACCATTGGTATTATGATTTTGCCGGCTGCTTTCTCTTGGTTGGGTTGACTCGTTATCGCGCTCCAATAACTGAGCCCTATTTACAACATCTGAATACAAACACAGTTTGTGAGAAATTAGGTATTGACGTATCTCAGGTTTCAAACCTCTTAGAAATATCCGCGTCATTCTCTCCTCGTTATCAACTAAGTGGGACACAAACTGGGATAACTCGGCAAACTTAGCTTCGTACTGCGACACGGTCATATTGTTTTGCTCCAGCTTGATGAATTCCACTTTCTTCATGTGACGGATACTTTCGATAAAGTACTTGTCGTTGAACAATTCTTGGAACTTCTCCCAAGACATCTTGAGTGCGTCAGGCTGGGTACGTTTTACAGATTCCTACCAATGATCTATTTCTTCACGCAACATAAAGGTGGCGAATGGAACTTTTTGCTCCTCTAAGCATTCCAAGACATCAAATATCTTGGTGATCTGCTTTATCCATGTCTCTGCCTTAAGTGGTTCTGGCTTTCCCAAAAACTCTGGTGGTCCTAGCTCCTTAAACTGCTTAGCGGTGACCAACCGTGGGTTGCCAGTGTTTCCACCTGCATTATGAACAGGAGTCTCTCTCGTTTGGTGTTGCATGAATTCTAAAAAGCTCCTAAACGTACCGTCGTTCGTCATTTGGTCGGTGCCGTTGTTCACCTGAGGATTGTTGCCTTCCTGATGCACATTATCCTGAGTATTGATCTGTGGTGACTCAACGGTCTCCTATGCTCCATTGCTATTCTCAACATTCTCGGATGTCATTTTCAAATACTGCTACAAAATAAGGGTTAATTGACATGCAACATATTATCCCTATATTCTGACCGACCAAACAAATACCAAATAAACTTAGTCAGGTCATACTAGCGAAGGAATTCCCCGTCTCTCCCCTCCTAGTTCTTGTCTCACATCTCAGCCAGGGATCATATCCCTAAGCTTGGATACCAACTGTGACGCCCCCAAAATAGGTATACATCACCCATTCTGAGTCGCCAAATACATGGTACAGAAACAAATACAACTTCAGTAATACAATTGTCGTGCATAATACGACAACACATATACTGTGAGTTTGAATATAAATATTATCTAGTAGAGAGTATACAAACTCAAAAGGAGTCCTCATTACAATTATCACACTATTTCACAGAATAGTGAGGACTACTAATGCAACCATCTGGACCGTCAATCCATTTCCCGACTAGTCCCAGCTATATTCTCATTTCCTGAAGAGAATAGTGAAAGAGAGGGTGAGCTCAACTAGCCCAGTAAGAAATATTATGACTAAGACAATGTACAACAAATAATCATTAGTCTTCAACAGGGAAAAATCTGATAAAATATAATAGACGACAAGTTTTAGATCAACAACGGCAGGGGAAAAAATAATCCATTAGAAGAGTCAAGTAGAGCATAAAACCTACTATCTTCTATGATTTAAAAGATTTATCATCAATTTTATTGTTGAGATTCAACTTAATAAATAATCCACATCATCGAATCATCCCTGCACTATGGGCCAAAGATAATCGTGTTTTCATCAACGGTCATGATCATGCCATAAAACAATTCATCTTTGTACCCTTGGCCGAAGAGAATCCGTGGCCATAATCATACCAAAAATTATCCATCAATGCACTACGGGCCAATGAGGACTTTTACCACATCATTTGTAATGTTACGGTCATGATTATACCAAATAATCCTTGGTCATAATCATACCAAGTCCATCTATGCACTACAGGCCACAGATGACTTTTAACAGAATATAAACATGAGGATGATGACAATGATATAATAATTAAATTAAACAAGTTCAAGGATAAATTTTAAAGATTTATAATTTAATTTATCCAGAAATCAATAACATCCAAATTGTCAACATGATACTACTTTGTGGAGTAAAATTCAAGAATAATACTCAGTTGGTCATGTTCATCTCAACCCCTGTTCATCTTTGCACTACGGGACAAAGATATTCATCAGGTAATCATTCATCTTTGTACTACAGGCCAAAGATATTCAGTAATATCATCATTTAGGATTGAGGATGATGAAAAATATCTTAAAGAAAACGAATCCAGTGAGATAAAAGAATAAATATTAGGAATTCGTATTACAGTTTATCCAAGTTCAATAATACTCCGAAATAACCAATTTCGAAGCAGAATTCAAAAATAATGATCAAAACATGGATACAATCAAAGATAGTAACCATAATAGCCATCTTGGATAAAAAGAAGAAAATTTCATTTTTTTTGGTAAATAGTGTCGGATTCGTGAATAGTGTCATATACGTGAATAGTGCCGTATACGTGAATAGTAACCCCGACACAAAAAGTTCTAAATTTGATAAAAAGTTTATATCAATATTTCAGCATAATGATATTGAAGAAAATAATATCATTTAAGAAGAAAATAACATCCCTTACCTTAGAATAATCGTACTTCTGACTAAATTTCAGATATAGTGCTGACAGAAACTTGCACTGAATAGCAACTCTCAAAGTATCAAAATACTCACAAAATACGCTCGAGAATATAGAGAGAAAAAGAGAGAAACTTATGAATTCTAGTGTGATTTTTAATTCTAACTTAGCCCTCTATTTATAGGAAAATGTTAGCACGCCGAAACAGACTTAACCTGCAACCTGATTACTTTACCTACTACTATTGCCACCCACCACATTTGAAATACAATTCAACACATTTCTTTACCAACCACAAGTGGGGCCCACTCAATTCTAGAATTTTCTACTAAAATTATTTATAAACCTAATTCCCGAATCAGTCACCTCTTAAAATTCGTAACAAATCATACGTTCATTTTTAACGGTTCAAAATTTGTGGACATATACTCAACTTATATATGTATAACATATCCAAAAATCACAACGATCCAACGGTCGGATTAAAAATTATAACTCACGCAATATATCTGAAAAATACTGATTTGATTTTTAATACCTCCATTCCGACAGAAATACTGATAAAATACCTCAACATTAATTCCTTCAATAATAACCACATAAATAAATTCATCATTTATATCCACATCAAATAAATATTTTCTTATCTTATAAATCAATAATTAATTATTCACAAATAATATTACACAATCACAATTATGACAACCAGGCTGTTCCAGGAAAGAGGGGGCTTTTTAATAAGGATTTCTCCTTACTGGCGCGCAATTAGGTGACCAAACCTCTCCTTAGATAGAACTTTCTAGACATTGCCAATAATGCTATCTAATAATATTATTCAAATAATATGAATTATTGATCTGATAATGGGAAATACTGTGCAGTAACAATTATTGAAACAACAATAATATAAAATATCAACGTATCAATTATTGAATCAATAAAATAAAATATTGAACAGTAACTACTGTAATAATTATTGAGTAGTGCTTTCTTACGTAAGGATCAATAATTTAAAAATACTGTGTAAAATCATGTGCTACTGTGCAACCACGCGTATTACTGTATTTTAACCACCGGGTATTCCAACAGTGTTAATGGTAACAACTACGCCGTTATTTATAAAAACTCAATTTTGTCGTTATCTTCATCCGATCATTTTCCGTTATGAGGCTCACAAATAGCTGCGCCGTAGTACGAATATTCCCGACAGAAAGAATATTCACGACCAAACGAACATTCCCCGACAACAATGAGTATTTTATAACTACTTATTTATTTTGCAAAATTTGCACATTTCACCCATAACCAAAATATTATATCAAATTGACACCTTATTATTCACAATAATAATTAGAGGAAATTTGATTTTATTCATTAATAAGTTGGGGTCTTACATACTTTCTATCTAATAGTTCTTGTAACTGAACCATTAACACCTTCATCTTAACTGGCGACATCCTATATGGTGCCTTTGAAACTGGTGCCGTACCCGGCAACAAATCAATCACAAATTCTACATCCCTATCTGGCGGAATACCGGGTAACTCCTGCAGAAACACATCCGCGAATTCTTGAACTACCACTATCTGTTCCAATGATGTTCCCACTCTTTGGGTATCCACCACATGACACAGATAACCCTTACACCTCTTCTTCAACATCTTCTTAGCTTGTGTCATGGTTAGACAACAAGAACGTCCTGGTGATTTATTTCCATAGAACACTACCTCAGGTTTCTTAAAAAGTCTTAAGTTCACACTCTTTCTATGACAGTCTATTATTGCTCTATGGTTAATTAACCAATCCATACCGAGAATCACATCGAATTCCCTTAACCTTATTGATAAAAGATCTACCGATAATCTATTACCCCTGATATCTACGAAATAATTCCTATTGTTGTGCACAATGGGAATTATCTCCTCGTTTGATACTTTAACGTCTAAAGGTATTTCTAACTTTTCAGGATTTAATCCCAATTGCTGAGTAAATCCACATGCTATAAAAGAACAAGTAGCACCTGAGTCAAATAACACGTAAGCATTTATTTTGTTGACTAGAATGATACCTGCTACTACATCTGTTGATGCAACCGCATCTTGGACGGTCATATTAAACGTTCGGGCTGAGGGTCTACCCAATGATGGTGTTGGTCCAGTAATGACCAAATTGCCACTACCAGAACCTTTACTAACCTCTGCCCCTTTCTTCGGGCAATTTCTTGCCATGTGGTCCACCGACCCACAAACAAAACATCCCCGGCTTTTCTTAGGATTAGGACAGTTGGGAGATATATGACCCTCCTACCCACAGTTATAACAATCAGTCTTCCCTTTCAAGCAGACTCCCAGATGAGTCTTACCGCATGTCTTACATGCCTCCATCCTCCGTTTAGGATCCCCTTGTTTTGCCCCAGTATTTCCAAGGTTAAAATTCTTCCTCTTAGGCATATTGCCGCTACCACTGGCAACCTCTGCCTTATTTCCTCCCTCTCCCTTACTCTTATTCTTTCTATCCTTGTGGTATTAGGTCAACGCATCGCTACCACCCTCTACTATGATCGCCTTTTCCAGAATGGTCCCGTAGGAAGCACTCTAAAAAACTGATATCCTACTATAGAGCCAGGGTTTTAGGCCCTGCTCAAACCTACGAGCCTTCCTCTCCTCCGTGTCCACTTGGTGTGGAGCAAACCTTGCCAATTCATTGAATTTGGCTGCGTATTGGGGAACAGTCATGTCCCTCTGTTTAAGTTCGAGGAACTTAATCTCCATTCTCCCTTGCATGCTAGTAGGGAAATAGTTCTCAAAGAATACCTTCTTAAATTGTTCCCATGTAACAGCTTCCGCTCCAGCCCCACCCTGGTGAGCCTCCCACCAGTAGTTGGCTTCCCCCTTCATCATATAGGTTGCAAAAGAAGTCTTTTGTGCCTCAGCTACGTTTGTAATAACAAACGCCTTCTCTATTTCCTTGACCCAGGTCTGGGCCTCCATTGGGTCCGTCGTTCCCTTAAATTTTGGTGGACCTACACTCTTATATTTCTTAAAGGTAGTCGTTCGGGCTACCCTAGGTCTTGCGGGTGCTCTACCCCCAGCTTGGTTAAATGCAGCTGTTAATAAATTAGCGAACTCTTACATTGGGTTATTAGGACCCCCCTCGTTATCATTATGCGATTCCGCCTCTTGGTTACGTTGCCTTCTTCTTGGCAGCATTTCTGATTAAATAAATAAAGTTCAGTTATTACTTATTTGCTTATTTCTTTATTAGTCGTCAAACAACTGAACAATAACTCATGCACAGCAAAGCAATTTAAAATAAAAACTTCCTTATATTAAAATGCTTCTTTATAGATCAAAACTATTTACAAGTTGCTTTCCATAGCCCAAAAGCTATTACATATTTATCCCGCGATTGACTTTTACAAAAATTGGGATTTACAAAAAGACTACCATTTAATTATACAAAAGAGGGTTTTACGTCACTACACAAAAGTATTTACCATACTACTCCTAATACTGCCTAACAACATTCTCATGCTTCTGGTTCGCCAGAATTGACACATTATCTCGACTTATAGTATGTCGAGTCTGTCCCGACTCAATAGAATAACAAGCTATCTTAAGCTTGAAATCCTCATGGGCACTGTCATTTATATATGACATTCGTGCTATCTTTTGGTCTTTTTCAACCAGTTTCTTACGAAGTTCTACGATCTCGTTCTAATAGTCTCTAGCCTTGTCAGTCATGAGCACTTTCTCATCATGCTCTATCTTATAGTCTGACTTTGCAGACTCCTTCGCCCCATAGAGATCAGTGATCTCTTCCTTCTGGTGCTACACCATGTTGTGTAGTTGCACGTTACGGTCAATCACTGAGAGGTACATTGCCCTCATTGTCTCTGTAGGTGTCGACTCTAGGGCAGGCATCACCGTATTAATCGATGTCACCTCCATGTCATCCTCCACATCTATCATCATATTCAGATATGATGCTATTCCAATGGTCTCCTCAGAATAGTCCTCCTCCGAGTAATATTCCTCGGGCTCTGACTCTTCTAGAATCACTACAGGTATGTCCGCTATAGGCACATGTACTGTCTCAACTCGGTTGACGGACTCCTCGCTGATCACATGTATATCCCTATACATCAAGCTATCGACCGACATCTACAATAACACATAACAAATTGATTAGTACATAATATACAATAATATAAGCACAAATCACATTTAATCCATTTAGGGTTACTTTCCATCTTTTAAATCTTTCGGTACTGAGTTTCCTCAATACCTTATTAACTCATTAGACTCGAGTTACTTTCTTCGGACTCTTCCTTTCCTAACGAGGTTATTAGTCTAAGGTTCTTCCCCCCCTTAAGTTTTATAACCTCTTGCTTTGATACCAACCTGTGACGCCCCCAAATTCGGGTATCTTCCAACCTGACGGATGGTGCTCCACGATACTACAATCCATACAATCATTCCATTGAGATAACAACAAAATGAGTGTAATTACTATCTTTATATTACATTCGTAATAAATCCTTTCCCAGGTTCATTAACCGAATATATTCGTTGTTCTTCATGAGTATATTACATGCAAATACACTAGTCTATTATAGGATGATTAATTATCCATCTTAGCCTTGGCTTTATCTCTCTTAGAACTCTCAGTTCTTTCGGCTTTAGCTGCAAACATATGGTTCAAGCAAGAATGAGCATAACTAGCTCAGCAAGTCTTAACAAAGAATCATATGAATTTCACCTTAACAATTACATGCTTTATTTCCATATCTGAACAATTATCTACGAAGCATTATGAAATATTTGACTAATACTTCTCATGTCATAGCAATAATTCTAAAGTATATATAATAGCTTGGGAATGATGAACCAGTCAAAAGACCACGAACATACTCTTTTCATTTTCATACTTGAAAAGGATATCCGGCACTAAGGCCATCCACCCGTCTTTACTTACGAGCACTTCTAGGTGATCAGCCTATTGTACTCTATGTTGATCAACACTCTTACGTTAAACGTATTTACGTTCAACATTTGGCAACCTCGCGTGCCCATCGAATAATCGATGAAAAATACTTTTGTTTATACATAGACAAACTTACCTTTACATCCGTACCAAATACTTGGCATAGGATAACGTTAACAGTTTTATATCGAAAGACTTGTAAACAAATCAATCAACTCTTCAGTATTAGTCTAACTGAGTTAAAACAGGCATCGACTCTTTCTTTAAAATCATTCATGCACTGTATAACATGCATCACGTAAAACTTGGCTAACTCGAAGGTTAGACAAGCATTTAAGAAAGACTTGCCTTCAAGCGTCTTCGAATATACAATTCTACTATTTTCAGTCTTTACATGATCTACATGATACATTCATATAGCACACTGCAATTAGTTATGAAACAAACTAACTTTACGGTTCTAACCAACCAACTTCTTTCTCTTCTATGTCTTAATTGAATTAACTTCGTTATTAAAGTCAATTAGACTTTCTATACTTCGTCACGTCCCATTAACATTCTTATGCCATTAACCATAATTCGATCATTATTGGTTAAATACCAACGTTGAACGTCATTCACGGTTTACTTATTACGTCTTCGCGTTCTTTGTTTAATCTCTATGAAACCATTCCAAAACTTCTTACATTATCACCATATAAGTGATTTAAGTTCAATCTTATTATGTACTTTAAGTACCTTCAATGTCTTACCTTAAGTCTACATTCAAATGGAACAAAACTTAACATGGTCAACATTTTTCCACTGCCGGCGCTGCGGCGCAACATCCTATGTATTCTAGTGGCGCTGCGGCGTCACTCTCCAGAGGTTTTGCCCGGACTCGGCGCTGCGGCGCGAGTCCATGTACAAACTCTCGAGCTACGGTGCGAGTCTCTAGACGTTTTAATTTTCTCTCAGCCATACATGGCGCTGCGGCGTGGTAGAAAAAAACTGGGTTGGCACTGCGGCGCCGAACCTGTGCACCAGTTGGCTAAAATAGTTTGGTTTCCAAACGAAACTCCCGGCTTCCTAATTTGTTCGTTTTATATCCGAATTGACCCATTCGAAAGCCTACAAGTCATAAATCACATCCTTTTCATGTTCATATAAGAATTTCATATTCTCGAATCCGTTATCTCAAAATTCACCTTTAAGTTCAGTTTTAAGCGTTCGTTTAACGTTTTCGACCGTTCAATACTCGTTTTCTTCGTTATAAGTCAGAATGCGATGATTCTTTCGCCCACGACTCTTAATTACCTTATCTCACGTGTTGATATTGGAAACTAACATTTTTAAGTCACACGACAACTTTTGACCTTTAATCCGGGCTTTTTACGTTTTCGACGTTTAACGTCTATTTTCGCAAAATTCGTCATAACTTCGTTACTCGTGTTCTATAAGCCAAATAAAATGGAAAACTCCATTGATTCAACATAGTCATCCTAACCAAATAGTAGGCACATTCCTTAGCTATAATGGTCTTTCAAACGTTTATTCTTAACTAAGTTAACGTTTAAGACTTTTATGGTTTTGAACTTACGTAAACACTTACGATTTCTATTTTGTCATGACCTATCAATGATTTAATCATTAATAGGCATCCTTATATCTCCTCAATAAACATGCTCCACCAATCTATGATTCTTCTATGCGAAAGAAATCAAAAAAGATGAAGATTACGATTTATGAGAATTTACCTTTGAAGTAACTCACGTTCTTGATAAACATATTTAGGTTTGCTTGGAAGTAGAAGGATTATATGATTCTAGCTCTTTCTATCTCTCAATATAGTTGGACAAGCTTTGTAAAACAACAAAATAACCAACTCTATCTTTGTATATATAGAAAACCAAAATGAGGGCAAAATGGTCAACTTCCTCCACCTCCTTACTATTGCACCTCCTTTGCAACTTTGTCACCAAGTAAAATACTTGGTGAGCAAGTTGTCTCTTTGCTTGGCCACCAAGTGGCCGGCCCACTCCTTGGTGGATCACCCCATGGGTTGCCCCATGGGTTTTACCCATCCTATGACCTACCGGTTCGACCCACAATTTAATTCTTTAGATTGGGCTTGACTTTAATAAACGTTGGGCTTTAACTTAGGCTTTCTCATATAATTCATTGGGCTTGCTATTGGTTTAAGTCCAATTAGATTATACCAACCCTTAACTCATACTCCATTAATACGACTCGTATTCTACTCGTATTACTCACGTATTCTCTTCGTCTAATACTAATATAATAATCGTATTATACGTTGTACTATTCTTCATACCATACTCGTACTCATACTAATATAATACTCACATTTCATACGTATAATATCCGAAATGACTATACGCATTGCATTTCCCTTTCGGAAACCTCTTTCACAACCCTTAGGTTTTACGTCCGCAAGCAAAAACTTCGTTTGCCATAACGAAATTATTATTGGATATTCCATACTTTCTTCGTATTCTATCAATACGCGTTTCTCAGAATCTCAAACCCTAGATCCGAACGAAATTGGATGAATAGTGTTTTTATGCAAACATTCTCGGAAAATCTTTGTTTTCGTCTTGATAATTCACAACCATTAATACTAACACAAAGCCATAATACTAACCACATCCGTATATTCTAGGTCATAGAACGACCTTCGAACATCTTACGCACATAATAAATCAATTAAGTTTATTTAATTCACATAATCAAATAAAAATTTAATTCATTCAAAATTAAAAATTCTCGGGCGTTACAACAATAAGGGTGAACAGTTATAAGTACAAATCTCAAGAGTATGAAAGTGAATAGTAGTTCAGGAATTATCAATAATTCTTAATAAAGGTCGCTATGGACAGAAAGATATCAATAAGATTCCAAAATACATCATGTCAAGGTTCAGGAATAATGAACACTGAGCAGTCACTAAGGACTACAAACTTCTACTAGAATTAACAGTATTATACTATAAATTCAATAAAACGAGTACAACAGGTGATCAGTGTAAGATCCCAACTTTTTATAAATAAAATTAAATTTTCTCTAATTATTATTTTGAATAATAAGGTGTTAATTTGATATAATATTTTGGTTATGGGTGAAATGTGCATATTTTGCAAAATAAGCAAGTGGTTATAAAATATTCATTATTGTCAGGGAATATTCGTTTGGTCGTAGAATATTCTTGTTGTCAACGAATATTCGTATGACGGCGCAACCATTTGTGGGCTCCATAACGAAAAACGGTCGGATGAAGAAAACGACAAGTTTGAGTTTTTATAAATAACGGCGTAGTTGTTACCGTTAACACTGTTGGAATACCCCGGTGGTTAAAATACAGTAATACGCGTGGTTACACAATAGCACACGGTATTGCACAGTATTTTTGAATTATTGATTCTTACGTAAGAAGACACTACTCAATAATTGTTACAGTAATTACTGTTCAATATTTTATTTTATTGATTCAATTATTGCTACGTTGATATTTTATATTATTGTTGTTTCAATAATTGTCATTACATAGTATTTTCCATTATTAGATCAATAATTCATATTATTTGAATAATATTATTAGATAATATTACTGACAATGTCTAAGGAAGTTCTGTCTAGGAAAGGGGCTTGGTCACCTAATTGAGCGCTAGTAAGGAGAAATCTTTATCGAAAAGCCCCCTTATTCCTGGGAACGACCTGGTTGTCATAATTATGATTCTATTATATTATTTGTGAATAATTAATTATTAATTTATATGATAAGGAAATATTTATTTTTATGTGAATATAAATGAAGGAATTAATGCAGAGATATTTTATCAGTATTTTGTCAGAATTGAGGTATTAAAAATCGTCCGTATGTGGATTTTGGGCATTTTTTATTTGGAATTTAGAAAATATTTCTTCTACAAAATTGTAAAGAATTAAATTTCCTGTGGATTAGACATGAGATTCAAAATTTTCTAATATAAGGGCTATTTTTTTTTATGAATTATTGAAGTTTCAGAAATAAATATTTTTATTTAAAACATGGTGGGCCCCACTTTTTGTTGGTGAGAAATGTGCTAAAATTTTATTTCAAAAGTGATGGGCGTGAATAGTAGCGGGTAAAGCCATCAGGTAGCATGTGATGCCCCCAAAATAGGTCCACACGACCCATTCTGAGTCGCCAGATATCATACTACATAAATCAAATACAAACTTCATTTATATAAATGTTGAACTGTCGTGCAGCATACGACAACACATAAGCTGTGAATTTTAATACAAATATATGTAACTCTCATAGTGCCTCGACCACAACACCTTACAATGGTACTTTACATAAAAGTACAGTCAATAACCGTTTTAGAAATTAAAATCTTTGGGAAATGCTCAAAGAAACCTTCGTACATGGGAGGCCATGCATCTAAGTTATGATAGATATCATATGACTCGAGAATTATCTTTGGTTGACCCAATAGACTCCAAAGAAAAACGAGAAGATTACTATCATGTTCTTTCCAATGGTGAGACTTCTCTTGACATATAATTATCTCCATTGTCTTCAATTGAGAATTATATTTCAAATAAACTCCAAGATTATATAGGTAGTGCTCATAGATATAATCAGCAAGTGCATGTGCACAACCCTATCTTATGATAACACAAAGTCGTCTGTCATTAGACATCTTGTATGATAGTGGCAAAACACTCTTCCAAAGTTAGGTTCACCTCACCCTATTCGGTTCACCAAAATTAAAGGTTAAAATGACGTATAAAATACGACACACTTATCTAAAATTCTCAATAAAATTATTTACATACTGTTTTAGGGGAAATCTCAACAGCTATAGACCATCGTTCTATTCCATTGTTACCCCCGCTCGACCCAGCTACACTCTTATTACCTGAAAGGAATTGTGAAGCAAAAGGGTGAGCACAACTAGCCCAATAAAAAATATCATGACTAAATATAATTAAATTATCAATAACCTTCGTCAGTAATAAATCAGAGATTTAGAACATATGGTAGATGATAAAACTTGTCAACCATAGTGACAGTGGAACGAACAATCCATTAGAAGAGTCAAATAGACCATAATGTCTATTATCTTCTCTACATTAAAAGTCCACCAACAATATTTTATCCCTGTAACATCAATCAACAGTTTCTTTCCACAATCATGTGAATAACTCATAATCATAATTGTGATTCTAAATTCCTCTTCGCACCCAGAACGAAGATAATTTTCATCACCAGTCTTTACCTGAAACATCAAAGATCATGGTTATACCAAATCACAGTTCCTGTTCATAATCATACTAATAAATTCATCTTTGCATTACGTGCCAAAGATATTCATTAACAGTTCATCTTTGCACTACAGGCCAAAGACATACAACTGTATTTTAGAAGAGTCAAGTAGAGCATGATATCTACTATCTTCTACGAATTAAAAGTTTATTATCAATATTTTATCGATGAGACTCAGCTCAATGCATCACCGAATTATACATGCACTACGACCAAGGATATTCGTTAGTATCACATCCATGAATTATCCATGCACTACGGGATAAGGATATTCATTAGTATCACGACCACGAATTATCTATGCACTACGGGCCAAAAATATTCGTGTTTTCACTAATGGTCATGATCATGCCAAACAACAATTCATCTTTTCACCCTTGGCCGAACAGAACGCATGGTTATGATCATACGAACATATGTCCATCAATGCACTACGGGCCAATGAGGACTTTTATCACATTATTTGTAACATTACAGTCATGATTATACCGAATAATTCCTGGTTATAATCATACCAATCAACAGTCCATCTATGCATGTAAGCCACGTATGACTTTCATTACAATATAAGCATAAGGATGATGACAATGATATAAGCATTAATCAAATGAAATCAAGGATAAATATTAAAGACTTTAAATTTATCCAGAGTTTAAAAATATCTAAATTGTCAACATGATGCTGCTTTGTGGAGTAAAATTCAAGAATAATATTGTATCTAAAATGATTTGGATAGCAAAGAAAACAATTTTTGTCATGAATAATTCTCCGGGTGAATAGTACTCGAGTGAATAGTACCCCGTGAATAGTATTCGTGAATAGTACTTTGTGAATAGTACCCCGTGAATAGTACTTTATGAATAGTATTCTGTGAATAGTACTTTATGAATAGTACCATAAAAATGAATACTACTCATGGACAGTACTCCGACATGAAAAGCTTAAAATTTAACAAAAATGTGCAGAAAATATTCTTGTAAAACGATACTAGATGAAGTGCAAATTTCAAGGATATTCTACTAATTTTACGGAGTATAGAAGCAATACTTTAATAAAATGAGGGTATAATCAGGAATACGAGACGAAATAATATTACTCACATACTACAGAGTATGGAAAAAAATATTATTCCTTATGAATACTGAAAAAAATAATATCTCTTACCATGGAAGAAGACTGGATACTGGAATAGTGAAGTAACAGACTACTCTTCTTCTTTCTCTCTATAGCTTCTCTCTCTATAATTACTCTTGTGAGTCTTAGTGAATTCATGAGAATGAAGGAAGAATGAGCTTCTATTTATAGGAAAACATAGTTTTGATAATTGCACGTTTTGGGGCTCGAAATATTACAGTATAATACCTTCATATTTTCCTTCATTTTTAATTTAGTCCTGTAAGTATTATCAAACTTGTACCACATCCCATATTAGTACATCATGTGAATCAATAGTTCTATACATGTGAAAAAATAATTAAAGTATAGTACATTCATCTATACTTCTATTTTTAATTTAGTCATGCAAGTATTATCAATCTTGCACTGTAACAATCCAGATTTTTAATTATAATATTTAAATATTTATTAAATTATATAAATATTTAATGAAATTGTTTATCGTTGAATAAATATTTGTTTAATTGATTTGATTTGATTTCGTTAATTATTTGTTTAATAAATAATTAATGAGTTAAGAAAATTAATAATGATGGGATAATGTTCTAATTTAATTTAATAATTAAGTTAGAGAGTTTATAATGATTAAATAAATTATTATATTATGTAATGAATTGTTATTAGAAGTAATTAAATTAAGTATGAAAACTTAATTAATTAGAAATGTGACAAATAACTATATTACAAATGATTATTAAAATAAATTAAAGTATTTTTAATTTAGTTTTGCCAAACAAGGCTTAAGTATATTAAGTCTTTAAGTTTTAAATAATTTTGTCAAACAAAGCCTTATGGCTTTTGGATTTTTAAATTTGATTTATTAATAATATAAATTAAATTAAACAAAACATAAATAAAATATATATTAAATTGATAACCGATGTTTTAATAAGGCCATTAATGGCATCAGTTTTAAAACGTTTGAAAAAGACGTTCGTTAGTTTTATTTTATGTTATGTATATTGTATATGGCTTAAGCCTAACAAAGAAAACAAGAATTTTCAGAAACGGTTTTCATAGAAAGGAAAGAAAGTTACAGAGTATTTGTGAGAGGATTGAGAGAGAATTCTTGAAGTTTCAAACGAATTACAGTGGAGTTAGCAAAGATTATGTTAGTAATTGAAGGTATGTGCTTTAAACTTAATATTATATAGATATATGTATATGTATGAGTTTTACGGCATAAAATTTATATGTTCTGTGAATTCTATATTCCGAATTAGGCCATACAACTGAATTATGATAATTGTAGGTGGTTGTATTGTTATAACTAGCATGAACATGAACGAAATTGGTTTTACAGTAAAGATAAGCATGAGCATGGCTTGGTAATAAATGAGTAATTGACTGTTAGCTAAATATGGAATTTAACGTTGAGTATATTGATTTGTTATGAAATTCAGAAAATCGTAGTCTCAAGGAATCAAAATTGGTTTATAAACTGTGATTACCGTGTTCACAATGTCTAAAAGTATAAAAATGGACTTTTTGGGTTTAAAATATGGTTTTCAAGGAATTAAGTTTTCTGTGATTGTTGTTTAGTGGTTTAAATTAGTATATGCCCATTGGGTAATGTGTATATGAGTTATTTATATAAGTTATGCATGTTAATCTAGATGTTAGGAGTGTTATATAGACAGAAATTAGTTGTTCTGTTCTTCGATAGTTGGGTTCTGCAAGTTTCGGTGCCTCAGCGCCAAAAATGAAGCTGTAACGCCAAAAATAGCGCCCCAGTGCCAGAAATTCATGCTGCAGCACTGAAATTCGTACCCCAGCGCCAATCTTGCACTATAGCACCACTGTATGACTTAAATCTCGCGCTGCGGCGCCGGAACAGAAGTCTGAGTCAGACAATTTTGATCTCTTGTAGTAAAACAGCCATAACTTTTTTATACGAACTCCGATTGAGATGATTCAATATGATCCGGGACGAGGACGAGTAGGACCACAACTTTTGTTCATTAAGTTTTTCAATTTGAGGTCATTAGGAAGTCTCAAAATGGTCATCTTTAGGACTATTGTATTTTCGGAGGCAATCGGAGGGCGTCGGGCATGCACATATGCATGTGTAGCGCTCCTGATCATAAAAGATGATGTCCTAAGTTACAAAACATGAATATTAGTAAATATAATGATGCATAACATTAATAAATAATGTATTAGATAAGTTATAGAAGCATAGTAAGCATACACAAGAGAGGCAAATCGGGCGTGTGACGAATGAATGTCGAAACACTGTGCCAAGTGTTAATGAACTTAAAAAGTATTTTCATTCAATTGAAATGAATATTATAAGATATAAAATGGATTTAATATAAAACCAATAAGTAGTCCTAGCAAGACTTAAGCACTTGAATGAACTGCGAATATGAAATACAGTGAGATAGAAGTTGAAAGTTAACACAATTAAGTTGAACATTGTGTATTAATGATAGGAAGGGTTATGAGACGTAGAGTAGAGTTTACATTATAATTACTATATGCTGTTATGTGACTAATAGTTAATGTAAATGATTATATAATTGTGTAGGGCACGTGAAGTGCAGATATTTGTAAGCTGTTAAACAGTTATTGGTAAACAACGACCAAGGCAAGTCTTTCGGTTCCTATTTTCTACGTGGACTTGATGAACTATTTTAAATTGCATGACATGTGATATGTGTTATAAGTAAAGCATAATATATTATACATGTTGTATCATGAAATGTTAAAGTCAATCTATGACTACAGTGTTTTGGTTAACTAATGATGATTGAGTAAGGAACTCAATTTTTATATTTGCTATGTGAATTAAAAGCATGTATGCCATGTTACTTTAATTATTATGATATGTATGTTGAGCATATTATTATGTGCTATGTGATGCATGAAAACTGTTAGATTTTGCTGGGCTGTCGAGCTCACTCTTGCAAATAACCACTTTTACAGGTCAAGATTTTAAGGTAAGGATATGTGCTAAGTGAGATATAGAGATCTATATTCACGAAGATTACTTATGTTTTATGGGAAATGTATTTACGATTTTGAATGTAACATGTTGCTGAGTTAAATGTTGAGATATTTAGTGTATATGGATATCTATTTATGATGTAAGACTTTGTATAGTCATTTTGTTGTAACGATTCATGATATATGTTTGAATCGAAGAGATGTAATGTAAAGGTTACAATTTAGGGCAATAAAGAAGGAAATGTACAAAAGTTTTAAATATTCCGCAATTTTAGTGATTTTTAATATCGAATAATGATATAAAATTAGTGGTTGAATGTATGGTTAACGATCGAAGTCGAGATTTAAATTGTATGAATTTTGGGGTCATTACAGTTATGTAATATCCCGAGTGTTTATGATAGCGATCCTTAGAAAAGAAATGAATGGGTTACAAGATATATAATACTCAGAATATAATTGAGTTCAAGTGAAAGTCCAACTGTAACGACCCCAAAATTCATACAATTTAAATCTCGACTTCGGTCGTTAACCACACATTCAACCTCTAATTTTACATCATTATTCGATATTAAAATCACTAAAATTGCGGAATATTTAAAACTTTTATACATTTCCTTTTTTATTGCCCTAAATCGCAACCTTTACATTACATCTCTTCGATTCAAATATATATCATGAATCATTACAACAAACTGACTATACAAAGTCTTACATCATAAATAGATATCCATATACACTGGATAGCTCAATTTACAATTCAACGACATTTACATTCAAAATCTTACATACATTTCTCATAAAACATAAGTAATCTTCGTGAATATAGATCTCTATAACTCACTTAGCACATATCCTTACCTTAACTCCTTGACCTGCAAAAGTGGTTATTTGTAAGGGTGAGCTCGACAGCCCAGCAAAATCTAACAGTTTTCATGCATCACATAGCACATAATAATATGCTCGATATACATCTCATAATAATTAGAGTAACATGGCATACATGCTTTAATTCACATAGCAAATATAAAGATTGAGTTCCTTATTCAATCATCACTAATTAACCAAAATAATGCAGTCATAAATTGACTTTAACATTTCATGATTTCAACATGTATAACATATCATGCAATTTAAAACAATTCATTAAGTCCACGTAGAAAATAGGAACCGAAAGACTGGCCTTGATCGTTGTTTACCAATAACAGTTTAACATCTTACATCTATCTGCACTTCACGTGCCCTACGCAATTATATAATCATACACATTAATTATTAGTCATATAACAACACATATTAATTGTAATGTAAACTCTACTATACATCTCATAACCCTTCCTATTATAAATACATAATGTTCAACTTAATTGTGTTAACTTTCAACTTATATCTCACTATATTTCATATTCGAAGTTCATTCAAGTGCTTAAGTCTTGCTAGGACTACTTATTGGTTTTATATTAAATCCATTTCATATCTTATAATATTTATTTCAATTGAATGAAAACACTTTTTAAGTTCATTAACACTTGGCACGGCGTTTCGACGTTCATTCATCACACGCCCGATTTGGCTTTCATGTGTATGCTTACTATGCTTCTATAACTTATCTAATACATTATTTATTAATGTTAATCAACATTATATTTAATACTATTCATGTTTTGTAACTTAGGACATCATCTTTTATGGTCAGGAGCACTATACATGCATATGTGCATGCCCGACGCCCTCCGATTGTCTCTGAAAACACAACAGTCCTAAAGATGATAATTTTGACCCATCCTAATGACCTCAAATTGGATAACTTAAAGAACAAAAGTTGTAGGTCCATTCGTCCTCGTTCCGGATCATCTTGAATCACCTCAATCAGAGTTCATATGAAAACGTTATGGTCGTTTTACTACAGGAGGTCAAAACTGTCCGACTTAGACTACAATTCCGGCGCTGGGGCGCAAGGACTTTGCTAGCCAGTGGCGCTGGGGTGCGAATTTAAGTACTGGGGCATGAATTTTTGGTGCTGGGGCATATACTAATTTAAACCACTAAACAACAATTACAAAAAACTTAATTCCTTAAAATTTTAAACCCAAAAAGTCCATTTTTATACTTTTAGACATTGTGAACACGGTAATCACAATTTATAAACCAATTTTGATTCCTTGAGACTACGATTCTCTGAATTTCATAACAAATCAATATACTCAACGTTAAATTCCACGTTTAGCTAACAGTCAATTACTCATTTATTACCAAGCCATGCTCATGCTTATCTTTACTGTAAAACTAATTTCGTTCATGTTCATGTTCATGTTCATGCTAGTTATAACAATACAACCACCTACAATTATCATAATTCAGATGTATGGCCTAATTCGGAACATAGAATTCACATAACATATAAATTTTATGCCGTAAAACTCATACATATACATATATCTATATAATATTAAGTTTAAAGCACATACCTTCAATTACTAAGATAATCTTTGCTAACTCCACTGTAATTCGTTTGAAACTTCAAGAATTCTCTCTCAATCCTTTCACAAATACTCTGTAACTTTCTTTCTTTTCTCTGAAAACCGTTTCTGAAAATTCCTGTTTTCTTTGTTAGGCTTAAGCCATATACAATATACATAACATAAAATAAAACTAACGAACGTCTTTTTCAAGCGTTTTAAAATCGATGCCACTAATTGCCTTATTAAAACAGCGGTTATCAATTTAATGAAGCCCCAACGCCAAAAATAGTGCCCTAGTGCCAGAAATTCACGTCGCAGAGCTGAAATTTGCGCCCCAATGCCAATCTCACGCTGCAGCGCCACTGTATGACTTAAATCTCGCGCCGCGGCGTCGGAACAGAAGTCTGAGTCGGACAATTTTGACCTCCTATAGTAAAATGGTCATAACTTTTTCATACGAACTCTGATTGAGATGATTCAATATGATCCAGAACGAGGACGAATAGACCTACAACTTTTGTTCTTTAAGTTTTTAAATTTGAGGTAATTAGAAAGGGTCAAAATGGTCATCGTTAGGACTATTGTGTTTTCGGAGGCAATCGGAGGGCGTCGGGCATACACATATGCATGTGTAGAGCTCCTGACCATAAAAGATGATGTCCTAAGTTATAAAACATGAATATTAGTAAATATAATGATGTTTAACATTAATAAATAATGTATTAGATAAGTTATAGAAGCATAGTAAGCATACACAAGAGAGGCAAATTGGGCGTGTGACGAATGAACGTCGAAACACCGTGCCAAGTGTTAATGAACTTAAAAAGTTTTTTCATTCAATTGAAATGAATATTATAAGATATGGAATGGATTTAATATAAAACTAATAAGTAGTCCTAGCAAGACTTAAGAACTTGAATGAACAAACTGCGAATATGAAATACAGTGAGATATAAGTTGAAAGTTAACACAATTAAGTTGAACATTGTGTATTTATGATAGGAAGGGTTATGAGACGTAGAGTAGAGTTTACATTACAATTACTATGTGATGTTATATGACTAATAGTTAATGTTAATGATTATATAATTGTGTAGGGCACGTGAAGTGCAGATATCTGTAAGCTGTTAAACTGTTATTGGTAAACAACGATTAAGGCAAGTCTTTCGGTTCCTATTTTCTAAGTGGACTTGATGAACTATTTTAAATTGCATGACATGTGATATGTGTTATAAGCAAGCATAATATATTATACATGTTGTATCATGAAATGTTAAAGTCAATCTATGACTACAGTGTTTTGGTTAACTAATGATGATTGAGTAAGGAACTCAATTTTTATATTTGCTATGTGAATTAAAAGCATGTATGCCATGTTACTTTAATTATTATGATATGTATGTTGAGCATGCTATTAAGTCCTATGTGATGCATGAAAACTGTTAGATTTTGCTGGGCTGTCTAGCTCACTCTTGCAAATAACCACTTTTGCAGGTCAAGATTTTAAGGTAAGGATATGTGCGAAGTGAGATATAGAGATCAATATTCACGAAGATTACTTATATTTTATGGGAAATGTATTTAAGATTTTGAATGTAACATATTGTTGAGTTATAAGTTGGGATATTTAGTGTATATGGATATCTATTTATGATGTAAGACTTTGTATAGTCATTTTGTTGGAACGATTCATGATATATGTTTGAATCGAAGAGATGTAATGTAAAGGTTACGATTTAGGGCAATAAAGAAGGAAATGTACAAAAGTTTTAAATATTATGCAATTTTAGTGATTTTTAATATCGAATAATGATGTAAAATTAGTGGTTGAATATATGGTTAACGATCGAAGTCGAGATTTAAATTGTATGGATTTTGTGGTTGTTACATGCACCACCTCCCCTAATAGTACATGCATGTAAATTAATATTACACACATATGAATAAATAGTTGTAAGCATATGAATTAATAGAAATTAATTGCTCATTTATCTGATTAATTACCCGATTGGTCAATATAACCTCCAGAAGTCAATTATTATCGAAATAAAAGTCGGTTTCTACTAACACTAAATAATCCCAACACAATAGAAATATCAATTTCATCTTTAATCAACACGAACTTATTCATCATTAATATTATAACTTACAATATTTAACAACCAGATCATTCACAGGAAAGAGGGGGCTTTCCGATTAGAATTTCTCCCTATTGGCGCGCAATTAGGTGACCAAACCTCTCATTGACAGAACTTTCTAGACATTGTCAATATTACAAATAATAATATGAATAACTTTGTCATCTAAATTATTGATTTAATAATAATAAATATTATGGAGATGATATTGTGACAATAATTGAATCAATAATATGAGAGATATTATGCAACAATTACTGTAGCAATAATTGAGTATAACTGAGTGACTTCTTACGTAAGCATCAATAATCAATACCGTGTGCTATTATACAACTACGCGTATTACTGTTCTTTTACCACCGGATATTTCAACAGTTTAACAATAAAACTTTTGCCGTTATTTTTATAAAAAGATAATTCTGTCGTTTTCTAACTCCGACAATTATTCCGTTGCGGGGTCCACCAATGATGGTGTCGTCATACGGATATTTCCTGACAAAAAGAATATTCCCCGACTAAATGAATAATTTATATCAACTTGCTTACTTTGCAAAATTTTCAAATATCACCCTTAACTTTAACCTTTTATCAATTTAACAATTTACTAAATAGAATAACAATTATTAAAAAATTGAATACTTTCATTTCGTAAAATTTGGGGTCTTACATAGTAGGTTAGTCTGCTTTGGCGTTCTAAGTATTTTTCTATAAATAGGGTGCTTAGTTAGAATTGAAAATCACACTAGAATCATAAGCTTTCTCTCTCTATATTATCGAGTGTATTTTGTGAGTATTTAGAAACTTTGAGAGTTGTTATTCTGTGTAAGTTTTCTTCAGCGTTAAATCCAATATTCTAGTCAGAAGTACTATTCTTTTGAGGTAAGAGATGTTATTTTCTTCGTAAATGATGTTATTTCGTTCAATATCATTATGCTGAAATATTGGTATGAATTCTATTATGAAATTTCTACCTTTTCATGTCGAGGTTACTATTCACGTATACGGCACTATTCACGTATACGGCACTATTCATAAATATGATACTATTCACGAGTACTATTCACGAAATATGAATTTTCTTGTGAAATTTCTACCTTTTGTGTCGGGGTTACTATTCATATATACGCCACTATTCACGTATACGACACTATTCACAAATATGGCACTATTCACAGAAAAAAATGAAATTTTCTCTTCTTTATCCAAGATGTCTATTATGGTTACTATCTTTGATTGTATCTATATTTTGATCTTCATTCTTGAATTTTTACTCCATTATGGTTTATTATGGAGTATTTTTGAACTTGGATTATCTAAAGCATGAATCCCTAATCTTTGTCTTTTTATTTCACTAGATTTGTTTCTTTAAAATATTTTTCATCATCCTCAGTCCTAAATGACAATATAACTGAATATATTTGGCATGTAGTGCAAAGATGAATGATTACCTAATGAATATCTTTGTCCCGTAGTGCAAAGATGAACATGTGTTGAGATGAACATGATCAACTGGTGATACAAATGAATATCTTAGGCCCGTAGTGCAAAGATGAATATTTGGTTCAAGATGTATATTGATTGATGTTACAGGGATAAAATATTGATGATGGACTTTTAAATCATAGAAGACAGTAAATTTCATTTTCTACTTAACTCTTTTAATGAATTGTTATTTTCGCTGCGAATATTGATCTAAAACTTGTTATCCTTTATATTTTATCTGATTTATTGAAGGCTAACGATAATTTGTTCTACATTATCTTAGTCATAATATTCTTTACTCGGCTAGTTGAGCTCACCCTTTTCCTTTTTGTTCCATTTTTCTTCTCAGGAGGCGAAAATATAGCGGGAACTAGTCGGGGTATGGAGTGATGTTTCCAGTCAGTTGTTTTAGTAGTCCTCACTATTTTGTAAAATAGTGTATCAATAATTGTAATGAAGACTTATTTGAGTTTGAATACGGTCTAAAAGATAATATTTGTATTTAAACTCACACCATATGTGTTGTTGTATTTTGCACGACAATTGTAATAATGAAGTTGTAGTTGTTTTCTGTACCATGTATTTAGCGACTCAGAATGGATGGTGTATACCTATTTTAGGGGCGTCACAGTTAGTATCACAGCTTAGGGATATTGTCTTTGGCGAAGATCGAGGAATAGAACTAAGAGGGGAGAGACGAGTAAAATCCTTCGCTAGTGTGTCCTACCTATGCTTAAATGTTGGTCGGTCATAATATAGGGATATTACGTGGCATATTAATTTCTTTAATTAACCCTTGTTTTATGGCAGTATTTGAGAATGGCAACTGAGAATGTTAACAATGGAGTGAATGAGACCGTGGAGACACTTTTAATCACTAACCAGGGAAACGTGCAACAGGAAGGCAATATTCCTCCTGTAAACAACACTACCGAACAAATGATGAATGATGGGATGTTTAGAAACTTTTTACAGTTCATGCAAAATCAGACGAGGGAGACTCGTGTACAAAATACGGGTGGAAATGATATCAACGTGCGGCTTGTCACAGCCAAGCAGTTCAAAGAGTTGGGACCACCAGAATTTTTGGGAAAGCCGGATCCAATCAAGGCGAAAACGTGGGTTAAGAAAATTACCAAGATATTTGATGTCTTAGGATGCACGGAGGAACAGAAGGTTCCATTTGCCACCTTTATGTTCTGCGGTGAGGTAGATTACTGGTGGAAATCGGTGAAGCGTACCCAGCCAGCCGCACTTAATATGTCATGGGAAATGTTTTATAAACTGTTCAATGACAAGTACTTTCCTGAAAGTATTCGTTATATGAAGGAGGTAGAGTTTATTATACTGGAACAGAACAACATGATTGTGTCCCATTACGAGGCTAAATTCGCAGAGTTATCCAGGTTTGCACTTCATTTGGTAGAGAATGAGGAACGTATGACGTCGATGTTTTTGAGAGGTTTGAAACCCGAGATTCGGTAATATCTTATTTCTCATAAATTTTCTCTATATTCAGATGTTGTGAACATGGCTCAATTATTAGAGCGAGATAATGAGTATGTTCAACCGAGGGACCATAACCAGGGTTTTATCGGTGGCAGCAGTCATCGGAGCAATGACAACCAGCGAGGAGGAAAGTATCTGGAAAAAAGGCGGTAACCACTCTGATGGTAATTGTGGCTATGATAGTAGAAGAAGCGAGTCGGGAGGATATTTCAAAAAGAGAAGGTACAATAATGACAACGTGAAGACGTCAACACCAGTATCAACTTTTCCTAGGGGAGGAGAACGATTATCGGTCGTATGTTATAAATGCGGAAAAGAGGGACACATCAGCCCAAACTGCCCACAACAATCCAAGGTGTGTTATAATTGTGGAAAGGAAGGTCATATAGCTAGAGATTGTCTTGTAGCGAAACCAAGTCCAACGGGGATGGTGACTCCAAAGGCTGTCCCAGACTAGTCAAAGTCGGTGGTTCCTGGAAGAGCGTTTATCGTGACTGCCCAAAACGCGAGGAACCCGAACGAGGTGATTACGGGTAAGCTAATCATAAACTCTTGCAAAGTTTATACCTTACTAGATACCAGTTCTACCCATTCTTTTATCTCTCCTGTTTGTGCTCAACGTTTGAACTTGACTCCGGAGAAATTAGACTTTAACTTATCTGTTGAGACTCCGTTAGGAGAAACTTTCATTACATCCACTATTTATAAATCTTGCTTGATTCAAGTATCACATTACCTGTCGATGTTATTTCGTTAAAAATACTTGCATTTGATGTGATTTTAGGGATTGATTGGTTAACCACTCATCATGCTAAAATTGATTGTTTTCGTAAGGTTGTTAGTTTTCATATTCCTAACCAACCTGTTAAGCGAATTCAAGCAACCAAATCACTAAAGTCAATCACTGTCATATTAAGCCATAAAGCCATTCGTTTATTGAAAAACGGATGTCAAGCTTTCTTAGCCCATGTCATGGACTTGAACAAAATTACGTCATATTTGAATAATATTTCTGTTGTTAGTGAATTTCCTGACGTATTTCCTGAAGAACTTCCCGATTTACCCCCAGAACGTGAAGTTGAATTCTTTATTGACCTTGAACTCGGTACAAGACTCATTTCTAAAATCCCATATCGAATGTCTCCTATTGAACTTCAGTAGTTAAAGGTCCAACTACAGTAGTTGTTGGACATCGGTTTCATTCATCCTAGTACATCTCCTTGGGGTGCTCCTATTTTATTTGTAAAGAAGAAAGATAGGAGTATGCGACTTTGTATTGACTATCGGGAATTAAACCACGTCACCATCAAGAATAGGTATCCGCTACCTCGTATTGATGACATGTTCGACCAGTTACAAGGAGCACAATTCTTTTCAAAGATCGATCTTCGTTCTGGATATCATCAGCTGAAGATTAAAACTAAGGATATTCCGAAGACTGCCTTCATAACTCGGTACGGGCATTATAAATTCTTAGTCATATCTTTTGGATTGACTAATACACTTGTTGCTTTCATGGATATGATGAACCGTGTGTTCAAAGAATATTTGGATCAGTTCGTTGTCGTCTTTATTGACGACATCCTCATCTATTCCAAAAGCCGTGAAGATCATGAGCGCCATTTGAAGCTGGTACTTCAAAGGCTTCGTGATAACAAGATATATGACAAGCTGAAGAAATGCGAGTTATGGCTTGAGGAAGTAGCATTCCTTGGGCTCGTAGTGTTAAAATATGGAGTATCTGTTGATTTGACGAAGATTGAAGCAATACAAAGTTGGGAGCAACCAAAGTCGGTGACTGAAGAACATAGCTTTATGGGCTTAGCAGGTTATTATCGGAGATTCGTGGAAGGATTTTTTAGAATCGCTACTCTGTTAACTCATCTAACTCGGAAAGATAAAAAATTCGTATAGAGCGTGGAATGCGAGAAGAGTTTCCAAGAGCTCAAGAGGAGAATCATTTCGGCACCTGTTCTGACAATACCATCTGGTTCGGATGGATTTGTTATCTATAATGATGCTTCAGGAAAAGGGTTAGGATGTGTTCTCATGCAACATGGGAAAGTTATAGCCTATGCCTCGTGACAACTCAAAGAATATGAGAGGAATTATCCTACTCATGATCTAGAGTTGGTAGCAGTAGTTTTCACGTTAAAAATCTGGAGACACTACCTGTATGGGGAGAAAGTGGAGATCTATACAGATCATAAAAGCCTCAAATATTTCTTCACCCAAAAGGAACTCAACATGCGGCAATGATGTTGGTTCGTGCTGTTGAAAGATTACGATCATACCATTCAATACCATCCTGGAAAAGCGAACGTGGTAGCTGACGCATTGAGTAGAAGAACGTATGTGGGTACGAGTGTGATCTTGTTAGCACAAAGACCCATTTTGTACGACTTACAAAGGATGAAGATAGAGTTAAAGGCTCCAAGTAATCACGTGATGATATCAAACATACGAGTAGAACCGACTTTAATCGATAAAGTTAAAGCTGATCAAGCCACAGACCCAGAGCTGATACGTATGGAGAAGAAAGTACAAGAAGGTGTTATTCTAGAAGCAAGAATCGATGAAGAAGGAATACTTTAAGTCAACTCCAGACTTTGCATTTCTAACGATTCTGACTTGAAGCATAAAATAATAATGGAGGCATACAACACACCGTTTACAATCCATCCTGGAAGTACTAAAATGTATCATGATCTTCGACATACATTTTGGTGGAACAATATGAAAAGAGAGATCGCAGAGTTTATCTCGAGGTGTTTAATTTGTCAACGTGTAAAGGAGGAGCATCAAGTGCCAAAGGGTCCATTGCAACCACTTGAGATTTTGAAATGGAAGTGGGAACACATTACTATGAATTTCGTTACGGGTCTTTCCAAGGTTTCTCAAGGCATAGATGTGATTTGGGTTATTGTTGATAGATTAACCAAGTTTTCTAATTTCTTGCCGATACGGGAGACTTATTCCCTTGAACATCTTGCTCGTATGTACGTGAATGAGATTGCGAGATTGCATGGTATGCCAGTATCCATAGTTTCGGATCGTGACCCAAGATTCACTTTATGATTTTAGGTTAGCTTGCAGAAAGCTATGAGCACAGATTTATGATTCAGTTAAGCATACCATCCTCAAACAAACGGGCAATCAGAAAGGACTATTCAAACTCTTGAAGATCTATTAAGAATCTATGTCCTAGATTTCAAAGGGAGTTGAGATAAGTACCTACCTTTGGTGGCATTCTCCTATAACAACAGTTATCAGGCAAGTATAGGTGTGGCTCCATTCGAAGCATTGTATGGAAGAAAGTGTCACTCTCCAGTATGTTGGGATGAGGTGGGAGAAGCAACTTTGTTGGGACTAGAGTTGGTATGTATGGATACAGAGAAAATCTAAATGATCCGACAACGTATACAAACGTCACATAATCGACAAAAAAGTTATGTAGATCTTTATCGTAAGGATGTGGACTTTAATATTGGCGATCATGTATTATTACGTATTGCTTCATGGAAGGGAGTTACAAGATTTGGGAAGAAAGGAAAGCTTAATCCACGATTTGTTGGTCCATTTGAGATTCTTGACCGAATAGAAAATGTGGCCTATAGACTCGCATTACCACCAAGCATGTCTCGTGTTCATAATGTTTTTCACATATCTATGCTTCGTAAATATGTGAAAGACCTAAACCACATTATTGAGTTATAACCAGACGAGATAAGCCCAAGATTTAACGTACGAGGAGGTACCTGTCAAGATCTTGGATAGAAAGGAGCATGTCCTACGCACATAGGTTATACCACAAGTCAAGATTTTGTGGAGGAACCATGCTATTAAGAAAATGACCTGTGAGTTGGAATCGGAAATGAAAGCGAGGTACCCTCACCTTTTCAAAAACCAGGTACGTACGTCAATTTCGAGGATAAAATTTCATAAGGAGGGGAGGTTGTAAGACCCCAACTTTTTTGTACATAAAATCGAATTTCTTCTAATTATTTTTTTGAATAATAAGGTGTTAATTTGATATAATGCTTTGGTTATATGTGAAATGTGCAAATTTTGCAAAATAAGCAAGTGGTTATAAAATATTCATTGTTATCGGGGAATATTCGTTTGGTCGTGGAATATTCTTGCTGTTAGGGAATATTCGTACGACGACGCAACGATTTGTGGGTCCTATAACGAAAAACGGTCGGATGAAGAAAACGACAAGTTTGAGTTTTTTTAAATAACGTCGTAGTTGTTACCGTTAATACTGTTGGAATACCCGGTGGTTAAAATACAGTAATACGCGTGGTTGCACAGTAGCACACAGTATTGCACAATATTTTTGAATTATTAATTCTTACGTAAGAAGGCACTACTCAATAATTGTTATAGTAATTACTGTTTAATATTTTATTTTATTGATTCAATTATTGCTACGTTGATATTTTATATTATTGTTGTTTCAATAATTTTCATTGCACATTATTTCCCATTATCAGATCAATAAATCATATTATTTGAATAATATTATTAGATAGCATTATTAGAAATGTCTAAGGAAGTTCTGTCTAGGAAAGGGGTTTGGTAACCTAATTGCGCGCTAGTAAGGAGAAATCCTTATCGGAAAGCCCCCTCTTTCCTGGGAACGACTTGGTTGTCATAATTACGATTTTGTAATATTATTTGTGAATAATTAATTATTAATTTATATGATAAGAAAATATTTATTTATATTTGGATATAAATGAAGAAATTAATGCTGAGGTGTTTTATCAGTATTTTGTCGGAATAGAGGTATTAAAAATCGTCCGTATGTAGATTCCGGGCATTTTCTATTTAAAATTTGGAAAAACTTTCTTCTACAAAATTTTAGAGAATTAAATTTCCTATGGATTAGACATGAGATTTGAATTATTAAAGTTTCAGAAATAAATATTTTTATTTAAAATATGGTGGGCCCCACTTTTGGTTGGTGAGAAATGTGCTAAAATTTTATTTCAAAAGTGGTGGGCGTGAATAGTAGCAGGTTAGTCTGCTTTGGCGTTCTAAGTATTTTTCTATAAATAGGGTGCTTAGTTAGAATTGAAAATCACACTAGAATCATAAGCTTTCTCTCTCTATATTAACGAGCGTATTTTATGTGTATTTAGATACTTTGAGAGTTTCTATTCAGTGCAAGTTTCCTTCATCATTATATCTAATATTCTAGTCAGAAGTACTATTCTTTTGAGTTAAGGGATATTATTTTCTTCGTAAATGATGTTATTTCGTCCAATATCATTATGCTGAAATATTGGTATGAATTCTATTGTGAAATTTCTGCCTTTTCATGTCGAGATTACTATTCACGTATACGACACTATTCACAAATATGGTACTATTCATGAAGTATGAATTTTCTTGTGAATTTTTTATCTTTTTGTGTCGGGGTTACTATTCACGTATACGACACTATTCATAGAAAAAATAAAATTTTCTCTTCTTTGTCCAAGATGTCTATTATGGTTACTCTTTTTGATTGTATCCATATTTTGATCTTCATTCTTGAATTTTTACTCCACTATGGTTTATTATGGAGCATTTTTGAACTTAGATTATCTAAAGTATGAATCCCTAATCTTTGTCCTTTTATTTCACTGAATTCGTTTCTTTAAAATATTTTTCATCATCCTCAGTCTTAAATGATGATATAACTGAATATCTTTGGCCTGTAGTGCAAAGATGAATGATTACCTGATGAATATCTTTGGCCCGTAGTGCAAAGATGAATATTTGGTTCAAGATGTTTATTGATTGATGTTACAGGGATAAAATATTGATGATGGACTTTTAAATCATAGAAAACAATAGATTTCATTTTCTACTTAACTCTTTTAATGAATTGTTATTTCCGCTGCGAATATTTATCTGAAACTTGTTGTCCATTATATTTTATCTAATTTATTGAAGGATAACGATAATTTGTTCTACATTATCTTAGTCATAATATTCTTTATTGGGCTAGTTGAGCTCACCCTTTTCTTTTTTGTTCTATTTTTCTTCTCAGGAGGTGAGAAAATAGCGGGAACTAGTCAGGGTATAGAGTGATGTTTCTACTCAATTGTTTTAGCAGTCCTCACTATTTTGTAAAATAGTGTATCAATAATTGTAATGAGGACTTATTTGAGTTTGAATACGGTCTAGAAGATAATATTTGTATTTAAACTCACAATATATGTGTTTTCGTATTTTGCACGACAATTGTAATAATGAAGTTGTAGTTATTTTCTGTACCATGTATTTGACGACTCAGAATGGGTGGTGTATACCTATTTTGGGGGCGTCATAATCAGCCTAAGTACCCTACGCTATGCATAACATTTAAACATGCTAGTATGTGCGCACGTCGGTTCCCCGACAAGTATATAACTTCCCCTTCAATGGGGGTTGTTCATCTCAGCAGATTTTGTAACAATCGAGAAATTTGGATCTAATGTAAAATAATTTTATTTAATTAAATAATGAATAAAATCATATTATTTGTTATTATTATGTGTTAGCAAGGTGAATGTTATTCTATAACCTAGAAACATCGGAAAGTCGCAGTATTTTGACTACGTGAAGGAATTAAAGTGTTTGAATTTCCAAGACGAAAATAAAAGCTTTCCGAGAAATTTTCTGAAAAACACTATTTATCGATTTCTGCTCGGGAATTATTTTTGAACTTCCGAGAAATACGTAATGATATAATAGCTAGGTGAGATGGATTATGTAATAATATTTCGAGTATGAAAAACGTAATTTTTCGCATGCAGACTTAGTTTGAGAACGTTAGGGAAAATAAAGCGTTAAGAGTTAAAGTAATGATCGCATAATATGTATGTATTGTACGAGGTAATGAATACGAGTATGATACGAAGTATTATATGAGTATGTGTGAATGATGGTATATCGTATATTATGAATGAGTATACGACTTAGAATACGAGAATAATACATAAACAATACGTTCTAAGGCTTTAAGCCATTTGTAAATGAACTTGTATGATTGTGTAGGAAGTGTATAGTTTAATTGGGATTATGTTAAGCCCAATGTAAACTATTGTTAATGTCCATGTATTGGTTATGTAAAGTACAATTAAGTTTGTTAATACAAGCCCAAGTGTAGGATAAGTTAATTAAACCTAAAGCCCAGACTATTAATCAAATGGGTTAAGGTGACCCATGGGGCAACCCATGATCATATGGTTAATCTTGGTGACCAAGAAACAGTGTGATGACCAAGTAAGAGTTATGGTAAGCAAGTAACTTAATTTTGAAGTAATGAATAGTATGGAGGTTTATTAAGGAGGTGGGATTGGCTATTGACCACCATGCCCTAACCTTAGCAATCCTATAAATAGAAAGCTTTGGATTTCATTTGTTATTTGTTAACTTTCATCCAACAACTTTCAACCTAATTATTAAAGAGAATAAGTAAGAATAAGCTAGACTTTCATTGTTATAAAAGAAGAAGAAAAGCTTAACCATCAAAGGTAATGATCCTATGTCATTAGTCTTCCATCTCTACTATTGTAGGTTGATAAGAGAAGTGTGGATTAATAGACATGTATGCTAAGGAATGATAATAATGAATAATTTAAGGACTTAAGTCTTAATAAGCCGTGAATAAACACTTTGCTCATAGATAAGTTATGAATTAAGGAAGAATTTGTAAGACTTGTAACATGTTTACATGAATGAAGTATATATGAGAAGAAGATTGTAAGGATGATGGTTAAAAGACTTAACCTATTATAAGTCATGAGAAATGAAATTGTATGTAGTTTATACTTTCATATGTTATAAACTCATGAAGAATAAGTAATAACTTATTATATAAAGAACTTGATGTAATATGTATGTTGAAATGTCAATATGATGGAAAGAATCCATTTGAAACGAAGAACAAATCATAAGTAACGAAGTTATGTCGGAATTCACACGATTAGACGATAATCGTCGAATTCGTGAAATTCTCGAAATGCAAGTCGAACTTTGATATTGAGCTCGAAAACGTTGGTTTTCGATGGGAACAAGTCTTATTTGGCATTATAGAGTTACGGACTCGAAAATGACCGAATTCTGACTTAGAACGAAGAACGAGCGTTGAACGTTCACGAACGTTTATCGTTTTCGTTAAAAATGAACTCAAAGGTGAATTCCGAGTTAACGAAGTCAAAAATGTAAAATTCTTGCATGAACACGTAAAGTATGTGATTTGTGGGCTAATGGCTTTTGAACGAGCCAATTCAGACTTAAAATGAGCAAATTTGAAGTCCGGGAAGTTCGTTGTGTAAAACAAAACTGTCAACTATCTGGTGCACAGAGGCGCCGCGGCGCCAGCCCAAGGCAAATAAGTGGAGCTACAACACCGAGCAGTGCCGAGAAAATCCCATGACCTACTGGAGTTTTGCGCCGCAGTGCGGTATGAAACACTAAGACTCGCGCCGCAGCGCCGGGTTCGGCCCTCAACCACTGAAGTGTGGCACCGCAGCGCGACATAGAGAAGGGAAGCTGGCGTCGCAGCGCCAGCACTAGAAGGAAGGCAATAAGGAAAGCTTATTAGCAAGGAAAGAAAGTAAACTGATTAGTAATGAACTACAACTTAACGTAACATTGTTCAAGACATTGTTAAACCTTAAGTATGATAACTAAAGGTTGAAGATAATCAATTGAACGTGAATGTAATGACGATGTGAACTATAATGGTAAGCCGGAACCAATAGTAACAAATTTAATACATAATTAGATTGAGAAGAAGGGTAAGATTCATTAGGAACCATGCATGTTTATTCATGTCCTATTGTGTTACGTTATGTGATCATATATTGTAGAGACCTTAAAGACTTAAAGTAAACGTATAATAATAGTAACAAATGCTAAAGGAAAGTGTTTTAACCCTTGTATCAGTTCGATCTAGACAAGCTTTGTGATTCATGTATTCCTACGCATGAATTGATGTATGATGAAGTCGAAGCCAATTCTTTCGGCTAGACTTACGATATGTTAAATTTCTGTTAATTTATCAAAGTATTGTCAATGTTTTGCCAAATTATTTGGTTTGATTTTCAAATGAAGACTAAGTATGATAAAAAAATGTTTTGTCGTCAAACTACAGCCACATGAGGTTACCACAACTTAAACATACATACGTTTAAAGAATGTAGTGTTGATCAACATAGAGTACTATAGGCTGATCACCTAGACGTGCTCGTAAGATATGCCGGACTTACGGACTCAGTGTCGGGTTATCTTTTTTAAAGAAAGTATGATATGCTCAAGGTCTTGGACAGAAATTGACGTTTTACTGAATATTATTCATTGTGAAACATTTTAAAGAAAAGTGAAGTGCTATTTTGAATTATTGATAGTACTTCGTAACTATTGTTCAGTTATTGAAGATATACGATTCCTATGTTTCAAGCATGCTATTTATTGGAATTATCATACTTGCTGAGCTAGTTATGATCACTCTGCTTGAACCATATGAATGCAGCTAAGACCGAACGGACCGAAGGATCTGGCAAGGATAAAGTAAAGGCTAAGGCGAACCTGTAGATTACTTATGTAATAGTATAGGTGAATGATATTAGTATTTGATATTATGACAAGAACAAGTGTAATGGTTATTAAGAACCTGGGGAACGGTAATATTGTTTTGGAATATATATAAGACATATTCGTTCTTTTGAGGAATTTCAATTGAATGTATGTGTGAACTGTAGCACCGTGTAGCACCATATGTCGGGTTGGAAGATACCCAAATTTAGGAGTGTCTCAGGTTGGTATCAAAGCAATAGGTTATAAAACTTAAGGGGGAATTAGAACCTTAAGTCATAAACTTAAAAAGATTCAATGAAATAAAAGATGGAAATTAACCCTATAAAAATGCATTATATATGTTATGTGTTTTTATTATTCTACTAATGTGTACTAATCAAACTATTTGTTTTGTTATAGATGTCAAGAGGAAAGAAAATGTATATGGATATACATGTAGTCAGTGAAGAGTCGGTGAATCATATAGAGATTATACCGAACCTAGTAGCAACAAAGCATGAAGTAGTAGTTATTGAGTCTGGAGACTCTGATAGCCTAGACCTTTTGTCTGTGATCGATGGCATGTTGGAAGAAGAGGTGGAGGTAGTGTCCTTTAACCCAGTAGCAAATGCAGTAGAGATGGCTCCGGGGGAGTTAATGATGTCACTGTTTATAGCAGTATTGTAAGGAGGTAAAGGAGTTGAAAGAGGAACTCCATGCTGTCTTGGAGGATAAAACAGATGTGGAGTCTATGTGGGAGCAGGAACATGACGAGAGAGTGTTAGCAAAGGACAAGGTCCATGAGCTAAAATAATGAGCTAAAACAAGAGGTCTTTGAGCTCAGGCAGGAGCTAAAGACCAAGAAACAGAAGGTAAGGAGGATGCCCTATATTCATAGGAGTGCTCATAAGGATTTCCAGTAGCAAGTAGCTAGGTATCCGATAGAAGAAGGGCAGACTCGGTGTGACGCCCCCAAAATAGGTATACATCACCCATTTTGAGTCGCTAAATACATGGTACATAATACAAATACAAACATAAATATACAGCATGAGCTGTGAGTTTTAAAACAAATATTGTCTTCTAGACAGTATTCAAACTCAAAATAAGTCCTTAATACATTTATTATCACAATATTTCACAGAATAGTGAGAACTACTAATGTAAACATTTGGATCATCACTCCGTTTCCCAACTAGTCTCAGCTATATTCTCATTTCCTGAAGAGAACAATGAAAGCAAAGGGTGAGCTCAACTAGCCCAGTAAGAAATATTATGACTAAGATAATGCAAAATAAATTATCGTTAGCCTCCAACAGTGTTAAACTGATAAAATACACTAGACATCAATTTTAACTACAGTGGAACAAGCAATCTATTAGAATAGTCAAGTAGAACATGAAATCTACTATCTTCTATGATTTAAAAGAATTTATCATCAATTTTATCATTGAGACTCAGCTTAATAGATAATCCACATCATCGAATCATCCTTGCACTACGGCCAATGATATTCATTAGTATCACGACCACAAATTATTCATGCACTACGGGCCAAGGATATTCGTTTTTTCATCAATGGTCATGATCATGCCAACAACTGTCCATCAATGCACTACGGGCCAATGAGGACTTGTACCACATCTTTTGTAACATTACAGTCATGATTATACTGAATAATCCCTGGTCATAATCGTACCAAGTCCATCTATGCACTACGAGCCAAAGATGACTTTCATAACAATATAAGCATGAGGATGATGACAATGATATAAGAATTCAATTAAATGAAAGCAAATGATAAATTTTTAAATATTTATAATTTAATTTATTCAGAATTCGATAATGTCCAAATAGTCAACATGATACTGCTTTGTGGAGTAAAATTCAAGAATAATATTGTACCAAAAATAATTTGGACAAAAACGAATCAATTTTTATTATAAATAGTACCCCGGGTAAATAGTACTCAAGTGAATAGTACTCTGTGAATAGTAATTTAGGAATATTACCCCGTGAATAGTAGTTCGGCATGAAAAAGTTAAAACTTGTCAAGAATATTCAGAATAATAGTTCCATGAAAAGATACTAGATGAAACGCAAAATTTAAGGATATTCTACTAATTTCATGGAGTATAAAAGCCAAAACTTTAACAAAAATGAGTATAAAATTCGAAATCTGAAACGAAATAATATTACTTACATACTACAGAGTATGGAAGAAAATATTATTTCATACGAATACTGAACAAAAATAATATCCATTACCTTAAAAAGAAGAGTATTCCAACTGGTATAGCGGGGATATTCTTGAAGAAAACTTTCACTGTTTTCTACGCTCAAAGCTTTCTAAAACTCGAATGAAATACGCTCAATATTATAGAAGAATAATTCTCTGATTTTGGTATGATTTTCAATTATAACTAAGCATCCTATTTATAGGAGAATGGAAGGGGCACTATTTAGGATAAAATCACGGACGCAACAGTTATGCAATTCATGGATGAAAATTTTGAGAAATCATGGATGCCAATTTCAAGAAATCATCCAATAAGAACAAAAAAAAAAATATATATATATATATATATATATATATATATATATATATATATTATCATACTCATAACACACACTATTTTGAAAATTGAGTAAGTGGGGGTCCAAATAATACGCAAAATTTACAACAAAGACATCATGAAAATCTCCTCAATATTTTTAACAACATTTATTCATATTATTATAACTCGCAACATTAACAACCAGATCGTTCTCAAAAAAAAGGGGCTTTCCGATAAGGATTTCTCTCTATTGGCGCGCAATTAGATGACCAAACATCTCCTCGACAGAACTTTCTAGACATCGTTAATATTGCAAATAATAATATAAATAATTGTATCGTCTCAATTATTGATTTAATAATATATAAAATATCGACAATAATTGAATCAAATAATGTGAGATACTATGCAGCAATTACTGTAGCAATAATTGAACAAAATTGAGTGACTTCTCACGTAAGCATCAATAATCAATACCGTGTGCTACTATGCAACCACACGTATGACTGCACTTTTAACACCGGGTATTTCAACAGTTAACGGTAAAACTTTCGCCGTTATTTTTATAAAAAGATATTTTTTATCGTTTTCTCACTCTGACAATAATTTCGTTGTGGGGTCCACCAATGATTGTGCCGTCATACGAATATTCCCTGTTAAAACGAATATTCCCCGACCAATCGAATATTTTATGACAACTTGAATACTTTGTAAAATTTATAAATATTACCCACAACTATGACATTATATTAAATTCACACTATAATATTCAAAAATGATATTTATAGAAAATTCATCTTTATTCATAAAAGTTGGGATCTTACAACCTCCCCTTCTTATAAAATTTTATCCTCAAAATTAGGGTACGTTCCTGGTATGTTGAAGAGGTAAGGATACCTTGATTTCATTTCAGATTCTAACTCCCAAGTCATTTTCTCAACATCGTGGTTTCTCCACAAAATTTTGACTTGAGGTATAACCTTGGAGCGTAGAATATGTTTCTTCTTATCCAAGATTTTAACAGAAACCTCTTCATACGTTAAATCTTTTGCTATTTCGTCCGGTTCTAACTTAATAATGTGGCTCTGTTCTTCCACATATTTACGTAACATAGATATGTGAAAAATATTATTAACACGAGACATACTTGGTGGTAAATCAAGTTTATATGCCACAGTTCCTACTCGGTCAAGGATTTCAAATGGGCCAATGAATCGAGGATTGAGCTTTCCTCTCTTTCTAAATCTCGTAACTCCCTTCCACGGAGTAACACGTAACAACACGTGTTCTCTAACATTGAATTCCACGTCTTTCTGATGAAGATCAGCATAACTCTTTTGTTGATCTTGTGAGATTTTTATACGTTACCGAATCATTTGAATCTTTTCAATAGTCATGCGTACCAATTTCGGTCCCAACAACGTTGCTTCACCCACCTCATCCCAATATACTGAAGAACGACACTTGCGTCCATACAACACCTCGAATGAAGCCATACCGATACTTTCTTGATATGTGTTGTTGTAGGAGAATTTCACTAATGGTAAGAACTTGTCCCAACTTCCTTTGAAGTCAAGGACATAGAATAGTCCTCTCTGCCGAACTAAATAGTAAATCCGTGCCATAGCTTTTTGCAAACTAACCCAAAATCTTGAAGTAAATCTTGGGTCTCGATCAGAAACTATAGATACTGACATACCATGTAGTCTTACAATCTCATATATGTATATACGAGCAAGACGTTAGAGTGAATAAGTTTCTCGTACGTAAGAAATGAGCCGACTTGGTCAATCTATCAATAATGACCCAAATTGCATCAATTCCTTGAGAAACCTTGGGAAGACCAGTAACGAAATCCATGGTAATGTGCTCCCACTTCCATTTTAAAATTTTAAGTGGTTACAATGGACCTTTTGGCACTTGATGCTCCGCCTTGACTCGTTGACAAGTTAAACACCCTGAGATAAACTCCGCCATCGCTCTCTTCATATTGCTCCACCAAAATGTATGTCGAAGATCACGATACATTTTGGTACTCCCAGGATGGATTGCAAACGGTGTGTTGTGCGCCTCCTTCATAATTTTATACTTTAAATTAGGATCGTTAGGAACACAGTTTAGAGTTGACTCGTAGTATTCCTTCTTCAACAATTCTTGCTTCCGGGATAGCACCTTCTTCTACCTTCTTCCTCATACGCATTAGCTCCAGGTCTGTAGCTTGAGAAGCTTTAACTTTATCGATTAGAGTTGGTTCTACCCGTATATTTGCCATCATCACGTGGGTCCCTGGAATCTTTAACTCTATCTCCATCCTTTGTAAGTTATATAAAATGGGCCTTTGCGTTGACAATATCGCACTCATACCCGCATATGATCTTCTACTTAATGCGTTAGCTACCACGTTCGCTTTTCCAGGATGGTATTGAATAGTATGATCATAATCTTTCAACAGTTTGAGCCAACGTCGTTGCCGCATGTTGAGTTCCTTTTGGGTGAAGAAATATTTGAGGCTTTTATGATCCGTATAGATCTCCACTTTTTCCCCATATAGGTAATGCCTCCAAATTTTAAGTGCAAAAACGACTGATGTCAACTCTAGATCATGAGTAGGATAATTCCTCTCATATTCTTTGAGTTGTCGAGAGACAAAAGCTATGACTTTCCCATGTTGCATGAGAACACATCTTAACCATTTACCTGAAGTATCACTGTAGATGACAAATCCCTCCGAGCCAGATGGTATTGTTAGAACAGGTGCTGAAATGAGTCTCCTCTTGAGTTCTTGAAAACTCTTCTCACATTTCTCGCTCCAACCAAATTTTATATCTTTTCGAGTCAGCTGAGTTAATGGAGTAGCAATTCAAGAAAACCCTTCTACGAATCTCCGATAATAACCAGCTAAGCCGAGAAAGCTACGTACTTCGGTCACTGACTTAGGTTGCTCCCAGCTTTGAATTACTTCAATCTTTGTCGGGTCAATAGATATTCCATGATTTGATATCACGTGTCCAAGGAATGCTACTTCCTCAAGCCAGAACTCGCACTTCTTCAACTTGGCATACAACTTATTTTCACAAAGCTTGTATAGTATCAGCCTCAAGTGTTACTCATGATCTTCACAGCTTTTGGAGTAAATGAGGATGTCATCAATAAAGATAACCACAAAGTGATCCAAATATTCCTTCAATACTCGGTTTATCATATCCATGAAGGCAGCAAGAGCATTAGTCAATCCAAAAGACATGACTAGTAATTCATAATGCCCGTACCGAGTTCTGAAAGGAGTCTTTGGAATGTCATCGATTTTAATCTTTAACTGATGATATCCTGAACGGAGATCGATCTTTAAAAAGAATTTGGCGCCTTGCAACTGGTCAAATAGGTCATCAATACGAGGCAATTGGTACCTATTTTTGATGGTGACATGGTTCAACTCCTGATAATCAATACAAAGTTGCATACTCTCATCTTTCTTCTTCACGAATAGAACAGGAGAACCCCGATGAGACGTACTAGGACGAATAAAATCGATGTCTAACAGCTCCTGTAGTTGGGTTTTGAACTCATGAAGTTCAATAGGAACCATTCGATATGGGGCTTTGAAAATGGGTTTTGTACCGGGTTCAAGGTCGATACAAAATTCAATTTCACGCTCTGGGGGTAGGCCAGGAAGTTCTTTAGGGAATACGTCAGGAAATTTATTAACAACAGAAATATCATTCAAAATTGACGTATTTTTGTTTAAATCCGTGACATGAGCTAAGAAAGCTTGACATCCATTTTTCAATAAACAAATAATTTTATGGCTTGAGATGACAGTGATTGACTTTAGTGGTTTGGTCGCTTGTATTGGCATAACAGGTTGGTTAGGAATATGAAAGCTAACAACCTTACGAAAATAATCAATTTTAGCATGATGAGTAGTTAACCAATTAATCCCTAGAATCACGTCAAATGCAAGTATTTTCAATGAAATAAGATCGATAGGTAATGTGAGGGTACTGATTTGAACCAAACAAGACTTATAAATAGTGGATATAATGAAGGTTTCTCCCAACAGAGTTTCAACAGATAAGTCAAAGTCTAATTTCTCCGGAATCAAATTTAAATGTTGAGCGTAAGTAAGAGAAATAAAAGAATGGGTAGAACTGGTATCAAATAAGGTATAGACTTCGCTAGAGTTTATGATTAGCTTACCTGTGATGACCTCGTTCGGGTTCCTTGCTTTTTGGGAGGTCACGACAAACGCTCTCCCTTGAACTATTGGTTTTAAATTTTCTGGGATGGCCTTTGGTGACTCCGTCCCAGCTGGACTTGTCTTCGCTACACGATAAAATCAGGCTAGGTGACCTTCTCTTCCATAATTGTAACACGCTTTGGACTGCATTGCGCAGTTTGGACTGATGTGTCCCTCCCCTCCGCATTTGAAGCATATGATAGGTGGTCGTTCTCCTTCCTTAATAATGGGTGCTGGTGCTGACGTCTTTCCATTATCATTGAATCTCCTCTTCATGAAATGTCCACTTTTATTGTCTTGGCCATGATTACCACCGAAGTGGTTACCATTTCTGGCATGTTGATTCCCTCCACGTTTGTTGTCACCACTTCGATGATTGCTACCACTTGTATTATCCTTCTGCCGGCTGCTCTCCCTTGGTTGGGTTGTCTCATTATCGCGCTCCAATAACTGAGCCCTATTTACAAAATCTTAATACAAACACAGTTTGTGAGAGATAAGGTATTGACGTATCTCGGGTTTCAAACCTCTTAGAAATATTTGTGTCATTCTCTCCTCATTATCAACTAAGTGGGACGCAAACTGGGACAACTCGACAAACTTAGCTTCTGTGACACCCCCAAATCCGGATACTTCATTTCCACCGAATTTGGTGCTCACTATCAAAATAATTACATTTAACTACCCATGATAAAGGATAAAATATTAAATAACTTAAACAATAATCTTTCCCATTAAAGGGTTACATCATCTTATAAACAATCACATGTAATCTAACCTTAAATTATTACATCAGTTTGCGGAATACATTATAAAATAAAACAAGTCTTATAAAATCATGCATTTAAATAAACTTTAAATAATTCTTCAACACTTGGAAATCTTGCCCTTTCCCTTGCTAGTAAATGGCTCATCACCTCTTTCGACTTTAGCTGCATTATTTAATTGCAAGAGTGAGCAAACAATTGCTCACTGGCATAAAGAAGAATAATAATAACCATATGAAAATGAACAACGAATGTTGTACAATAATGAACTTGTTCTACGAATAGAAACAAAAACATGTTCAAACTTTAATATCTGAGGGTCTTACGACCACGAACTATGTCCACGGTGATTAGGTATTACTACCCCAACCTTAACAGTTAATAAGACTGTACAGACTCTTTTAAACGTACTTAGGGGGATCAGCCCTTTGTACTATGTATTGTGCACAAACATCTAAATGTTACACGTACAAAATCCCCTATGTTAGGGTTGTTCGTCTCAGTTTGAATTTAGAATTTCCACACTAAAGAAAGTTTAGTTTGGAACTAGCTTATCAGTGTTTCCAGAATTTTAGAACACTTATTCAATTTCCATTAATAAAGGTTTAATACAAGAATGTATAACTGAACAAGGCTATTAAAGTCAAAGATCGGATATCAACAATATATAACTGAATAAACATGATACACATGCAAAGTACTATATTCAAAGAAGTAAAACAATCTCCTTTGAATCATTGTATTAGAACAATATACGTTTTGAATAACAATAACAAGAAATGAGAATGTGAAACTCATTCGATGTAACGAATTAGGTTACAAGAGCTTAATCAATCGTATATTGGAATAGAATTAATAATCTCACTCAACCAAAGTTTAGGAGCTTGCATTCATTAATAAAAGAATGAAGTTAGAAAAACTTGCTCAAATGTAAGGAGATAAGGTTTAAAAACTTGCACAATTATTATAAGAGTAGGGTTAAAGAACTTGCCTTGTTTGTAAGCTACACAAGTGTAAAATAATCTCCAATTATCCTACATACATCATTAAAATCGCAACAACAATTAGTTGTATGAATATCAACACTATAGGTATTAAACCATCATTTAGGTCATAACCCTAACCTAGAACTTAACCATTTAGGTTAACATACTTAGCGCCTCTGAAATCACACATTAATCAACATAAACCTTATCGTTTATCTACAACTTTTGAAAACATCACTTTTAGTTTCATTTTATAACTTATTTAAATAATTACTTAAAATCTTCACACTTTGAATTACAACATCTTACAATCAGTTATTATAGTCCACTTTATGTTTTAATATCCTTAACATGCATGCTAAACTAACACAAGTCCATTACACAAGATCTACAAATAAGCAGACTTCACTGTCACAGTTCAGGGTGTGGCACAGCTGCGCCACACTTATGCTTCGAACCGACGCAGCTGCGCCATTTTTGGCATTGGCACCGGCGCAGCTGCGCTGGTGCACAGACAAAACCAAAAATACAGCAACAGTGTTCCATTTTTAGCCCAACTAACACGAATTTCACCCTTAAGAGAGTGAAATTAGCACATCCAATTGATATAAAATTAACACAAACATGTTTCCTCACATATTCATCAACTTAGAACAATTAAACATCAAATTAAACTATTTTAATTCCTTACATTTCATGTTTTCTCATGAAAACTCCATTTTTGACACCTTTAGCGAATTTGATCATCAAGAATTTGTTTCTCAATCAATTGACACGATTCCAATTATGTCACTTTCGTTTCTTAACATACAAACATATTCTAACATCAAATTGCAGATTCTAACACACATTAAGCATGAAATTTTTTACTTTCTAAGCCCTATTATATGAACATAAACACTGTGATTTTTCTTTTTCTTCCTACACCCAATTTACACAAATTTGAAACTTTAAACAACACTCATATATGATAATTAATAGATTCTACAACATAATCCACACCATATACACAACGTTTGAACAAAAAGTCCACAAAATCAATTTATAGAGAACTTATATAAAACTAAAACTTGAAAATTTAGGAATGAATTATACCTTAATCCTCTTGATTATAAACTAGCACAAGATGGTTGTAAGATCCCAACTTTTATGAATAAAGAATAATTTTCTCGAAATATATTTTTGAATATTATGGTGTGGATTTGATATAATGTTATAGTTGTGGATAATATTTACAAATTTTGCAAAGTAAGCAAGTGGTTATAAAATATTTGATTGGTCGGGGAATATTCGTTTTAACAGGGAATATTCATACGACGACACAATCATTGGTGGACCCCACAACAGAAGTATTGTCGTAGTTAGAAAACGACAGAAAAATAACGGTGAAAGTGTTACCATTAAAAATGTTGAACTACCCGGTAGTAAAAGTACAGTCATACGCGTGGTTACATAGTAGCACACGGTATTGATTATTGATGCTTACGTGAGAAGTCACTCAGTTATACTCAATTATTGCTACAGTAATTGCTGCATCATATCTCTCATATTATTGATTCAATTATTGTCACAATATCATCTGATTAATATTTATTATTATTAAATCAATAATTATATTATTATTTACAATATTGACAATGTCTAGAAGTTCTGTCAAGGTGAGGTTTGGTCACCTAATTGCGCGCCAATAAGGAGAAATTCTTATCGGAAAGCCCCCTCTTTCATGGGAACGACCTGGTTGTTAAATATTGTGAGTTATAATATTAATAATGAATAAGTTGTGTTGATTAAAGATGAAATTGGTAGTTCCATTGTGTTGAAATTATTAGTGTTAGTGGAAATCAATATTTATTTCGACAATAATTGATGTCTGGGGGTTATATTGACCAATCGGGTAATTAATCAGATAAATGAGCAATTAATTGCTATTATTTTACATGCTTATAACTATTTGTTCACATGTGTGTACTATTGATTCACATTCATTATTTACTATTAGGGGAGGTAGTGCAAGTTTGATAATACTTGCAGGACTAAATTAAAAATGTAAAAAAAGAGGAAGGTATTATATTAAAATATTTTGAGCCCCAAAACGTGCAATTATCGAAACTATATTTTTCTATAAATAAAAGCTCATTCTTCCTTTATTTCTCACCAATTCACAAAAGCTTTTGAGCAATTATTTTAGAGAGAAATTATAGAGAGAAAGAAGAAGAGAAGTCTGCTACCTCACTATTCCAGTATCCAGTTTTTCTAAGGTAAGGGGTATTATTTCTTTTGTATTCATGAAGAGAACTTCTGTTATTTCATTCTTTATTATTCTATTGGAATAACCTGTATACGCGGACTACCCTATACTTGGAGAAATTCTTCTATTATTCTATTCTTTATCATTCTGTTGGAATATCTTGTATGTGCTTTATGCATGACCTGGTTCTATTATTTATCATTCTGTTAGAGCATCCCGTCTGTGCTTTATGCATGACCTGGTTCTATTATTTATCATTCTGTTGGAACATCCTGTCTGTGCTTTACGCATGACCTGGTTCCATTATTTATTATTCTATTGGAATATCCTGTCTGTGCGTTTACGCATGACCTGGTTCCATTATTTATCATTCTGTTGGAATAACCTGTCTGTGCAGTCTATCGCATGCTTGGTGAACTCTTTTGTTATTCCATTCATTATTATACTCAGTTGATTAAAGTTTTGGCTTTTATACTCCATGAAATTAGTGGAATATCTTTGATATTTGCGCTTCATCCAGTATCTTTTCATAAAAATATTCTTCTGAGCATTCTTGAATTTTACTTCACAAAAAAGTATCATGTTGACAATTTGGACGTTATTGGTTTCTGGATAAATTAATTCTTTAACTTGTTTTATTGAATTCTTATATCATTGTCATCATCCTCATGTTTGTATTATGTTAAAAGTCATATGTGGCTTTTAGTGCATAGATGGACTTGGTATGATTATGACCAGGGATTATTTGGTATAATCATGACTGTAATGTTACAAATGATGTGGTAAAAGTCCTTATTGGCCGTAGTGCATTGATGGACAGTTGTTGGCATGATCATGACCATTGATGAATACACGAATATCCTTGGCCCGTAGTACATGGATAATTTATGGTCGTGATACTAATGAATATCCTTGGCCGTAGTGCAGGGATGATGTGGTTTATTTATTAAGCTGAGTCTCAGCGATAAAAATGATGAAAAACCTTTTAAATAATAGAAGATAGTAGATTTTATTCTCTACGTGACTCTTCTAATGGATTGCTTGTTCCGCTACAGTTAAACTTGATGTTTATTATATTTTATCAGTTTAAGACTGTTGAAGACTAATGATAATTTATTCTGCATTATCTTAGTCATAATATTTTTTACTGGGCTAGTTGAGCTCACCCTTTCTTTCACTGTTCTCTTCAGAAAATGAGAATGTAGCTGGGACTAGTCGGGGAACGGAGTAATGGTCCAGATGTTAGCATTAGTAGTCCTCACTATTCTGTTAAATAGTGTTACAATAAATGTAATGAGAACTCCATTGAGTGTGGATATTGTCTAGATGACAATATTCTTATTAAAACTCTTAGATTATGTTTTGTCGTATTTTACATGACTGTTGTATAATTAAGTTGTATTTAAATTTTGTACCATGTATTTGGTGACTCAAGATGGGTGATGTATACCTATTTTGGGGGCGTCGCAGTTGGTATCAACGCTTAGGGATATGATCCCTGGCTAAGATGTGAGACTAGAATTAAGAGGGAAGAGACATGGAATTCCTTCGCTAGTATGACCTACCTAAGTTTATTTGGCATTTAATTGGTTGGTCAGAGTATATGGATAATATGTTGCATGTCAATTAACCCTTGTTTTGTGGCGGTATTTGAAAATGACATCCGAGAATGTTGAGAATAGTAATGGAGCACAGGAGACCGTTGAGTCTCCACAGATCAATAATCAGGACAATGTGCATCAGGAAGGCAACAATCCTCATGCAAACAACAACACTGACCAAATGATGAACAATAAAATGTTCAGAGGCTTTATGCAATACATGCAACATTAGGCGAGAACAGCTCTTGTCCAAAATGTAGGTGGAAACATTGGAAACTCTCTGATGGTCACCGCTAAATAGTTCAAGGAGCTGGGACCACCAGAGTTTATTGGGGAGCCAAAACCACTTAAGGCGGAAGCATGGATAAAGCAGATCACCAAGATATTTAACGTCTTGGGATGCTCCGAGGAGCAAAAGGTTCCCTTTGCCACCTTTATGTTGCGAGGAGAGGCAGATTACTGGTGCAAATCGGTAAAGCGTACTCAATCTGCCGTACTGAAGATGTCTTGGGAAAAGTTTCAAGAACTATTGAACGACAAGTACTTTCCCGAAAGTATTCGTCACATGAAAGAGGTGGAGTTTATCAAGTTGGAGCAAAACAATATGACCGTATCGCAATACGAGGCTAAATTTGCGGAGTTATCCCGGTTTGCGTCCCACTTGGTTGATAATGAGGAGAGAATAACACGGATGTTTTTAAGAGGTTTGATACCGGAGATACGTCAATATCTTATTTCTCATAAACTGTGTTTATATAATTCAGATGTTGTAAATAGGGCTCAGTTATTGGAGCGCGATAACGAGTTAACGCAACCAAGAGAAAGCAGTCGGTAGAATGAAAATACTAGTGGTAGCAGTCATTGAAGCGGTGACAATAAACGTGTAGGGAATCAACATGCCAGAAATGGTAACCACTTCGGTGGTAATCATGGACAAGACAATAAAAGTGGACATTTCAAGAAGCGGAGATTCAACAATGATGGAAAGACGTCAGCACCAGCACCAGTTGTTAAGGAAGGAGAACGACCACCGATCATATGCTTTAAATGCGGAAGGGAGGGACACATCAGTCCAAACTACGCGATGTAGTCCAAAGTGTGTTATAATTATGGAAGAGAAGGTCACCTAGCCCAATTTTTTCGTGCACCGAAGATAAGTCCAACTGGGATGGAGGCACCAAAGGCCGTCCTAGAAAAGTCAAAACCGATAGGTCAAGGGAGAGCGTTTGTCGTGACCTCCCAAAAAGTAAGGAACCCGAACGAGGTCATCACGAGTAAGCTTATCATAAACTCTAGCAAAGTATATACCTTATTTGATACCGGTTCGACCCATTCTTTTATTTCTCCTACTTGCGCTCAATGTTTAAATTTGACTCCGGAGAAGTTAGACTTTGACTTATCTGTTAAAACTCCATTGGGAGAAACCTTCATTACATCCACTGTGTATAAGTCTTGTTTGATTCAAATCGATAACCGCACGTTACCTGTCGATCTTATCTCCTTAAAAATACCTGTATTTGACGTGATTCTAGGGATTGATTGGTTAATTACTCATCACGCTAAAATTGATTATTTTCGTAAGGTTGTTAGCTTTAATATTCCTAATCAACCTATTATGCGAATTCAAGCGACCAAACCATTAAAATCAATTACGGTCATCTCAAGCCATAAAGCTATTCGTTTATTGAAAAATAGATGTTAAGCTTTCTTAGCTCATGACATAGATTTAAACAAAAATACGTCAGATTTGAAGGATATTTCTATTGTTAATAAATTTCCTGACGTATTCCCTAAAGAACTTCCTACCCTACCCCCAGAGCGTGAAGTTAAATTTTGTATCGACCTTGAACCCGGTACAAAGCCCATTTCCAAAGCCCTATATCGAATGGCTCCTATTGAACTTCAGGAGTTAAAGACCCAATTGCAAAAATTGTTAGACATTGGTTTCATTCATCCTAGTACGTCTCCTTGGGGTACTCATGTTCTATTCGTGAAGAACAAAGATGGAAGTATGCGACTTTGTATTGATTATCGGGAGTTGAATCATGTCACCATAAAGAATAGGTATCCGTTACCTCGCATTGATGACTTGTTTGACCAGTTGTAAGGAGCACAATTCTTTTTAAAGATCGATCTTCGTTCTGGATATCATCAGTTGAAGGTTAAAACTGAGGATATTCCAAAGACTGCCTTTAAAACTCGGTACGGACATTATAAATTCTTAGTCATGTCTTTTGGATTGACTAATGCTTATGCTGCCTTCATAGATATGATGAACCGAGTATTCAAGGAGTATTTGGATCATTTTGTGGTCGTCTTTATTGATGACATCCGAAAATATTCTAAAAGCCGTGAAGATTATGAGCAACACTTGAGGTTGATACTCCAAAAGCTTCGTGAAAATAAGCTTTATGCCAAGTTGAAGAAATGCGAGTTCTGGCTTGAGGAAGTAGCATTCCTTGGGCACGTAGTATCAAGTCATGGAATATCTGTTGACCCGACAAAGATTGAAGCTATTCAAAGTTGGGAGCAGCCTAAATCAGTGGCCAAAGTACGTAGCTTTCTCGGCTTAGCTGGTTATTATCGGAGATTCATAGAAGGGTTTTCTCGAATCGTTACTCCATTAACTCAGCTGACTCAGAAAGATATAAAATTCGGTTGGAGCGTGGAATGTGAGAAGAGTTTTCAAGAACTCAAGAGGAGACTCATTTTAGCACCTATTCTGATAATACCATATGGCTCGGAGGGATTTGTCATCTATAGTGATGCTTCAGGCAAAGGGTTAGGATGTGTTCTCATGCAACATGGGAAAGTCACAGCCTATGCCTCTCGACAACTCAAAGAATATGAAAGGAATTATCCTACTCATGATCTAGAGTTGGCAGCAGTTGTCTTCGCATTTAAAATTTAGAGGCATTATCTGCATGGGGAGAAAGTGGAGATCTATACGGATCATAAAAGCCTCAAATATTTCTTTACTCAAAAGGAACTCAACATGCGGCAATGACGGTGACTCGAACTGTTGAAAGATTATGATCATACTATTCAATACCATCCTAGAAAAGCGAACGTAGTAGCTGATGCATTGAGTAGAAGATCATATGCAGGTACGAGTACATTATTGTCAACAATAAGGCCCATTTTAGATGACTTATAAAGGATGGAGATAGAGTTAAAGAATCCAGGGACCCATGTGATGATGGTGAATATACGAGTAGAACTGACTTTAATCGATAAAGTTAAAGTTGCTCAAGCTACAGACCTGGAGCTGATGCGTATGAGGAAGAAAGTGCAAGAAGGTGGTATGTCGGAAGTAAGAATCGATAAAGAAGGAATACTTCGAGTCAACTCCAGACTTTGTGTTCCTAACAACCCTAATTTAAAGTATAAAATCATGATGGAGGTGCACAACACACCGTTTGCAATCCATCCTTGGAGTACCAAAATGTATCGTGATCTTCGACATATATTTTGGTGAAGCAATATGAAGAGAGAGATAGCGGAGTTTATCTCAAGGTGTTTAACTTGTCAACGAGTCAAGGCGGAGCATCAAGTACCAAAAGGTCCATTGCAACCACTTGAAATTCCAGAATGGAAGTGAGAGCACATTACCATGGATTTTGTTACTGATCTTCCCAAGGTTTCTCAAGGCATAGATGAAATTTGGGTCATTGTTGATAGATTGACCAAGTCTGCTCATTTCCTACCTATACGAGAAACTTATACACTTGAACGTCTTGCTCGTATGTACAAAAATGAGATTGTAAGACTGCATGGTATGCTGGTATCCATAGTTTCTGATCGAGACCCAAGATTCACTTCAAGATTTTGGGTTAGTTTGCAAAAAGCTATGGACACGAATTTACGATTTAGCTCGGCATATCATCCTCAGAAGGACGGGCAGTCGGAGAGGACTATTCAAACTCTTGAAGATTTATTAAGACTCTATGTCCTTGACTTCAAAGGAAGTTGGAACAAGTTCTTACCATTGGTGGAGTTTTTTCTACAACAACAGTTATCAAGCAAGTATTGGCATGGCTCCATTTGAGGCGTTGTATGGAAGAAAGTATCGTTCTCCAGTATGTTGGGATGAGGTGGGTGAAGCAACGTTGTTGGGACTGGAGTTGGTATGTATGACTATGAAAAAGATTCAAACGATCTGACAATGTATAAAAATCTCACAAGATCGATAAAAGAGTTATGTTGATCTTCATCCAAAGGACGTGGAATTTAATATTGGAGATCATGTGTTGTTACGTGTTGCTCCATGAAAAGGAGTTACGAGATTTGAAAAGTGAGGAAAGCTCAATCCTCGATTCATCGGCCCATTTTTAATCCTCGATCGAGTAGAAAATGTGGCCTATAGACTCACCTTACCGCCAAGTATGTCTCATGTTCATAACGTTTTTCACATATCTATGTTACGTAAATATGTGAAAGACCCGAAACACATTATTGAATTAGAAACGGACAAGATAGTGGAAGATTTAACGTATGAAGAGGTACCTGTTAAAATCTTGGATAAGAAGGATCATATTTTACGCTCCAAGGTTATACCTCAAGTTAAAGTTTTGTGGAGAAACCACGATATTGAGGAAATGACCTGGGAGTTAGAATCTGAAATGAAGTCAAGGTATCCTCACCTCTTTGACATATCAGGTACGCACCCTAATTTCAAGGACGAAATTTCATAAGAAGGGGAGGTTGTAAGACCCCAACTTTTATGAATAAAGAATAATTTTCTCGAAATATATTTTTGAATATTATGGTGTGGATTTGATATAATGTTATAGTTGTGGGTAATATTTACAAATTTTGCAAAGTAAGCAAGTGGTTATATAATATTCGATTGGTCGAAAAATATTCGTTTTAACAGGGAATATTCATACGACGGCACAATCATTGGTGGACCCTACAACAGAAGTATTGTCGTAGTTAGAAAACGACATAATTATCTTTTTATAAAAATAACGGCGAATATGTTACCGTTAAAACTGTTAAACTACCCGATAGTAAAAGTACAGTAATACGCGTGGTTGTATAGTAGCACACGGTATTGATTATTGATGCTTACGTGAGAAGTCACTCAGTTATACTCAATTATTGCTACAGTAATTGCTGCATCATATCTCTGATATTATTGATTCAATTATTATCACAGTATCATCTGCATAATATTTACTATTATTAAATCAATAATTGAGATGACACAGTTATTCATATTATTATTTGTAATATTGACAATGTCTAGAAGTTCTGTCAAGGAGAGGTTTGGTCACCTAATTGTGCGCCAATAAGGATAAATCCTTATCGGAAAGCCCCCTCTTTCCTGAGAACGACCTGGTTGTTAAATATTGTGAGTTATAATATTAATGATGAATAAGTTGTGTTGATTAAAGATGAAATTGATAGTTCCATTGTGTTGGGATTATTAGTGTTAGTGGAAATCAACATTTATTTCGATAATAATTGATGTCTGGGGGTTATATTGACCAATCGAGTAATTAATCGGATAAATAAGCAATTAATTGCTAATATTTCATATGCTTATAACTATTTATTCACATGTGTGTACTATTGATTCACATTCATTATTTACTATTAGGGGAGGTGGTGCAAGTTTGATAATACTTGCAGGACAAAATTAAAAATGTAGAAAAAGATGAAGGTATTATACTGAAATATTTCGAGCCCCAAAACGTGCAATTATCGAAACTATATTTTCCTATAAATAGAAGCTCATTCTTCTTTCATTCCTCACCAATTCACAAAAGCTTTTGAGCAATTATTTTAGAGAGAAATTATAGAGAGAAAGAAGAAGAGAAGTCTGCTACCTCACTATTCCAGTATCCAGTTTTTCTAAGGTAAGAGGTATTATTTCTTTTGTATTCATGAAGAGAACTTCTGTTATTTCATTCTTTATTATTCTGTTGGAATAACCTGTATACGCGGACTACCCTATACTTGGTGAAATTCTTCTATTATTCTATAAGACCCCAACTTTTATAAATAAAGATGAATTTTCTATAAATATCATTTTTTTAATATTATGGAGTGAAATTGATATAATGTTATAGTTGTGGGTAATATTTATAAATTTTGTAAAGTACGCAAGTTGCTATATAATATTCGATTGGTCGGGGAATATTCGTTTTAACAGGGAATATTCGTACGACGACACAATCATTCGTGGACCCTACAACGGAATTATTTTTGAATTAAGAAAACGATAAAAATACTTTATGAAAATAACGGCAGAAGTTTTACCAATAATACTGTTGAACTACTCGGTAGTAAAAAAGTACAGTAATACGTATGGTTGCATAGTAGCACACGGTATTGATTATTGATGCTTACGTGATAAGTCACTCAGTTTTGTTTTATTGGTATTATTAATGTAATAAAACAGAAAAGCTTTTTATATAAAACAGAATACTTTTATAAAGTTATTCGTTTTATTAGGCTAATAGTAAAATCTTTTTATATAAAACAAAATACTTTTATAAAATTATCTGTTTTATTAGACAATAATTAGAATATATTATATTTTATTATGCATAGTGCCTGCATAGTGTTGTTACGAGTTGCTCCGTGGAAAGGAGTTACGAGATTTAGAAAGAGAGGAAAGCTCAATCCTCGATTCATTGGCCCATTTTTAATCCTCGATCGAGTAGGAACTGTGGCCTATAGACTCGCTTTACCACCAAGTATGTCTCGTGTTCATAATGTTTTTCACATATCCATGTTACGTAAATATGTGGAAGACCCGAACCATATTATTGAGTTAGAACCGGACGAAATAGCGGAAGATTTAACGTATGAAGAGGTTCCTGTTCAAATCTTGGATAAGAAGGAACATATTCTACGTTCCAAGGTTATACCTCAAGTCAAAGTTTTATGGAGAAACCACGATGTTGAGAAAATGACATGGGAGTTAGAATCTGAAATGAAGTCAAGGTATCCTTACCTCTTCGATATACAGGTACGTACCCTAATTTCGAGGGTGAAATTTCATAAGAAGGGGAGGTTGTAAGACCCCAACTTTTATAAATAAAGATGAATTTTCTATAAATATCATTTTTTAATATTATGGAGTGAAATTGATATAATGTTATAGTTATGGGTAATATTTATAAATTTTGCAAAGTACGCAAGTTGCTATATAATATTCGATTGGTCGGGGAATATTCGTTTTAACAGGGAATATTCGTACGACGACACAATCATTGGTGGACCCTACAACGGAATTATTGTCGAATTAAGAAAATGACAAAAATACTTTTTAAAAATAACGACGGAAGTTTTACCATTAATACTGTTGAACTACTCAGTAGTAAAAGTACAGTAATACGCATGGTTGCATTGTAGCACACGGTATTGATTATTGATGCTTACGTGATAAGTCACTCAGTTTTGTTTTATTGGTATTATTAATGTAATAAAACAGAAAAACTTTTTATATAAAACAGAATATTTTTATAAAGTTATTCGTTTTATTAGGCTAATAGTAAAATCTTTTAATATAAAACAGAATACTTTTATAAAGTTATCTATTTTATTAGACAATAAATAGAATATATTATATTTTATTATCCATAGTATTTGCTTAGTGCCTGTATAGTGTTTGCATAGTAAAATCTTTTATAAAGTTATTCGTTTTATTAGATTATAAATAGAATATATTATATTTTATTTAAAAGATTTTACTTTAAATATGGACCGTCAGATTAAAGTAAATCAATCTAGACCGTTCATGAGTTAGTTACAATGCAGTCTATTTTTCTATAAATAGAAGCTCATTCCTTCATTATTTTCTTACGAATTCACTGAAACTCTAGAGAGAGAAACTATAGAGAGAAAGAAGAAAAGTATTATACTACTTCACTACTCCGATATCAAGTTTCTTTTACGGTAAGGGATATTATTTGTTGTACTCGTAAGGAGTATTATTTTTTTTTGTATTCATGAAGAGAACTTCTGTTATTCCATTCTTTATTATTCTGCTGTAATAACCAGTATACGCGGACTACCCTATAGTTAGTAACATTCTTCTATTATTCTGTCTTTATTATTATTCTGTTGGAATATCATGTCTGTGCGTTTTACGCTGGACCTGGTTCCATCTTTACTATTATTCTATTGGAATATCTTGTCTGTGCGTTTTATGCCAGACCTGGTTCCATTATTCATTATTCTGCCGGAATATCCTGTCTGTGCGTTTACGTCAGACCTAGTTCTATTATTTATTATTCTGTCAGAATATCATGTCGGTGCGTTTACGCATGACCTGGTTCCATTATTTATTTTCCTGTTGGAATAACCTGTCTGTGCAGTCTATAGCATGCATGGTGATTTCTTTTGTTATTCCATTCTTTATTATATTCAGTTGGTTAAAGTTTTGACTTTTATACTCCATGAAATTAGTGGAATATCCTTGATATTTGTGCTTCGTCCAGTATCTTTTCATGAAAATATTCTTCCGAGCATTCTTGAATTTTACTCCACAAAGCAGTATCATGTTGACAATTTGGACGTTATTGGTTCCTGGATAAATTAATTCTTGAACTTGTTTTATTGAATTCTTATATCATTGTCATCATCCTCATGTTTATATTCAGTTGAAAGTTATATGTGGCCTGTAGTGCATAGATGGACTTGGTATGATTATGACCAGGGATTATTCGGTATAATCATGACCGTAATGTTATAAATGATGTGGTAAATGTCCTCATTGGCCCGTAGTGCATTGATGGACAGTGGTTGGCATGATCATGACCATTAATGAATACACAAATATTCTTGGCCCATAGTGCATGGATAATTGTGGTCGTGATACTAAAGAATATCCTTGGCCTTAGTACAGGGGTGATTCGATGATGTGGATTATTTTTTAAGATGAGTCCCAGCGATAAAAGTCATGAAAAACCTTTTAAATCATTGAAGAGAGTAGATTTTATTCTCTACTTGACTCTTCTAATGGGTTGCTTGTTCCGCTACAGTTAAACTTGATGTTTGTTATATTGTATCAGTTTAACACTATTTAAGGCTAATGATAATTTATTCTGCATTATCTTAGTCATAATATTTCTTATTGGGCTAGTTGAGCTCACCCTTTCTTTTATTGTTCTCTTCAAGAAATGAGAATATAGCTGAGACGAGTCGGGGAACGGAGTGATGGACCAGATGATAGTATTAGTAGTCCTCACTATTATGTTAAATAGTGTGATAATAAATGTAACGAGGACTTATTCTGAGTGTGGATATTGTCTAGAAGACAATATTTGTATTAAAACTCACAGCTCTCTTGTCGTATATTAACGATTGTATTTGTATTCTGTACTATGTATTTGACGACTCAGAATAGGTGATTTATACCTATTTTGGGGGCGTCACAGTTGGTATCAAAGCTTAGGGATATGATCCCTGGCTAAGATGTGAGACTAGAACTAGGAGGGGAAAGACGGGGAATTCCTTCGCCAATATGACCTACCTAAGTTTATTTGGTATTTAATTGGTCGGTCAGAGTATAGAGATAATATGTGATATGTTATTTAACCCTTGTTTTGTGGTAGTATTTGAAAATGACATCCGAGAATGTTGAGAATAACAATGGAGTATAGGAAACCGTTGATTCACCACATATCAATAATCCGAATAATGTGCATCAAGAAGGCGATAATCCTCATGTAAATAACAACATTGACCAAATGATGAATGATGGAATGTTCAGTGGCATTATGCAATTCATGCAACAGCAGGCGTGAGCGGCTCCTGTCCAAAATATAGGTGGAAACACTAAAACTCTCGAACGGTTACCGCTAAACAGTTCAAGGAGCTGGGACCACCGGAGTTTATTGGAGAACCAAAACCACTTAAGGCGAAAACGTGGATAAAGTAGATCACCAAGATATTTGATGTCTTGGGATGCACCGAGGAGCAAAAGGTTCCCTTTGCCACCTTTATGTTGCGAGGAGAGGCAGATTACTGGTGGGAATCGGTAAAGCATACTCAACCTGCTGCACTGAAGATGTCTTGGGAGAAGTTCCAAGAACTGTTCAATGACAAGTACTTTCCCAAAAGTATTCGTCAAATGAAGGAGGTAGAGTTCATCAAGTTGGAGCAGAATAATATGATCGTGTCGCAGTACGAAGCTAAGTTTGCCGAGCTGTCCCGTTTGCGTCCCACTTGGTGGATAATGAAGAGAGAATGATACGGATGTTTTTAAGAGGTTTGAAGCCGGAGATACGTCAACATCTTATTTCTCATAAACTGTGTTTGTATTCAGATGTTGTAAATAGAGCTCAGTTAGTGGAGCGCGATAACGAGTCAATGCAACCAAAAGAGAGCAACAGGCAAAATGATAATACCAGTGAAAGCAGTCTTCGAAACGGTGAGAACAAGTGTGGAGGGAATCAGCAAGCCAGAAATGGTAACCACTTCAGTGGTAATCATGGCCAAGACAATAAGAATGGAGATTCAACAATGATGGAAAGACGTCCTCACTATTCTGTTAAATAGTGTGACAATAAATGTAATGAGGACTCCATTGAGTATGGATATTATCTAGATGACAATATTCTTATTAAAACTCTTATATTATGTTTTGCGTATTTTACACGATTGTTGTATAATTAAGTTGTATTTGAATTTTGTACCATGTATTTGGCGACTCAAGATGGGTGATGTATACCTATTTTGGGGGCGTCACAATGGTGAATTTCTTCTATCTCTTGGCAAACTCACAGAGATTATTCTCTCAATTTCTCACTCTCAATACTCTGCAACTCTCTCTTCCCTGTTATCTAGCAAGCCTTAGAAAAATAACACGTGAAATAACCCATAGCGCTTAAACACTCATAATCGTGATTATCAGTTTATTAAGCCAAGCGTCTTTGGCAGTTATATTAACCAAAAGCCACAAGGCTTTGCTTGGTTACACAGAAATGCCATAGTAGATTATTATTATAATATTTTTATTATATAGTTTCACTTGTCACATATGCAACCCATTAAATAGTTTATAATTTATAGTTATAATAATTATAATCTTATTATAATTATACTTATATTAAATAAATAATTATATATATCTAATTTTAATTAATAAATTAAAAACATCACTTTATTTAATTTATTCATTTAATATTAAACAATTCACTTAATTTAATTATCTTCTTAAATATTAAGCAATTGATTTAATTTAATTATTTCCTTAAATTAAATCCATTAGATAAAATTATAATTATTCAAATTAACATTAATCAATTTAGTTACTAAATTAATTCACCACAATTATCAATTATTTATTTTCCTCAATAAATAAATTATTTAAAATATTTATTTAATTCAATAAATATTTAAATTAAACTACAAATTTCTCGATCGTTACAGCTTCGTACTGCGACATGGTCATATTGTTTTACTCCAGCTTGATATATTATACCTCCTTCATGTGACGAACACTTTCGGGAAAGTACTTGTCGTTGAACAGCTCTTGAAACTTCTCCCAAGTCATCTTCAGTGCGGCAGGTTGAGTACGCTTTACTGATTTCCACCAGTAATCTGCATCTCCTCGTAATATGAAGGTGGCAAAGGGAACCTTTTGCTCCTCAGAGCATCCCAAGACATCGAATATCTTGGTGATATGCTTTATCCACGTCTCCACCTTAAGTGGTTCTGGCTTTCTCCAAAACTCTGATGGTCCCAACTCCTTGAATTGCTTAGCGGCGACCATCTGCGAGTTGCTAGTGTTTCCACCTGTAATTTGATCAGGAGCCGCTCTTGCCTGATGTTGCATGAATTGCATAAAGCCTCTGAACATCCCATCGTTCATCATTTGATCGGTGTTGTTGTTTACTTGAGGATTATTTTCTTCCTCTTGCACACTATCCTGGGTATTTGTAATAACCCGATATTTTCTATATAAATAAATAAGAAATTTTGTATATAATTTTTTTTATTTTATTATTAAAGATGGGAATATGTGCCAAGTAATATGTATGTATATATGTGATAAATAAAATTTATTTATTACATGAATAATTTCAAATAATTTGATTTTAGAATTTTTGATCATTCTAAAGTATATACGTATGATAATTAATTTCATAGTAGAAATGTCTTTATTATTTATTTTCTATGAAAATATGATTTTTATATTATTTAAATAATATATGAAATGATTATTAGAATTATTATAATTACTATTTTATTGTATGAATTTTGTTCAAATTATTAAGTTAATTATTTTAACTTAATTAATAATATTATATATGATAGATAAACCAGATATGCAATCCAAACCCTAATTTTGGATTTTGAGTAATAAATGAGAATAATAATATTATATTAAATATAATATTATTTTTTAGTGTTATGAATATATATTGTATATGTGTAGACTGTTAATGGTTAGTCAATTATGGTGTATCATGACAAACCCTGGTATTACTGTCATAAACCATAATTGAAAACTTAAAACTGGAGTTTAAGGTCAGTCAGAAATGGTGTTATATGAATTATATTGCGTATTATAGAATTTTTGTTAATTAGGAAAAACCTAATTAATATTTGAAAACCCTAATTTAAAATTAGAAACCCTAATGTGCTAATTAGCAACCCTAATTGTTAAAATTAGAAATCCTAATTATTATTTTAGTTAATTGAATTATTAATTTGAGAACCCTAATGATAATTAAGGAATCCTAATTATTTAAACCCTAATTTCTATTAAAAATCCTAATTTTAATTAAAATTTTGTTACACCTTAATTTTAATTTTTAAAACCCTAGAAATTTATTGAGAAACTTTAAGGTTTAAAATCTAGTGATTAAACCCTAGATTCAAGTACCATGGACAAGAATACCATTAAATTAAAATACAATTAACCATTTTACCTTTTTGTCCCATTTGGTGAATTATTGATAACAAAATCCTACCATATCTTGGCAAGCCACCCTAGTCTAAGCTATGAGCCTACAAGCTACAAATCTCAGCCATGTGATCATCCAATACATTGCATACATGTTGTACATATAGATTAAGAGAGAGAAAGCTACCAAAATTGCTCATTTGGCTATCTAACTCTCAAGCAACTTTTCTCTCTACCAAACCTCCGAAAATACAAGGCATTTCAGTCCCCAAATCAAGCCCCACGACTTTCAATAACAGATCAGAAGCTAAGAATCAAGATTTTTTTAAAGAGAGGTACAAAACCCTAAATTATAATATGATCTTGAAGGCCATGTTAGATGTTAGATTTTTGTGTTAAAATATGATGTAGGTAGTGTATAATGATGATCTGGGTTGCTAGATGTTAGATCCATAACATCTAGGGGCTCGAATTTGAAGTTTTACAAAATCTGGAAATCTGGAAAATGAAGTTTGACAACAGAATGTCAGACCTCATAGATCCGTGATCGTTAATGATTTGTATGTGTTAAAGGTTTGTACTTGTAGCATGTCATGTGGGCTTTACTCTAAAACTTGAAGCAGTATCAGATCTGCTATAAATTGAAAGTTATTGATGGTCAAACTACGTTAAATGGCCACGACTTGACCATTCTGGGTAACACAGATTATTGCCCAGAAAGTTCTGACAAGAAATTTATGGACTTAAATCTTTTTGTTGGTTGATTCTTTGTTATGTATGTTGTATCTGGATTGTAGTTTGTTACTTGGACTATAGTTTCATGCTATTAGAACACCTTAACTTCTAACAGGTTGGATGTTCTGGAAGGTCAAACCAAGCAGGATGTTCACGACTTACGTTTTCTGGGTAACCCAGAAAACTCAAGAGTGTGACATCTGACAAGGTTTGACCGACCAAGATCTGTTTATGTATTTATTGTTTTATATGTTTTATGTTTTATCTTTATACCCTTGCATATTGGCTACACATTTGACCCATTATATCACTAAATCATTACCGTGATCACAAGTTATGAAGGCCCAAATATGCTCGCACAAACTGTTCTTCATTTCTGGGTAACCAATAAAATAAAGAACAGTTCTGACAGTTTATTTAAGGCCTTAGATCTTGCTCTTTGTTTGTGTTTAGACTTGACTAGTGTTCAGTACATGTTCTCTGTTAGTTTCTCCTCATAGCCCGGCGTCTAGACCACCCATAACATGAACATATTTCATAATATAAGGCCATGAAAAGCGTTGATCGGCCATGACCAGAGTTTCTGGGAAGCCCAAAAACGTGAAGAACATGTCTGACAGTGATTTCAAAACTCTAAATCTTGCGAGTGTGTTATCATATGAACCTGTTAATGACTGGATCGTGTATTATTACACGAGTACTTCTAGATCTGATCATAAGTTTGCCCAGAAACGCTATAACGCCCCCAAACTCAGATACTTGAAACCCGAACTCGGTGCTTTACGATACCATTTCTATGAGTGAAATAATACTAATAATAATAACAATAATATGAATATCAAAATTAATTTACATATGCATCAAAGTCTACTCCCAGATACGCGACCTTTAAACATTCATTTTTATGATACTTAATAGTTATCATTGTCTTAATAAAGTCATACTATTACATAGAATACCAAAAATCTTATTATGTTTGCTTTCCTTTTCCTTTGTTTCTACCTGACCCTTCAGGTTGATCACGCTTAGCTGAAAATATTTAAATTAAGCAAGGATGAGCATTTGAGTGCTCAGCAAGTAATAACAATTATAAATATAATTAGCTGAAAGAATTAAATGTTTTCTTTATACATCACTTCTACAACGATTCAATAGTTGTGAGGTAAACTAAACCGATAAATATAACATAACAACTCAATATCACATTTTTGAAACTACGTATTGACTATACGTAGGGTTAAGTTGACATACTATGAACATTATTTTAAATTTTTTGATAAGGTTTAACAGAACTTCATCTGCAAACTGCCATAACTTACGGGTGCGAGGTTGTACTTCCCATGTGTCATGTATTGATCAATACTACATGCAAGAACGATATTATCGTTCACTCTGTCCGCCTTGGGCGCGTAAAAGTTTTCCCTTGATCGGGATGTTCATACTTAGTATGGAATCTGAATCAAAATAATTTGATTGGATACAAAAAGGTTTTATCATATTCAACGATATTTTTAAATCTGTGTCTAGCTGGTCAAATAGCTTAGAGGTTTATATATATATATATATATATATATATATATATATATATATATATATATATATATATATCGACATGTGTTTAAATACAATGATTATCCAAGTGAGGACACTTGTATAACCATATTTCAAAATTAACGAACATAATATATATATGAGTTATATAATATAATATCATGTTGATAAACAATGATCGGATATAATATATACGACAATAGAGTTAATAATCTAGTACAATAATAATATAAATCTGAAACTTTCTTACTCATGTCCATTGCATAAAGGAAATGAAAAGGTAGGTGTGACGCCCCCAAAATTAGGCATACATCACCTATTCTGAGTCGCCAAATACATGGTACAGAATAGAAATACAATCTTTAATAAACCACAAGAGAGCTGTGAGTTTTAATACAAATACTGTTTTCTAGATAATATCCACTCTCAGAATAAGTCCTTATTACATTTATTGTCACACTATTCATAGAATAGTGAGGACTACTAATGATATCATCTGGACCGTCACTCCGTTCTCCGACTCGTCCCAGCTATATTCTCATTTTCTTAAGAGAACAGTGAAAGAAAGGGTGAGCTCAACTAGCCCAGTAAGAAATATTATGACTAAAATAATGCAGAATAAATTATCATTAGTCTTCAACAATGTTAAACTGATAAAATATAATAGACATCAAGTTTAACTGCAGCGGAACCAGCAATCCATTAAAAGAGTCAAGCAGAGAATAAAATCTACTATCTTTTATGATTTAAAAGGTTTTTCATCACTTTTATCGCTGAGACTCAGCTTAATAAATAATCCACATCATTAAATCATCCCTACACTACAGGCCAAGGATATTCTTTAGTATCACGACCACGAATTATCCATGCACTACGGGCCAAAGATAATCGTGTTTTCATCAACGATCCTGATCATGCCATAAAACAATTCATCTTTGCACCCGTGCCCGAAGAAAATCCATAGCCATAATCATACCAAAAACTGTCCATCAATGCACTACGGCCAATGAAGATTTTTACCACATCATTCATCACATTACGGTTATGATTATATCGAATAATCCCTGGTCATAATCACACCAAGTCCATCTGTGCACTACGGGCCAAAGATGACTTTTACCACATCATTTGTAACATTACGGTCATGATTATACCGAATAATCCCTGGTCATAATCATACCAAGTTCATCTATGCACTATAGGCCACAGATGACTTTCAACATAATATAAACACGAGGATGATGACAATGACATAATAATTCAATAAAACAAGTTCAAGAATTAATTTATCCAGGAACCAATAACGTCCAAATTGTCAACATGCTACTTCTTTGTAGAGTAAAATTTAAGAATGCTCAGAAGAATATTTTCATGAAAAGATACTGGATGAAGCACAAATATCAAGGATATTCCACTAATTTCATAGAGTATAGAAGCTAAAATTTTAACCAAATGAGTATAATAGAATATATAAAACTGCAAATGAATTTTCGTCTGCCATGCGGTAATCCACGTATACAGATCATTTTTCACAATTTAATAAGGAATGAATACAAAGGATCATTCACCATACATGTGGTAATCCACATAGACAGGTTATTCCAACAGAATAATAAAGAATGGAATAACAGAAGGATTCACCATGTGTGCGATAGACTGCACAGACAGGTTATTCCCAATAGAATAATAAATAATGAAACCAGGTCTGGCGTAAACGCACAGACAGGATATTCCGACAGAAATAATAAAGAATGGAATAACACCAGAAATCATCATGCATGCGATAGACCGCACAGACAGGTTATTCCAACAGAATAATTAATGGAACCAGGTCAGGCGTAATACGCACCGACAGGATATTCCAACAGAATAATAATAAAGACGGAACCAGGTCCGACGTAAAATGCACAGACAGGATATTCCAACAGAATAATAAAGAATGAAATAACAGAAGAATTTCACCAAGTATAGGGTATCCCGCGTATACAGGTTATTCCAACAGAATAATAAAGAATAGAATAACAGAAGTTCTCTTCATGAATAAGAAAGAAAGAATACCCCTTATGAGTACAACAAATAATATTCCCTACCTTGAAAGGAAGAGTACTGGATATAGGAACAGAACACTTTTCTTCTCTCTCTATAATTTTCTCTCTCTAGAGTTTCAGTGAATTTGTAAGAAATAATGAAGGAATGAGCTTCTATTTATAGAAAAATAAACTGCATAGTAACTAACTCATGAACGGTCTAGATTGGTTTACTTTAATTTGACGGTCCATATTTAAAAAAAATAAAATATAATATATTCTATTTACAATATAATAAAACGAATAACTTTATAAAAGATTTTACTATGCAGGCACTATGCAAATACTATGCATAATAAAATATAATATATTCTAATTATTATCTAATAAAATAGATAACTTTATAAAAGTATTCTGTTTTATATAAAAAGATTTTACTATTAGCCTAATAAAACTAATAACTTTATAAAAGTATTCTGTTTTATATAAAAACTTTTTCTGTTTTACTACATTAATAATACTAATAAAACAAAACTGAGTGACTTATCACGTAAGCCTCAAATATCAATACCGTATGCTACTATGCAACCACACGTATTATTGTACTTTTACTACCGAGTTGTTCAACAGTATTAACGGTAAAACTTTCGCCGTTATTTTCATAAAATATTTTTGTCGTTTTCTCAATCCGACAATAATTCCGTTGTGGGGTTCACCAATAATTGTGCCGTCATACGAATATTCTCTGACAAAAATAATATTCCCCGACCAATCGAATATAATACAACAACTTACATACTTTTCAAATTTTATAAATACTACCCACAACTATAACATTATCTCAAATTCACACCATAATATTTAAAAAATATTTCGAAAAAATTAAATCTTTATTCATAAAATCTGGGGTTTCACAATCTCCCCTCCTTATAAAATTTTACCCTCGAAATTTACGTACATACTTGGTATGCCGAACAGATGAGGACATTTCGTCAGATTCTAACTCTTGAGGTATAACCTTTGAGTGTTGAATACATTCTAAGATTTTAACAAGTACATCTTCATACGTTAAATTATCCGCTATCTCAGCCAGTTCTAAATCAATAATGTGGTTCGGGTCGTCCACATATTTACGTAACATCAATACATTAAAAATGTTATGAACACGCGACATACTTGGCGGTAAAACGAGTCTATAAGCCACAGCTCCTACTCGATCGAGGATTTGAAATGGGTCAATTAAATCGAGGGTTGAGACTTCCTCTCTTCATCGATTCTTGCTTCTAGAATAACGTCCTCTTGAACCTTCTTCTCCACATTCATCAGCTCTGAGTATGTAGCTTGAGCTACTTTAACTTTATCGATTAAAGTCGATTCTAATCGTATATTAGTTATCTTCACGTGGGTCCCTAGAGTCTTTAACTCTATCTTCATCATCTGTAAGTTATACGAAATGGGTCTTTGTGTTAACAACATCTCACTCGCATACAATCTTCTACTCAACGCGTCAGCTACCACGTTCTCACTTCCACGATGACATTGAATGATACGATCGTAATCCTCAATAGCTCGAGCCAACGTCTTTGGCGCATAATACGTTCGCTTTAGTTAAAGACATATTTGAGGGTTTAAGAAATGGGTTTTGTACTGGCGTCAATACAAAATTCAATTTCACGCTCTGGGGTAGGATAAGAAGTCTTCAAGAATACGTCAGGAACTTTATTAATAATAGAAATATCGTTCAAAACTGTGACCCTCATCCAAGACTTGGATAGCACGTCACATTGATACTTATCAACTTGCCATCGTCATTCACGACATCGCCTACAGAAAGTTTGGCTTCGGTGCATTCCACACAAGGAAGTCACCAGATATAGGCTCAGGGCTCTTTACATATGGCTTGATATGACAATGATTGACTTTAATGGTTTGGTTGCTTGAATTCGCATAATAGGTTGATTAGGAATATGAAAGCTAACAACCTTTCCAAAAAAACATGATGAGTAGTTAACCAATCGATTCCTAAAATCACATCAAAGTCAAGTATTTTCAAAGAGGTAAGATCGACAGGTAACGTGAAAGTGTTGATTTGAACAAGATTTATAAATAGTGGAGGTAACGAAGGTTTCTCCCAACCGAGTTTAAACAGATATATCAAAGTCTAACTTCTCCGGAGTTAACTTCAAACATTGAACACAACTAGGTGAAATACAAGAGTGAGTAGAACCGGTATCTAACACGGTATAGACTTCACAAGAGTTTATGACTAACATACCCATTATAATTTTATTCAGGTTCCTTGTCACGAAAAAAAATGCTCTCTCTTAAACTACCGGCTTTGACTTTTCTGGGACGGCCTTTGGTGCCTCCATCTTAGCTGAACTTGTCTTCGATGAACGACAAAATCAGGCTAAGTGACCTTCTCTTCCACAATTATAACATGCTTTGGACGGCATCGCGCAGTTTGGACTGATGTGTCCCTCCCCTCTGCATTTGAAGCATATAATAGGTAGTCGTTCTCCTTCCTTAACAACGGGTGCTGGTGCTGATGTCTTTCCATCATTGTTGAATCTCCTCTTCTTGAAATGTCCATTCTTATTATTTTGACCATGATTACCACCGAAGTGGTTACCATTTCTGGCATGTTGATTCCCTCCATGTTTATTGTCACCGCTTTGATGAATGTTATCACCGATATTATTATTTTATCGGCTGCTCTCTTTTGGTTGCGTTGACTCGTTATCGCGCTCCGATAACTGAGCCCTATTAACAACATCTGAATACAAATATAGTTTATGAGAAATAAAATATTGATGTATCTCCGACTTCAAACCTCTTAAAAATATCCGCGTCATTCTCTCTTTATTATCAACTAAGTGGGATGCAAATCGAGATAACTCGGCAAACTTGGCTTTGTACTGCGACACGGTCATGTTGTTTTGCTCCAACTTGATAAATTCCACCTCCTTCATGTGACGAATGCTTTCGAGAAAGTACTTTTCATTGAACAACTCTTGGAACTTCTCCCAAGACATCTTAAGCACGTCTGGCTGGGTACGTTTTACAGATTCTCACCAGTAATCTGCCTCTTTACGCAACATAAAGGTGGCAAAGGGAACCTTTTGCTCCTCTAAGCATTCCAAGACATCAAATATCTTGGTGATCTGCTTTAACCACGTCTCTGCCTTAAGTGGTTCTGGCTTTCCCAAAAACTCTGGTGGTCCCAGCTCCTTGAACTGCTTAGCGGTGACCAAATGTGGGTTGCCATTATTTTTACCTGCATTATGAACAGGAGTCGCCTTTCGCCTGATGTTGCATGAATTCTAAAAAACTCCTAAACGTACCGTCGTTCGTCAATTGATCAGTGTTGTTGTTTATAGGAGGATTATCGCCATCCTGTTGCATATTGTCCTGATTATTGATCTGTGGAGACTCAACGATCTCCTGTGCTCCATTGCTTATCTCAATATTTTCAGATGCCATTTTCAAATACTGCCACAAAACAAGGGTTAATTAACATATCACATATTATCTCTATACTCTGACCGACTAATTAAATAACAAGTAAACTTAGGTAGGTCATACTAGCGAAGGAATTCCCCGTCTCTCGCCTCCTAGTTCTTATCTCACATCTCAGCCAGGGATCATATCCCTAAGCTCTGATACCAACTGTGACGCCCCCAAAATTAGGTATACATCACCTATTTTAAGTCGCCAAATACATGGTACAGAATACAAATACAATCTTTAATATACCACAATAGAGCTGTGAGTTTTAATACAAATACTGTTTTCTAGACAATATCCACTCTCAAAATAAGTATTTATTACATTTATTATCACACTATTTCATAGAATAGTGAGGACTACTAATGCTATCATCTGGACCGTCACTCCATTCCCCGACTCATCCCAGCTATATTCTCATTTCCTGAAGAGAACAGTGAAACAAAGGGTGAGCTCAACTAGCCTAGTAAGAAATATTATGACTAAAATAATGCCGAATAAATTATCATTAGTCTTCAATAATGTTAAACTGATAAAATACAATAGACATCAAGTTTAACTGCAGCCGAACCAGCAATCCATTAAAAGAGTCAAGTAGAGAATAAAATCTACTATCTTTTATGATTTAAAAGGTTTTTCATCACTTTTATCGCTGAGACTCAGCTTAATAAATAATCCACATTATTAAATCATCCCTACACTACAGGTCAAGGATATTCTTTAGTATCATGACCACGAATTATCCATGCACTACGGGCCAAAGATAATCGTGTTTTCATCAACGATCCTGATCATGCCATAAAACAATTCATCTTTGCACCCTTGCCCGAAGAGAATCCATAGCCATAATCATACCAAAAACTGTCCATCAATGCACTACGGCCAATGAAGATTTTTACCACATCATTCATCACATTACGGTTATGATTATACCGAATAATCCCTGGTCATAATCACACCAAGTCTATCTGTGCACTACGGGCCAAAGATGACTTTTACCACATCATTTGTAACATTACGGTCAGAATTATACCGAATAATCCCTGGTCATAATCATACCAAGTTCATCTATGCACTACAGGCCACAGATGACTTTCAACATAATATAAATATGAGGATGATGACAATGACATAATAATTCAATAAAACAAGTTCAAGAATTAATTTATCCAGGACCCAATAATGTCCAAATTGTCATCATGATACTTCTTTGTAGAGTAAAATTTAAGAATGCTCAGAAGAATATTTTCATGAAAAGATACTGGATGAAGCGCAAATATCAATGATATTTTACTAATTTCAAGGAGTATAGAAGCTAAAATTTTAACCAACTGAGTATAATAGAATATATAAAACTGCAAATAAATTTTCGTCTGCAATGCGGTAATCCACGTATACAGATCATTTTTCACAATTTAATAAGGAATGAATACAAAGGATCATTCACCATACATGTGGTAATCCACATAGACAGGTTATTCCAACAGAATAATAAATAATAGAATAACAGAAGGATTTACCATGCGTGCGATAGACTGCACAGACAGGTTATTCCCAACAGAATAATAAATAATGAAACCAGGTCTAGCGTAAACGCACAGACAGTATATTCTGACAGAATAATAAAGAATGGAATAGCAACAAAAATCATCATGCATGCGATAGACCGCACAGACAGGTTATTCCAACAGAATAATTAATGGAACCTGGTCAAGCGTAATACACACCGACAGGATATTTCAACAGAATAATAATAAAGACAGAATCAGGTCCGGCGTAAAATGCACAGACAGGATATTCTAACAGAATAATAAAGAATAAAATAACAGAAGAATTTCACCAAGTATAGGGTATCCCGCGTATACAGGTTATTCCAACATAATAATAAAGAATAGAATAACAGAAGATCTCTTCATGAATAAGAAAGAAAGAATACCCCTTATGAGTACAACAAGTAATATTCCCTACCTTGAAAGGAAGAGTACTGGATATAGGAGCAGAACACTTTTTTTCTCTCTCTATAATTTTCTTTCTCTAGAGTTTCAGTGAATTCGTAAGAAATAGTGAAGGAATGAGCTTCTATTTATAGAAAAATGGACTGCATAGTAACTAACTCATGAACGATCTAGATTGATTTACTTTAATCTGACGGTCCATATTTAAAAAAATAAAATATAATGTATTCTATTTATAATATAATAAAACGAATAACTTTATAAAAGATTTTACTATGTAAACACTATGCAGGCACTATGCAAACACTATGCATAATAAAATATAATATATTCTAATTATTGTCTAATAAAACAGATAACTTTATAAAAGTATTTTGTTTTATATAAAAAGATTTTACTATTAGCCTAATAAAACTAATAACTTTATAAAAATATTCTGTTTTTGTGACAACCCCAAAATAGGTCCATTCCACCCAACCCATTCTGAGTCGCCAAATACATGGTACAGAAAACAACTACAACTTTATTACAACAATTGTCGTGCAAAATACAACACATATGCTGTGAGTTTGGACACAAATATATATACCAAATGTGACTCATGTTCCAACCGTGGACATCACCTCACAATAACACCTTACATAAAGGTATAGTCAAAAACTGTTTTAGAAATTAGAATCTTTGGGAAGTGCTCAAGAAAACCTTCGTACATGGGAGGCCACACATCTAGGTTATGATAGATATCATATAGCCACAGAATTATCCTTGGTTGACCCAATAGACCCCAAAGAAAAACGAGAAGATTACTATCATATTCTTCCCAATGGTGAGTCTTCTCTTGACTTATCATTATCTCCACTGTCTCTAATTGAGAATTATACTTCAAACAAACACCAAGATTATATAGGTAGTGCCCATAGATATACTCAGCAAGTGGATGAGCACAACCCTGTCTTATGATGACACGAGGTTGTATGTCATTAGACATCTTGTATGATAGTGACAAAACACCCTTCCAACGTTGGGTTCGCCTCACCCTATTTTCTTCACCAAATATAACTACTAAATGATGACCACCGTTCTATTCCCTTGTTACCCCCGCTCGACCCAGCTACACTCTTATTACCTGAAAGGAATTGTGAAGCAAAAGGGTGAGCACAACTAGCTCAGTAAAGAATGTCATGACTAAAGATAATTCAATTATCAATAGCCTTCATCAACAATAAATCAGAGATTTAGAACATATGGTAAATGATAAAAATTTCAACCATAGTTGCAGCGGAACGAGCAATCCATTAGAAGAGTCAAATAGACTATAAAGTCTATTATCTTCTCCATGTTAAAAATCCACCAACAATATTTTATCCATGTAACATCACTCAACAGTTCCTTTCCACAATCATATGAATAACTCATAATCATAATTGTGACTATAAATTTTTCTTCGCACCCAGGACGAAGAATATTTTCATCACCTGTCTTTACCTGAAACATCAAAGATCATGGTTACACCAAATCACATTTCCTGTTCATAATCATACTAATAACTTCATCTTTGCACTACGTCCAAAGATATTCATTTGTATCACCAGTTGGTCATGTTTATCTCAACATCTGTTCATCTTTGCACTACTGGCCAAAGATATTCAACAACATGTCATCTTTGCACTACGGGCCAAAGATATTCATCAACAATTCATCTTTGCACTACAGGCCAAAGATATTCATCAATATTTCATCTTTGCACTACAGGCCAAAGATATTAATATCTCAAAGAAATATATAATCATTTCAGAATTTATATAAACAATAATTATAACCATGTTGATCAATTCACCTTTGCACTTAAGCTTAAGATATTCAATTATAAATTCAATGGTCATGATCATACCAGTCACAATTCAACTTTGCACTACAGGCCAAAGAGAACCCTAGTCATGATCATACCAATAATCTACCCATCTTTACACTCCAGTGAAAGAGAATTTCAACATCAGGGTTATAAAAATGTTATATATGATGATAAAAATAATATGATCAACATATAGTTTTAATCTCAAGAGTAATATTCGTAACTCATGAATAGTAATCCCGACACAAAAGATAGAAATTCTACAATAAAATTCATACCAATATTTCGGTATAATGATATTGAAAGAATAACATTACTTAAATTTATAAACAATTTATTTTAATTGTTTACACTTTACTAATTAATGCATTTAATCATCATAAAATGCCAACTCTTACAATTTCATCATCAATAACCAAAACCCTCATCAAAAATCTGCATATACCTCATATAGGATTCTCAAGCCATAAAATCCTATTTTCCAATTTTCTTTCTTCACAAAACATATTTAATTCATTTACTCATAACTAGACCATTTTCATGAAAAATACCAAATCAGTTCCAAAAATATTTCTTTTCTGGAATTTAGCATAATATAGTCCCATAGTGAACATATATTTTTCTCAGAATTTTTAAAAGTCATTTACTATTTTTCATATGGCCAAAATAGCCGAATATTTAGACATTTATCAAAAATTGTACTTTTGTCTAAAAATTCTGAAATTTACAGAGTATACTTCTATCATATACATGTACTCCCAATAAAAATTTCATCAATTTTGGAGTTAACCACAAGGAAATATAAGCGGTTACTTTTAAAATAGTCTTTTCTCATAAAATTCATAACTCTCAATCTATACATCCAAAAATCACCATTTTTGGACACAATCAATAAAACTCATCAAAATATCATTTCAAATTTTTCCAGAATTTTTGAAGTTCAGAAAAATTACGAAACTGAAAAACATAACAACCCTTAAAATCCCTTAATATCCCTTACTATCCCTTACCTCAAAAGAGCAGTACTTCTGACTGGATATCGGATATGATGCTGAAGGAAACTTGCACTGATGACTAGCAACTCACCAAGTATCTAAAAACTCACAAAATATGCTTCATAATATAGAGAGAGAAAGAGAGAAAGCTTATGTTTCTGGTGTGATTTTCAATTCTAACTTAGCCCTCTATTTATAGGAAAATTTTGGTAGGTTTGACCTGCAACCTGATGGCTTTACCTGCTACTATTCCCACCCACCACATTTGAAATATAATTCAGCACATTTCTTCACCAACCACAAGTGGGGCCCACCAATTCTAGAATTTTCCACCAAAAATGATTTATAACCTGATTTCTGAATCAGCCACCTCTTAAAATTCATAACAAATCATACGTTCATTTTTAACGGTTCAAAATTTGTGGACATATACTCAACTTATATATGTATAACATATCCAAAAATTACCACGATCCAACGGTCGGATTAAAAATTATAACCCCCGCAAAATATCTCAAAAACCCTGATTTTTAATACCTCCATTCCGACAAAAATACTGATAAAAACCTCAACATTAACTCCTTCATTTTTAACCACAAAAATATATCCCTCATTTATATCCACATAAAATAAATATTTCCTTATCATATGAATCAATAATTAATTATTCACAAATAATATTACAGAATCACATTTATGACAACCAGGCCGTTCCCAGGAAAGAGGGGGCTTTCCAATAAGAATTTCTCCTTACTGGCGCGCAATTAGATGACCAAACCTCTCCTTAGACAGAACTTTCTAGACATTGACAATAATGTTATCTAATAATATTATTCAAATAATATGAATTATTGATCTGATAAAGGAAAATACTGTGCAGCAACAATTATTGAAACAACAATAATATAAAATATCAACGCAACAATTATTGAATCAATAAAATAAAATATTGAACAGTAATTACTGTAACAATTATTGAGTAGTGCCTTCTTACGTAAGAATCAATAATTTCAAAAATACTATGCAATACCGTGTGCTACTGTGCAATAACGCGTATTACTGTATTTTAACCACCGGGTATTCCAACAGTGTTAACGGTAACAACTACGCCGTTATTTGTAAAAACTCAAATTTTTGTCGTTTTCTTCATCCGACAGTTATTCGTTATGGGGCCCACAAATAGCTGCGCCGTCGTACGAATATTCCCCGACAGAAAGAATATTCCACGACCAAACGAATATTCCCCGACAACAATGATTATTTTATAACCACTTGCTTATTTTGAAAAAAATATTCACATTTCACCCATAACTTTAAACTTTTATCAATTTAACCATTTACTGAATAGTAATTATAAGAAAAATTGAATACTTTTATTTCATAAAATTCGGGGTCTTACAATCTCCCCTCCTTATGAAATTTCGTCCCCGAAATTTACGTACCTGGTATTTCAAAGAGTTGAGAATACCTTCCTTTCATTTCAAATTCCATCTTCTCTGTCATCATAATTTCTCCATTGCTCATCTCCTGTATTTCAAATAACATTCTAGAATACAGCTTCAAAACAAGTGTTAATTTAACAAATTAACATATCACATAATATCCCGATATTATGACTGACCAACAAATAAGCTTAGGTAGGACACACTAGCGAAGGATTTACTCATCTCTCCCCTCCTAGTTGTATTCCCCGATCTCCGCCAGAGATCATATCCCCAAGCTCTGATACCACCTGTGACAACCCCAAAATAGGTCCATTCCACCCAACCCATTCTGAGTCGCCAAATACATGGTACAGAAAACAACTACAACTTTATTACAACAATTGTCGTGCAAAATACAACACATATGCTGTGAGTTTGGACACAAATATATACCAAATGTGACTCATGTTCCAACCGTGGACATCACCTCACAATAACACCTTACATAAAGGTATAGTCAAAAACTGTTTTAGAAATTAGAATCTTTGGGAAGTGCTCAAGGAAACCTTCGTACATGGGAGGCCACGCGTCTAGGTTATGATAGATATCATATGGCCACAGAATTATCCTTGGTTGACCCAATAGACCCCAAAGAAAAACGAGAAGATTACTATCATATTCTTCCCAATGGTGAGTCTTCTCTTGACTTATCATTATCTCCACTGTCTCTAATTGAGAATTATACTTCAAACAAACACCAAGATTATATAGGTAGTGCCCATAGATATACTCAGCAAGTGGATGAGCACAACCCTGTCTTATGATGACACGAGGTTGTATGTCATTAGACATCTTGTATGATAGTGACAAAACACCCTTCCAACGTTGGGTTCGCCTCACCCTATTTTCTTCACCAAATATAACTACTAAATGATGACCACCGTTCTATTCCCTTGTTACCCCCGCTCGACCCAGCTACACTCTTATTACCTGAAAGGAATTGTGAAGCAAAAGGGTGAGCACAACTAGCTCAGTAAAGAATATCATGACTAAAGATAATTCAATTATCAATAGCCTTCATCAACAATAAATCAGAGATTTAGAACATATGGTAAATGATAAAAATTTCAACCATAGTTGCAGCGGAACGAGCAATCCATTAGAAGAGTCAAATAGACTATAAAGTCTATTATCTTCTCCATGTTAAAAATCCACCAACAATATTTTATCCATGTAACATCACTCAACAGTTCCTTTCCACAATCATATGAATAACTCATAATCATAATTGTGACTATAAATTTTTCTTCGCACCCAGGACGAAGAATATTTTCATCACCTGTCTTTACCTGAAACATCAAAGATCATGGTTATACCAAATCACATTTCCTGTTCATAATCATACTAATAAATTCATCTTTGCACTACGGCCAAAGATATTCATTTGTATCACCAGTTGGTCATGTTTATCTCAACATCTGTTCATCTTTGCACTACTGGCCAAAGATATTCAACAACATGTCATCTTTGCACTACAGGCCAAAGATATTCATCAACAATTCATCTTTGCACTACAGGCCAAAGATATTCATCAATATTTCATATTTGCACTACAGGCCAAATATATTAATATCTCAAAGAAATATATAATCATTTCAGAATTTATATAAACAATAATTATAACCATGTTGATCAATTCACCTTTGCACTTAAGCTTAAGATATTCAATTATAAATTCAATGGTCATGATCATACCAGTCACAATTCAACTTTGCACTACAGGCCAAAGAGAACCCTAGTCATGATCATACCAATAATCTACCCATCTTTACACTCCAGTGAAAGAGAATTTCAACATCAGGGTTATAAAAATGTTATATATGATGATAAAAATAATATGATCAACATATAGTTTTAATCTCAAGAGTAATATTCGTAACTCATGAATAGTAACCCCGACACAAAAGATAGAAATTCTACAATAAAATTCATACCAATATTTCGGTATAATGATATTGAAAGAATAACATTACTTAAATTTATAAACAATTTATTTTAATTGTTTACACTTTACTAATTAATGCATTTAATCATCATAAAATGCCAACTCTTACAATTTCATCATCAATAACCAAAACCCTCATCAAAAATCTGCATATACCTCATATAGGATTCTCAAGCCATAAAATCCTATTTTCCAATTTTCTTTCTTCACAAAACATATTTAATTCATTTACTCATAACTAGACCATTTTCATGAAAAATACCAAATCAGTTCCAAAAATATTTCTTTTCTGGGATTTAGCATAATATAGTCCCATAGTGAACATATATTTTTCTCAGAATTTTTAAAAGTCATTTACTATTTTTCATATGGCCAAAATAGCCGAATATTTAGACATTTATCAAAAATTGTACTTTTGTCTAAAAATTCTGAAATTTACAGAGTATACTTCTATCATATACATGTACTCCCAATAAAAATTTCATCAATTTTGGAGTTAACCACAAGGAATTATAAGCGGTTACTTTTAAAATAGTCTTTTCTCATAAAATTCATAACTCTCAATCTATACATCCAAAAATCACCATTTTTGGACACAATCAATAAAACTCATCAAAATATCATTTCAAATTTTTCCAGAATTTTTGAAGATCAGAAAAATTACGAAACTGAAAAACATAACAACCCTTAAAATCCCTTAATATCCCTTACTATCCCTTACCTCAAAAGAGCAGTACTTCTGACTGGATATCGGATATGATGCTGAAGGAAACTTGCACTGATGAATAGCAACTCACCAAGTATCTAAAAACTCACAAAATATGCTTCATAATATAGAGAGAGAAAGAGAGAAAGCTTATGTTTCTGGTGTGATTTTCAATTCTAACTTAGCCCTCTATTTATAGGAAAATTTTGGTAGGTTTGACCTGCAACCTGATGGCTTTACCTGCTACTATTCCCACCCACCACATTTGAAATATAATTCAGCACATTTCTTCACCAACCACAAGTGGGGCCCACCAATTCTAGAATTTTCCACCAAAATGATTATAACCAATTTCTGAACCAGTCATCTCTTAAAATTCATAACAAATCATACGTTCATTTTTAACGGTTCAAAATTTGTGGACATATACTCAACTTATATATGTATAACATATCCAAAAATTACCACGATCCAACGGTCGGATTAAAAATTATAACCCCCGCAAAATATCTCAAAAACCCTGATTTTTAATACCTCCATTCCGACAAAAATACTGATAAAAACCTCAACATTAACTCCTTCATTTTTAACCACAAAAATATATCCCTCATTTATATCCACATAAAATAAATATTTCCTTATCATATGAATCAATAATTAATTATTCACAAATAATATTACAGAATCACATTTATGACAACCAGGCCGTTCCCAGGAAAGAGGGGGCTTTCCAATAAGAATTTCTCCTTACTGGCGCGCAATTAGATGACCAAACCTCTCCTTAGACAGAACTTTCTAGACATTGCCAATAATGTTATCTAATAATATTATTCAAATAATATGAATTATTGATCTGATAAAGGAAAATACTGTGCAGCAACAATTATTGAAACAACAATAATATAAAATATCAACGCAGCAATTATTGAATCAATAAAATAAAATATTGAACAGTAATTACTGTAACAATTATTGAGTAGTGCCTTCTTACGTAAGAATCAATAATTTCAAAAATACTATGCAATACCGTGTGCTACTGTGCAATAACGCGTATTACTGTATTTTAACCACCGGGTATTCCAACAGTGTTAACGGTAACAACTACGCCGTTATTTGTAAAAACTCAAATTTGTCGTTTTCTTCACCCGACAGTTATTCGTTATGGGGCCCACAAATAGCTGCGCCGTCGTACGAATATTCCCCGACAGAAAGAATATTCCACGACCAAACGAATATTCCCCGACAACAATGATTATTTTATAACCACTTGCTTATTTTGAAAAAAAATTCATATTTCACCCATAACTTTAAACTTTTATCAATTTAACCATTTACTGAATAGTAATTATAAGAAAAATTGAATACTTTTATTTCATAAAATTCGGGGTCTTACAATCTCCCCTCCTTATGAAATTTCGTCCCCGAAATTTACGTACCTGGTATTTCAAAGAGTTGAGAATACCTTCCTTTCATTTCAAATTCCATCTTCTCTGTCATCATAATTTCTCCATTGCTCATCTCCTGTATTTCAAATATCATTCTAGAATACAGCTTCAAAACAAGGGTTAATTTAACAAATTAACATATCACATAATATCCGATATTATGACTGACCAACAAATAAGCTTAGGTAGGACACACTAGCGAAGGATTTACTCATCTCTCCCCTCCTAGTTGTATTCCCCGATCTCCGCCAGAGATCATATCCCCAAGCTCTGATACCACCTGTGACAACCCCAAAATAGGTCCATTCCACCCAACCCATTCTGAGTCGCCAAATACATGGTACAGAAAACAACTACAACTTTATTACAACAATTGTCGTGCAAAATACAACAACACATATGCTGTGAGTTTGGATACAAATATATACCAAATGTGACTCATGTTCCAACCGTGGACATCACCTCACAATAACACCTTACATAAAGGTATAGTCAAAAACTGTTTTAGAAATTAGAATCTTTGGGAAGTGCTCAAGAAAACCTTCGTACATGGGAGGCCACGCGTCTAGGTTATGATAGATATCATATGGCCACAGAATTATCCTTGGTTGACCCAATAGACCCCAAAGAAAAACGAGAAGATTACTATCATATTCTTCCCAATGGTGAGTCTTCTCTTGACTTATCATTATCTCCACTGTCTCTAATTGAGAATTATACTTCAAACAAACACCAAGATTATATAGGTAGTGCCCATAGATATACTCAGCAAGTGGATGAGCACAACCCTGTCTTATGATGACACGAGGTTGTATGTCATTAGACATCTTGTATGATAGTGACAAAACACCCTTCCAACGTTGGTTCGCCTCACCCTATTTTCTTCACCAAATATAACTACTAAATGATGACCACCGTTCTATTCCCTTGTTACCCCGCTCGACCCAGCTACACTCTTATTACCTGAAAGGAATTGTGAAGCAAAAGGGTGAGCACAACTAGCTCAGTAAAGAATATCATGACTAAAGATAATTCAATTATCAATAGCCTTCATCAACAATAAATCAGAGATTTAGAACATATGGTAAATGATAAAAATTTCAACCATAGTTGCAGCGGAACGAGCAATCCATTAGAAGAGTCAAATAGACTATAAAGTCTATTATCTTCTCCATGTTAAAAATCCACCAACAATATTTTATCCATGTAACATCACTCAACAGTTCCTTTCCACAATCATATGAATAACTCATAATCATAATTGTGACTATAAATTTTTCTTCGCACCCAGGACGAAGAATATTTTCATCACCTGTCTTTACCTGAAACATCAAAGATCATGGTTATACCAAATCACATTTCCTGTTCATAATCATACTAATAACTTCATCTTTGCACTACGGCCAAAGATATTCATTTGTATCACCAGTTGGTCATGTTTATCTCAACATCTGTTCATCTTTGCACTACTGGCCAAAGATATTCAACAACATGTCATCTTTGCACTACAGGCCAAAGATATTCATCAACATTCATCTTTGCACTACAGGCCAAAGATATTCATCAACATTTCATATTTGCACTACAGGCCAAATATATTAATATCTCAAAGAAATATATAATCATTTCAGAATTTATATAAACAATAATTATAACCATGTTGATCAATTCACCTTTGCACTTAAGCTTAAGATATTCAATTATAAATTCAATGGTCATGATCATACCAGTCACAATTCAACTTTGCACTACAGGCCAAAGAGAACCCTAGTCATGATCATACCAATAATCTACCCATCTTTACACTCCAGTGAAAGAGAATTTCAACATCAGGGTTATAAAAATGTTATATATGATGATAAAAATAATATGATCAACATATAGTTTTAATCTCAAGAGTAATATTCGTAACTCATGAATAGTAACCCCGACACAAAAGATAGAAATTCTACAATAAAATTCATACCAATATTTCGGTATAATGATATTGAAAGAATAACATTACTTAAATTTATAAACAATTTATTTTAATTGTTTACACTTTACTAATTAATGCATTTAATCATCATAAAATGCCAACTCTTACAATTTCATCATCAATAACCAAAACCCTCATCAAAAATCTGCATATACCTCATATAGGATTCTCAAGCCATAAAATCCTATTTTCCAATTTTCTTTCTTCACAAAACATATTTAATTCATTTACTCATAACTAGACCATTTTCATGAAAAATACCAAATCAGTTCCAAAAATATTTCTTTTCTGGAATTTAGCATAATATAGTCCCATAGTGAACATATATTTTTCTCAGAATTTTTAAAAGTCATTTACTATTTTTCATATGGCCAAAATAGCCGAATATTTAGACATTTATCAAAAATTGTACTTTTGTCTAAAAATTCTGAAATTTACAGAGTATACTTCTATCATATACATGTACTCCCAATAAAAATTTCATCAATTTTGGAGTTAACCACAAGGAATTATAAGCGGTTACTTTTAAAATAGTCTTTTCTCATAAAATTCATAACTCTCAATCTATACATCCAAAAATCACCATTTTTGGACACAATCAATAAAACTCATCAAAATATCATTTCAAATTTTTCCAGAATTTTTGAAGTTCAGAAAAATTACGAAACTGAAAAACATAACAACCCTTAAAATCCCTTAATATCCCTTACTATCCCTTACCTCAAAAGAGCAGTACTTCTGACTGGATATCGGATATGATGCTGAAGGAAACTTGCACTGATGAATAGCAACTCACCAAGTATCTAAAAACTCACAAAATATGCTTCATAATATAGAGAGAGAAAGAGAGAAAGCTTATGTTTCTGGTGTGATTTTCAATTCTAACTTAGCCCTCTATTTATAGAAAAATTTTGGTAGGTTTGACCTGCAACCTGATGGCTTTACCTGCTACTATTCCCACCCACCACATTTGAAATATAATTCAGCACATTTCTTCACCAACCACAAGTGGGACCCACCAATTCTAGAATTTTCCACCAAAAAATGATTTATAACAAATTTCTGAACCAGTCATCTCGTAAAATTCATAACAAATCATACGTTCATTTTTAACGGTTCAAAATTTGTGGACATATACTCAACTTATATATGTATAACATATCCAAAAATTACCACGATCCAACGGTCGGATTAAAAATTATAACCCCCGCAAAATATCTCAAAAACCCTGATTTTTAATACCTCCATTCCGACAAAAATACTGATAAAAACCTCAACATTAACTCCTTCATTTTTAACCACAAAAATATATCCCTCATTTATATCCACATAAAATAAATATTTCCTTATCATATGAATCAATAATTAATTATTCACAAATAATATTACAGAATCACATTTATGACAACCAGGCCGTTCCCAGGAAAGAGGGGGCTTTCCAATAAGAATTTCTCCTTACTGGCGCGCAATTAGATGACCAAACCTCTCCTTAGACAGAACTTTCTAGACATTGCCAATAATGTTATCTAATAATATTATTCAAATAATATGAATTATTGATCTGATAAAGGAAAATACTGTGCAGCAACAATTATTGAAACAACAATAATAAATAAAATATCAACGCAGCAATTATTGAATCAATAAAATAAAATATTGAACAGTAATTACTGTAACAATTATTGAGTAGTGCCTTCTTACGTAAGAATCAATAATTTCAAAAATACTGTGCAATACCGTGTGCTACTGTGCAATAACGCGTATTACTGTATTTTAACCACCGGGTATTCCAACAGTGTTAACGGTAACAACTACGCCGTTATTTGTAAAAACTCAAATTTGTCGTTTTCTTCACCCGACAGTTATTTCGTTATGGGGCCCACAAATAGCTGCCCGTCGTACGAATATTCCCCGACAGAAAGAATATTCCACGACCAAACGAATATTCCCCGACAACAATGATTATATTTTATAACCACTTGCTTATTTTGAAAAAAAAATTCATATTTCACCCTTAACTTTAAACTTTTATCAATTTAACCATTTACTGAATAGTAATTATAAAGAAAAATTGAATACTTTTATTTCATAAAATTCGGGGTCTTACAATCCCCCTCCTTATGAAATTTCGTCCCCGAAATTTACGTACCTGTATTTTCAAAGAGTTGAGAATACCTTCCTTTCATTTCAAATTCCATCTCCTCTGTCATCAAATTTCTCCATTGCTCATCTCTGTATTTCAAATATCATTCTAGAATACAGCTTCAAATCAGTGTTAATTTAACAAATAACATATCACATAATATCCCGATATTATGACTGACCAACAAATAAGCTTAGGTAGGACACACTAGCGAATGATTTACTCCATTCTCTCCCCCCTAGTTGAGTATTCTCCCGATCTCTGCCAGAGATCA
>CM029017.1:99635714-99807181 GCA_016801055.1 Panax notoginseng | reverse complement strand
ATTCTTATTTGCCAGTCAAGGCCAACGTTCAAGCTATGTTAATTACTAACATAGTTTTATCTTGGTCCTTATATCATTAACTTAATTCAACATTCCTCTTTGCTAAAATTTTTATAGCACCTTACTAAGTATATATATTTCTATACATATACTCATCCTCGTTTAACCTTATAACATTCTTCATGTGAAATCTTATCTCCTTAATAAAATTTTATATGTATTTATATAACATTTCTTAGACTATTCAGTTCACACCGAATTTACAGGTTATCGTAATATATTATTCTCGATATTCCTTCAAGTAAACGTAATAATTCATTTCTAGGGTTTCGAAATTTTGCAAACAAAATATTTCTTTATTATCATTCAATTAATGAAAACAATATTGGTTCTTCTTAAAAAATTTTGAAATCCTTAAAATTCCTTCACAGAAACGTCAATTCCATACACTTATTTTCTGTCTAGGTTAATCTTATAACCTTTAATCCCATTTTTAGGATGTTAATAATTTCTAAATTCTAGGGTTGTACAAATGCTTACGTGTGAAGTCACTCAGTTTTGTTCAATTATTGCTATAGTAATTGCTGCATAGTATCTCACGTTATTTGATTCAATTATTGTCGATATTTTATATATTATTAAATCAATAATTGAGACAATACAGTTATTCATATTATTATTTATATATATATATATATATATATATATATATATATAATATATATATATATATATGGGAGAAAAGGATAGGTAAAAGTGATAGGTGTAAGATGTGTGTGTGTGTGTATGATAGTGAAAGTGATGTGTGATGTATGAGTGGGTGCTGGAAAAAGAGTGAAAATGAGGTGTGTAAGAGTGTGAGTGGTGTGGGTTGGATTTTGTTTTGTTTTGTATTGAAAATCAGTCTGTGGCTTTGCAAATTTTATCGTGAATTCTCAAATTTCATCCGTGAAATTTCAGTTGTGCTCCCTTGATCAAACAGTATCCCTTCCATTCTCCTATAAATAGGATGCTTAGTTACAATTGAAAAATCACACCAGAATCAGAGAATTCTTCTTCTATAATATTGAGCGTATTTCTTTCGAGTTTTAGAAAGATTTGAGCGTAGAAAACAGTGAAAGTTTTCTTCAAGAATATCCCCGCTATACCAGTTGAAATACTCTTCTTTTCAAGGTAAGGGATGTTATTTTTGTTCAATATTAGCTTGAAATAATATTTTCTTCCATACTCTGTAGTATGTAAGTAATATTATTTCGTTTCAGATTTGAATTCTATACTCATTTGGTTAAAGTTTTGGCTTCTATACTCCATGAAATTAGTAGAATATCCTTGATATTTGCGCTTCATCCAGTATCTTTTCATGGAAATATTATTTTGAGTATTCTTGATAAGTTTTAACTTTTTCATGACGGGGTACTATTCACGGGGTTACTATTCCCGAAGTTACTATTCATGGGATACTATTCACTCGGTTATTATTCACTCGGGGTACTATTCATGACAAAAATTGATTTCTTTTCGGTCCAAATTATTTTTGATCCAATATTATTCTTGAATTTTACTCCACAAAGTAGTATCATGTTGACAATTTGGACATAATTGAATTCTAGATAAATTAAATTATAAACCTTTAAAAAAATTATCATTTGCTTTCTTTTAATTGAATTTTTATATCATTGTCATCATCCTCATGCTTATATTATGTTGAAAGTCATCTGTGGCCGTAGTGCATAGATGGACTTGGTATGATTATGACAATGGATTATTCGTTATAATCATGACCGTAATATTACAAATGATGTAGTAAAAGTCCATATTAGCCCGTAGTGCATTGATGGACAGTTGTTGACATGATCATAGCCATTGATGAAAACACGAATATCCTTGGCCCGTAGTGCATGGATAATTTGTGATCGTGATACTAATGAATATCATTGGCAGTAGTGCAAGGATGATTCGATGATGTGGATTATCTATTAAGGTGAGTCTCAGCGATAAAATTGATGATACATTCCTTTAAATCATAGAAGATAGTAGAATTCATGTTCTACTTGACTCTTCTAATGGATTGCTTGTTCCGCTGTAATTAAACTTGATGTCTATTGTATTTTATCAGTTTAACACTGTTGGAGGCTAACGATAATTTATTCTGCATTATCTTAGTCATAATATTTCTTACTGGGCTAGTTGAGCTCACCCTTTGATTTCATTGTTCTCTTCAGAAAATGAGAATATAGCTAGGACTAGTCGGGAAACGGAGTGACGATCCAGATGTTTGTATTAGTAGTCCTCACTATTCTATGAAATAGTGTGATAATAAATGTAATGAGGACTTATTTTGAGTTTGAATACTGTCTAGAAGATAATATTTGTATGAAAACTCATAGCTCATATTGTGTATTTAAGTTTGAATTTGTATTCTGTACCATGTATTTGGTGACTCAGAATGGGTGATGTATACCTATTTTGGGGGTGTCACAGTTGGTATCAAAGCTTAGGGATATGATCCCTGGCTGAGATGTGAGACAAGAACTATGAGGGGAGAGACGGGGAATTCTTTACTAGTATGACCTACCTAAGTTTATTTGGTATTTAATTGGTCGGTCAGAGTATAGGAACAATATGTGACATGTCAATTAACCCTTGTTTTGTGGCAGTATTTGAAAATGACATCCGAGAATGTTGAGAATAGCAATGGAGCACAGGAGACCGTTGAGTCACCAAAGATCAACACCCAGGATAATGTGCATCAGGAAGGCAATAATCCTCAGGTGAACAACAACACCGACCAAATGGAGAACGACAAAATGTTTAGGAGCTTTCTACAATTCGTACAACATCAGGCAGAGAAACTCCTGTCCAAAATGCAGGTGGAAATACTGGTAACTCTCGGACGGTCACCGCTAAGTAGTTCAAGGAGCTGGGACCACCAGAGTCTATTGGAGAGCCAAAACCACTTAAGGCGGAGACGTGGATAAAGCAAATTACCAAGATATTTGATGTCTTGGGATACTCCGAGGAGCAAAAGGTTCCCTTTGCCACCTTTATGTTGCGAGGAGAGGCAGATTACTGGTGGGAATCGGTAAAGCGTACTCAACCTACCGCACTGAAGATGTCTTGGGAGAAGTTCCAAGAACTATTCAACGATAAATACTTTTTCGAAAGTATTCGTCACATGAAGGAGGTAGAGTTCATCAAGCTGGAGTAGAACAATATGACCGTGTCGCAGTACGAAGCTAAGTTTGCCGAGTTGTCCCAATTTGCGTCCCACTTGGTTGATAATGAGGAAAGAATGACGCTGATATTTCTAAGAGGTTTGAAACTCGAGATATGTCAATATCTAATTTCTCACAAACTGTGTTTGTATTCAGATATTGTAAATACGGCTCAGTTATTGGAGCGCGATAATGAGTCAACTCAACCAAGAGAAAGCGGCCGGGAAAGTGATAATACCAGTGGTAGCAGTCATTGAAGCTGTGACAACAAACGTGGAGAGAATCAACATGCCAGAAATGGTAACCACTTTAGTGGTAATCATGGCCAAGACAATAAAAGTGGACATTTCAAGAAGAGGAGATTCAACAATGATGGAAAGACGTCAGCACCAGCACCCGTTGTTAAGGAAGGAGAGCGACCACCTATCATATGCTTCAAATGCGGAGGGGAGGGACACATCAGTCCAAACTGTGTGCAGCAGTCCAAAACGTGTTACAATTGTGGAAGATAAGGTCACCTAGCTAGATTTTATCGTACAAGGAAGCCAAGTCCAGGTGGAACGGTGACACCAAATGTCGTCCCAGACAAGTCAAAACCAATAGTTCAAGGGAGAGCGTTTGTTATGACCTCCCAGAAAGCAAGGAACCCAAACGAGGTCATCACGGGTAAGCTTATCATAAACTCTAGAAAGTATATACCTTATTTGATACCGGTTCTACCCATTCTTTTATTTCTCCTACTTGCGCTCAACATTTAAATTTGACTCCGGAGAAATTAGACTTTGACTTATCTGTAGAAACTCAGTTGGGAGAAACCTTCATTACATCCACTGTTTATAAGTTTTGCTTGGTTCAAATCGGTACCCTTACATTACCTGTCGATCTTATTTCCTTAAAAATACTTGCGTTTAACGTAATTCTAGGGATTGATTGGTTAACTACTCATCATGCAAAAATTGATTATTTTCGTAAGGTTATTAGCTTTCATATTCCTAACCAACCTATTATTTGAATTCAAGCGACCAAACCATTAAAATTAATCACTATCATCTCAAACCATAAATCTATTCATTTATTAAAAAATAGATGTCAAGCTTTCTTAGCTCATGTCACGGATTTAAACAAAAATACGTCAGTTTTGAATGATATTTCTATTGTTAATAAATTTTCTAACGTATTCCCTGAAGAACTTCCTGGCCTATCCCCCAGAGCGTGAAATTAAATTTTATATCGACCTTGAACCCAGTACAAAACCCATTTCCAAAGCCCCATATCGAATGGCTCCTATTGAACTTCAGGAGTTAAAAACCCAACTATAGGAATTGTGAGACATCGGTTTTTATTCGTCCTAGTACGTCCCCTTGGGGTGCTCCTGTTCTATTCGTGAAGAAAAAAAGATGGAAGCATGCGACTTTGTATTGACTATCGAGAGTTGAATCATGTCACCATCAAAAATAGGTATCCATTGCCACGTATTGATGACATGTTTGACCAGTTGCAAGGTGTCAAATTCTTTTCAAAGATCAATCTTCGTTCCAGATATCATCAGTTAAAGATTAAAATCGATGACATTCCAAAGACGGCTTTTAGAACTCGGTACGGGTATTATGAATTCCTAGTCATTCCTTTTGGATTGACTAATGCTCATGTGACCTTCATGGATATCATGAACCAAGTATTCAAGTAATATTTAGATCATTTTGTGGTTGTCTTTATTGATGACATCCTCATTTACTCTAAAAGCCGTGAAGATCATGAGCAACACTTGAGGCTAATACTCCAAAAGCTTCGTGAAAACAAGCTTTATGCCAAGTTGAAGAAATGTGAGTTCTGGCTTGAGGAAGTTGCATTCCTTGGGCACGTGATATCAAATCATGGAATATCTGTTGACCTGGCAAAGATTGAAGCAATTCAAAGCTGGGAGCAACCTAAGTCAGTGACCAAATTCTCGGCTTAGCTGGTTACTATCGAAGATTCTTGGAAGGATTTTCTCGAATCGCTACTCTATTAACTCAGCTGACTCGAAAAGATACAAAATTCGGTTAGAGCGAGAAATGTGAGAAGAGTTTTCAAGAACTCAAGAGGAGACTCATTTCAGCACCTGTTCTGACAATACCATCTGGCTCGGAGGGATTTGTCATCTACAGTGGTACTTCAGGCAAAGGGTTAGGATGTGTTCTCTACAACATGAGAAAGTCATAGCCTATACCTCTCGATAACTCAAAGAATATGAGAAAAATTATCCTACTCATGATCTAGAGTTGGCAGTTGTTGTCTTCGCACTTAAAATTTGGAGGCATTACATGTATGGGGAGAAAGTGGAGATCTATACGGATCATAAATAAATCCTCAAATATTTCTTCACCCAAAAGGAACTCAACATATGGCAATGACATTGGCTCAAACTGTTGAAAGATTATGATCATGTCATTCAATAACATCCTAGAAAAGTGAACGTGGTAGCTGACGCATTGAGTAGAAGATCATATGTGGGTACGAGTGCGATATTGTCAATGCAAAGGATGGAGATAGAGTTAAAGATTCCAGGACCAACGTGATGATGGCAAATATACGAGTTAAACCGACTTTAATCGATTAAGTTAAAGTTGCTTAAGATACAGATCTGGAGCTGATGCGTATGTAGAAGAAAGTACAAGAAGGTGCGATCCCGAAAGCAAGAATCGATGAAGAAGGAATACTTAGAGTCAACTCCAGACTTTGCGTTCCTAACGACCCTGATTTTAAAGTATAAAATAATGATGGAGGCGCATAACACACCGTTTGAAATCCATCCTAGGAGTACCAAATGTATCGTGATCTTTGACATACATTTTGGTGGAGCAATATGAAGGGAGTGATAGCGGAGTTTTTATCTCAAGGTGTTTAACTTGTCAACGAGTCAAGGCGGAGTATCAAGTGCCAAAAGGTCCATTGCAACCACTTAAAATTCTAGAATGGAAGTGGGAGCACATTACCATGAATTTTGTAAGACCCCGACTTTTATAAATAAAGATGAATTTTTTATAAATATCATTTTTGAATATTATGGAGTTAATTTGATATAATGTTATAGTTGTGGGTAATATTTATAAATTTTACAAAGTACGCAAGTTATTATATAATATTCGATTGGTCGGGGAATATTCGTTTTAACAGGAAATATTCGTACAACGGCACAATCATTGGTGGACCCCACAACAGAATTATTGTCGAATTGAGAAAACGACAAAAATATTTTATTAAAAATAACGGCGAAAGTTTTACCATTGATACTGTTGAACTACTCGGTAGTAAAAGTACAGTAATACGTGTGGTTGCATAGTAGCACACGGTATTGATTATTAATGCTTATGTGAGAAGTCAATCAGTTTGATTCAATTATTGTCAGTTAATAATATGAATTATTTAGCGATAATGACTTTTGTTTTATTCGTATTATTAACGTAATAAAACAGAAACATCTTTTTATATAAAACAGAATACTTTATTAAAGTTATTCTATAAATAGAATATATTATATTTTATTTAAAAGATTTTTCTTTAAATATGGACCGTCAGATTAAAGTAATCAATCTGGACCGTTCATGGATTAGTTACTATGCATTCTATTTTTCTATAAATAGCAGCTCATTCCTTCATTATTTCTTACGAATTCACTGAACTCTAGAGAGAGAAACTATAGAGAGAAACTATAGAGAGAGAGAAAAAGAGTATTCTGCTACTTAACTACTTCCTTATTTCAGCTCTTCTTTAAAACTGTAAGGGGTGTTATTCTTTCTTATTCATGAAGAGAACTGTTGTTATTCCATTTCTTATTATTCTGTTGGAATAACCTGTATATGCGGTCTACCCTATACTTGGTGACATTCTTCTATTATTCTGTTGGAACATCCTGTCTGTGTGTTTTACACCGGACCTGGTTCCGGTTTTATTATTATTCTGTTGGAACATCCTGTCTGTGTGTTTTACACCGGACCTGGTTCCGTCTTTATTATTATTCTGTTGGAACATCCTGTCTGTGTGTTTTACACCGACCTGGTTCCGTTTTTATTATTATTCTGTTGGAATATCCTGTTTGTGTGTTTTACACGGACCTGGTTCCATATTTATTATTCTGTCGGAATATCCTGTCTGTGCGTTTACGCCGGACCTGGTTCCATTATTTATTATTCTGTTGGAATAACCTGTCTGTGCGGTCTATCGCATGCATGGTGATTTCTTTTGTTATTCCATTCTTTATTATACTCAGTTGGTTAAGTTTTGACTTCTATACTCCATGAAATTAGTGGAATATCCTTGATAATTGCGGTTCATCCAGTATCTTTTCATGAAAATATTCTTCTAAGCATTCTTGAATTTTACTCCACAAAGCAGTATCATGTTGACAATTTGGACGTTGTTAATTCTTGGATAAATTAATTCTTGAACTTGTTTTATTGAATTCTTATATCATTGTCATCATCCTCATGTTTATAAAATGTTGAAAGTCATCTGTGGCCTGTAGTGCATAGATGGACTTGGTATGATTATGACCAGGGATTATTCGGTATAATCATGACCGTAATGTTACAAATGATGTGGTAAAAGTCCTCATTGGCCCATAGTGCATTGATGGACAGTTGTTGGCATGATCATGACCATTAATGAATACACGAATATCCTTGGCCGTAGTGCAGGGGTGATTCGATGATGTGGATTATTTTATTAAGCTGAGTCCCAGCGATCACAGTGTTGAAAAACTTTTAAATCATAAAAGATAGTAGAGTTTATTTTCTACTTGACTCTTTTAATGGATTGCTTGTTCCGCTGCAGTTAAACTTGATGTCTATTATATTTTATCAGTTTAACATTGTTGAAGGCTAATGATAATTTATTCTGCATTATCTTAGTCATAATATTTCTTACTGGGCTAGTTGAGCTCACCCTTTCTTTCACTGTTCTCTTCAGGAAATGAGAACGTAGCTGGGGCAAGTCGGGGAACGGAGTGATGGTCCGAATGATAGTATTAGTTAGTAGTCCTCACTATTCTATGTAATGGTGTGTTAATAAATGTAATGAGGACTCCTTTTGAGTATGAATACTCTCTAGAAGATAATATTTGTATTCAAACTCACAGTTTATGTTTTGTCGTATTGTACACGACAGTTGTATTAGTAAGTTGTATTTGTATTCTGTACTATGTATCTGACGACCCAAGATGGGTGATGTATACCTAATTTTGGGGGCGTCACAGTTGGTATCAGAGCTTAGGGATATGATCCCTGGCTAAGATGTGAGAATAGAACTAGGAGGGGAGAGACGGGGAATTCCTTCGCTAGTATGACCTACCTAAGTTTATTTGCATGGTATTTAATTGGTCGGTCATAATATAAGGATAATATATGACATATCAATTAACTTTTATTTTGTGGCAGTATCTGAAAATGGCATCTGAGAATGTTGAGAATAGCAATGGAGCACAGGCGACTGTTGATTCACCACATATCAATAATCAGGATAATGTGCATCAGGAAGGTGACAATCCTCATGCAAACAACAACACTGACCAGATGATGAATGATGGAATGTTCAGAAACTTTATGCAGTTCATGCAACAGCAGGCGAGAGCGGCTCCTGTCCAAAATATAGGTGAAAACACTGAAAACTCTCGGACGGTCACCGCTAAACAGTTCAAGGAGCTGGGACCACCAGAGTTTAAGGGAGAGCCAAAACCACTTATAGCGGAAACATGGATAAAGCAGATTACCAAGATATTTGATGTCTTGGGATGCTCCGAGGAGCAAAAGGTTCCCTTTGCCCCTTTATGTTGCGAGGAGAGGCAGATTACTGGTGGGAATCGATTAAGCGTACTCAACCTGCCGCACTGAAGATGTCTTGGGAGAAGTTCCAAGAGCTGTTCAATGACAAATACTTTTCCGAAAGTGTTCGTCACATGAAGGAGGTGGAGTTCATCAAATTGGAGCAGAATAATATGACCGTGTCGCAGTATGAGGCTAAATTTGCTGAGTTGTCCCGGTTTGCGTCCCACTTGGTGGATAATGAAGAGCGAATGACGCGAATGTTTTTGCGAGGTTTGAAACCTGAGATACGTCAACATCTTATTTCTCATAAAATGTGTTTGTATTCAGATGTTGTGAATAGGGCTCAGTTAGTGGAGCGCGATAACGAGTCAACGCAACCAAAAGAGAGCAGTCGGCAAAATGATAATACCAGTGAGAGCAGTCATCGAAGCGGTGACAACAAGCGTGGAGGGAATCAACAGGCCAGAAATGGTAACCACTTCGGTGGTAATCAGGGCCAAAACAATAAGAATGGTCATTTCAAGAAGAGGAGATTCAACAATGATGGAAAGACGTCAGCACCAGCACCCGTTGTTAAGGAAGGAGAACGACCACCTATCATATGTTTCAAATGCGGAGGGGAGGGGCACATCAGTCCAAACTGCGCGATGCCGTCTAAAGCATGTTATAATTGTGGAAGAGAAGGTCATTTAGCTCGATTTTGTCGTTTACCAAAAACAAGTTCAGCCAAGATGGAAACACCAAAGGCCGTCCCAGAAAAGTCAAAACCGGTAGTGCAAGGGAGAGCGTTTGTTGTGACCTCCCAGAAAGCAAGGAACCCGAATGAGGTCATCACGGGTAAGCTTATCATAAACTCTAACGAAGTCTATACTTTATTTGATACCGGTTCTACCCATTCTTTTATTTCTCCTACTTGCGCTCATCGATTAAATTTGACTCCGGAGAAATTAGACTTTGATTTATCTGTTGAAACTCCATTGGGAGAAACCTTCATTACATCCACGGTTTATAAGTCTTGTTTGGTTCAAGTTGGTACCCACACATTACCTGTCGATCTGATTTCATTAAAAATACTTGCATTTGACGTGATTCTAGGGATTGATTGGTTAACTACTCATCATGCAAAAATTGATTGTTTTCGTAAGGTTGTTAGCTTTCATATTCCTAATCGACCTATTATGCGAATTCAAGCAACCAAACCATTAAAATCAATCGCTGTCATCTCAAGCCATAAAGCTATTCGTTTATTGAAAAACGGATGTCAAGCTTTCTTAGCTCATGTCACGGATCTAAACAAAAATACGTCAGTTTTGAATGATATTTCTATTGTTAATAAATTCCCTGACGTATTCCCTGAAGAACTTCCTGGCCTACCCCCAGAGCGTGAAATTGAATTTTGTATCGACCTTGAACCCGGTACAAAACCCATTTCCAAAGCCCCATATCGAATGGCTCCTATTGAACTTCAGGAGTTAAAGATCCAACTGCAGGAATTGTTAGACATTGGCTTTATTCGTCCTAGTACTTCTCCTTGGGGTGCTCCTGTGCTATTCGTGAAGAAGAAAGATGGAAGTATGCGACTTTGTATTGATTATCGGGAGTTGAATCATGTCACCATCAAAAACAGGTACCCATTGCCACGTATTGATGACCTGTTTGACCAGTTGCAAGGAGCACAATTCTTTTCAAAGATCGATCTTCGTTCTGGATATCATCAGCTGAAGGTTAGAACTGAGGATATTCCAAAGACGGCTTTTAGAACTCGGTACGGGCATTATGAATTCCTAGTCATGTCCTTTGGATTGACTAATGCTCCTGCTGCCTTCATGGATATGATGAACCGGGTATTCAAGGAATATTTGGATCACTTTGTGGTCGTCTTTATTGATGACATCCTTATTTATTCCAAAAGCCGTGAAGATCATGAGCAACACTTGAGGCTGGTACTCCAAAAGCTTCGTGAATACAAGCTTTATGCCAAGTTGAAGAAATGCGAGTTCTGGCTGGAGGAGGTAGCATTCCTTGGGCACGTAGTATCAAGTCGTGGAATATCGGTTGACCCGGCAAAGATTGAAGCTATTCAAAGCTGGGAGCAACCTAAATCAGTGACCGAAGTACGTAGCTTTCTTGGTTTAGCTGGTTATTATCAGAGATTCGTGGAAGGATTTTCTCGAATCGCTACTCCATTAACTCAGCTGACTCGGAAAGATACAAAGTTCGGTTGGAGCGAAGAATGTGAGCAGAGTTTTCAAGAACTCAAGAGGAGACTCATTTCAGCACCTGTTCTAACAATACCATCTGGCTCGGAGGGATTTGTCATCTACAGTGATGCTTCGAGCAAAGGGTTGGGATGCGTTCTCATGCAACATGGAAAAGTCATAGCCTATGCATCAAGACAACTCAAGGAATATGAGAGGAATTATCCTACTCATGATCTAGAGTTGGCAGCTGTTGTCTTTGCACTTAAAATTTGGAGGCATTACTTGTATGGGGAGAAGGTGGAGATCTTTACGGATCATAAAAGCCTCAAATATTTCTTCACTCAAAAGGAACTCAACATGCGACAACGACGTTGGCTTGAACTGTTGAAAGATTATGATCATACCATTCAATACCATCCTGGAAAAGCGAACGTGGTAGCTGACGCATTGAGTAGAAGATCATATGCAAGTACGAGTGTAATATTGTCAACACAAAGGCCCATTTTGTGTGACTTGCAAAGGATGGAGATAGAGTTAAAGACTCCAGGGACCCATGTGATGATGGCGAATATACGAGTAGAACCAACTTTAATCGATAAAGTTAAAGCTGCTCAAGCTACAGACCTGGAGCTGATGCGTATGAGGAAGAAAGTGCAAGAAGGTGCTATGCCGGAAGCAAGAATCGATGAAGAAGGAATACTTCGAGTCAACTCCAGACTTTGTGTTCCTAACAACCCTGATTTAAAGTATGAAATCATGATGGAGGCGCACAACACACCGTTTGCAATCCATCCTGGAAGTACCAAAATGTATCATGATCTTCGTCATACATTTTGGTGGAGCAATATGAAGAGAGAGATAGCGTTGTTTATCTCAAGGTGTCTAACTTGTCAACGAGTCAAAGCGGAGCATCAAGTACCAAAAGGTCCATTGCAACCACTTGAAATTCCAGAATGGAAGTGGGAGCACATTACCATGGATTTCGTTACCGGTCTTCCTAAGGTTTCTCAAGGTATAGATGCGATTTGGGTCATTGTTGATAGATTGACCAAGTCTGCTCATTTCTTACCGATACGAGAAACTTATACACTTGAACGTCTTGCTCGTATGTACATAAACGAGATTGTAAGACTGCATGGTATGCCAGTATCCATAGTTTCTGATCGAGACCCAAGATTCACTTCACGATTTTGGGTTAGTTTACAAAAAGCTATGGGCACAGATTTACGATTTAGTTCGGCATATCATCCTCAGACGGACGGACAATCAGAGAGGACTATTCAAACTCTAGAAGATTTATTAAGACTCTGTGTCTTTGACTTCAAGGGAAGTTGGGACAAGTTCTTACCATTGGTGGAGTTTTCCTACAACAACAGTTATCAAGCAAGTATTGGCATGGCTCCATTCGAAGCATTGTATGGAAGAAAATGTCGTTCTCCAGTATGTTGGGATGAGGTGGGTGAAGCAACGTTGTTGGGACCGGAGTTGGTACGTATGACTACAGAAAAGATTCAAACGATCCGACAACGTATAAAAACCTCACAAGATCGACAAAAGAGTTATGTTGATCTTCATCGAAAGGACGTGGAATTTGATATAGGAGATCATGTGTTCTTACGTGTTGCTCCATGGAAAGGAGTTACGAGATTTGGAAAAAGAGGAAAGCTCAATCCTCGATTCATCTGTCCATTTTTAATCCTCGATCGAGTAGGAACTGTGGCTTATAGACTCGCTTTACCGCCAAGTATGTCTCGTGTTCATAACGTTTTTCACATATCCATGTTACACAAATATGTGGAAGACCCGAACCACATTATTGAGTTAGAACTGGACGAAATAGCAGAGAATTTGACGTATAAAGAAGTTCCTGTTCAAATCTTGGATAAGAAGGAACATATTCTACGCTCCAAGGTTATACCTCAAGTCAAAGTTTTGTGGAGAAACCATGATGTTGAGGAAATGACTTGGGAGTTAGAATCTGAAATGAAATCAAGGTATCCTTACCTCTTCGACATACCAGGTACGTACCCTAATTTCGAGGGCGAAATTTCATAAGAAGGGGAGGTTGTAAGACCCCAACTTTTATAAATAAAGATGAATTTTCTATAAATATCATTTTTGAATATTATGGAGTTAATTTGATATAATGTTATAGTTGTGGGTAATATTTATAAATTTTGCAAAGTACGCAAGTTGTTATATAATATTCGATTGGTCGGGGAATATTCGTTTTAACAGGGAATATTCGTACAACGGCACAATCATTGGTGGACCCCATAACGGAATTATCGTCGGATTGAGAAAACGAGAAAAATATTTTATTAAAAATAACGGCGAAAGTTTTACCATTGATACTGTTGAACTACTCGGTAGTGAAAGTACAGTAATACGTGTGGTTGCATAGTAGCACACGGTATTGATTATTAATGCTTATGTGAGAAGTCACTCTGTTTGATTCAATTATTGTCAGTTAATAATATGAATTATTTAGCGATAATGACGTTTTGTTTTATTCGTATTATTAACGTAATAAAATAGAAACATCTTTTTATATAAAACAGAATACTTTATTAAAGCTATTCTATAAATAGAATATATTATATTTTATTTAAAAGATTTTTCTTTAAACATGGACCGTCAGATTAAAGTAATCAATCTGGACCGTTCATGGATTAGTTACTATGCATTCTATTTTTCTAAAAATAGCAGCTCATTCCTTCATTATTTCTTACGAATTCACTGAACTCTAGAGAGAGAAACTATAGAGAGAAACTATAGAGAGAGAGAAGAAGAGTATTCTTCTACTTAACTACTTCCTTATTTCAGCTCTTCTTTAAAATGGTAAGGGGTGTTATTCTTTCTTATTCATGAAGAGAACTGTTGTTATTCCATTTCTTATTATTCTGTTGGAATAACCTGTATACGCGGTCTACCCTATACTTGGTGACATTCTTCTATTATTCTGTTGGAACATCCTGTCTGTGTGTTTTACACCGGACCTGGTTCCGTCTTTATTATTATTCTGTTGGAACATCCTGTCCGTGTGTTTTACACCGGACCTGGTTCCGTCTTTATTATTATTCTGTTGGAACATCCTGTCTGTATGTTTTACACCAGACCTGATTCTATTATTTATTATTCTGTCGGAATATCCTGTCTGTGCGTTTACGCCGGACCTGGTTCCATTATTTATTATTCTGTTGGAATAACCTGTCTGTGCGGTCTATCGCATGCCGGGTGATTTCTTTTGTTATTCCATTCTTTATTATACTCAGTTGGTTAAGTTTTGACTTCTATACTCCATGAAATTAGTGGAATATCCTTGATAAGTGCGGTTCATCCAGTATCTTTTCATGAAAATATTCTTCTAAGTATTCTTGAATTTTACTCCACAAAGCAGTATCATGTTGACAATTTGGACGTTGTTAATTCTTGGATAAATTAATTCTTGAACTTGTTTTATTGAATTCTTATATCATTGTCATCATCCTCATGTTTATAAAATGTTGAAAGTCATCTGTGGTCTATAGTGCATAGATGGACTTGGTATGATTATGACCAGGGATTATTCGGTATAATCATGACCGTAATGTTACAAATGATGTGGTAAAAGTTCTCATTGGCCCGTAGTGCATTGATGGACAGTTGTTGGCATGATCATGACCATTAATGAATACACGAATATCATTGGCCGTAGTGCAGGGGTGATTCGATGATGTGGATTATTTTATTAAGCTGAGTCCCAGCGATCACAGTGTTGAAAAACCTTTTAAATCATAAAAGATAGTAGAGTTTATTTTCTACTTGACTCTTTTAATGGATTGCTTGTTCCGCTGCAGTTAAACTTGATGTCTATTATATTTTATCAGTTTAACATTGTTGAAGGCTAATGATAATTTATTCTGCATTATCTTAGTCATAATATTTCTTACTGGGCTAGTTGAGCTCACCCTTTCTTTCACTGTTCTCTTCAGGAAATGAGAACATAGCTGAGGCAAGTCGAAGAACGGATTTATGGTCCGAATGATAGTATTAGTTAGTAGTCCTCACTATTCTATGTAATGGTGTGTTAATAAATATAATGAGGACTCCTTTTGAGTATGAATACTCTCTAGAAGATAATATTTGTATTCAAACTCACAGTTTATGTTTTGTCGTATTGTACACGACAGTTGTATTAGTAAGTTGTATTTGTATTTTGTACTATGTATCTGACGACCCAAGATGGGTGATGTATACCTAATTTTGGGGGCGTCACAAATTTCATTACTGGTCTTCCCAAGGTTTCTCAAGGCATAGATACAATATAGGTCATTGTTGATAGATTGACCAAATCTGCTCATTTCTTACCTATACGAGAAACTTATACACTTGAATGTCTTGCTCGTATGTACATAAATGAGATTGTAAGGCTGCATGGTATGCCAGTATCCATTGTTTCAGATCGAGACCCAAGATTCACTTCACGATTTTGGGTTAGTTTGCAAAAAGCTATGGGCACGGATTTACGATTTATTCAGCATATCATCCTCAAACAGACGGGCAGTCGGAGAGGACTATTCAAACTCTTGAAGATCTATTAAGACTCTGTGTCCTTGACTTCAAGGAAAGTTGGGACAAGTTCTTGCCATTAGTGGAATTCTCCTACAATAACAGTTATCAAGCAAGTATCGGCATGGCTCCATTTGAGGCGTTGTATGGAAGAAAGTGTCATTCTCCAGTATGTTGGAATGAGGTGGGTGAAGGAACGGTGTGGGACTGAAATTGGTACGTATGACTAAGGAGAAGATTTAAATGATCCGACAACGTATAAAAACCTCACAAGATCGACAAAAGAGCTATGCAGATCTTCATCGGAAGGACGTGGAATTCAATGTTGGAGAACATGTGTTGTTACGTGTAGCTCCATGGAAGAAAGTGACGAGATTTGGAAAGAGAGGAAAGCTCAATCCTCGATTCATTGGCCCATTTGAAATCCTTGACCGAGTAGGAACTGTGGCATATTGACTCGCTTTACCGCCAAGTGTGTCTCGTGTTCATAACATTTTTCACATATCCATGTTACGTAAATATGTGGAAGACCCGAACCACATTATTGAATTAGAAACGGATGAAATATCGGAAGATTTAACGTATGAAGAGGTACATGTTAAAATCTTGGATAAGAAGGAACATATTCTACGCTCCAAGGTTATACCTTAAGTCAAAGTTTTGTGGAGAAACCAAGATGTTTAGGAAATAACCTGGGAGTTAGAATCTGAAATGAGATCAAGGTATCCTCACCTCTTCGTCATACCAGGTATGTATCCTAATTTCGAGGGAGAAATTTCATAAGAATGGGAGGTTGTAAGACCCCAACTTTTATGAATAAAGATGAATTTTCTATAAATATCATTTTTGAATATTAAGGAGTAAATTTGATATAATGTTATAGTTGTGGGTAATATTTATAAATTTTGTAAAGTACGTAAGTTGTTATATTATATTCGATTGGTCAGGGAATATTCGTTTGACGGCACAATCATTAGTGGACTCCACAACGAAATTATTGTCGGAATGAGAAAACGACAGAAATATCTTTTTATAAAAATAACGGCGGAAGTTTTACCGTTAACTGTTAAAATACCCGGTGTTAAAAGTACAGTAATACGCGTGGTTGCATAGTAACACACGGTTTTGATTATTGATGCTTACGTGAGAAGTCACTCAGTTTTACTCAATTATTACTACAGTAATTGTTGCATAGTATCTCACGTTATTTGATTCAATTATTATCAATATTTTATATATTATTAAATCAATAATTGAGATGACAAGTTATTCTAATTATTATATGCATAATTAACAATGTCTAGAAAGTTCTGTCGAGGAAAGGGGTTTGGTCACCTAATTGCGCGCAATAGGGAGAAATCCTTATTGAAAAGCCCTCTCTTTCCTAGGAACGATCTGGTTGTTAATATTGCGAGTTATAAAAATATGAATAAAGGTTGTTAAAAATATTGAAGGGATTTTTATGAAGTATTTGTTGTAAATTTTACTTATTTTATGGACCCCCATTTACTCATTTTTCAAAATAATCGGTAGAAATTTATTCTTCATAATAAAGGTGGGGCCCACATGTGGGGGCCACGTGTGGGCCCCACATGTGGGAGAAATGATTTTGGAAATGAGGGGGAAAGAGTTTACGTAGAGGGGAGGGAAGATATATGTATGCAATGAGTATGGTGGTGGGAGAAAAGGATAGGTGAAAGTGATAGGTGTACGATATATGTGTGTGTGTGTGTGTGTGTATGAGTGGGGTGGTGGAAAAGAGTGAAAGTGATGTGTGTAAGAGTGTGAGTGGTGTTGGTTGGATTTTAGTTTTGTAAGAGTGTGAGTGAAAGTGATGTGTGTAGAAGTGTGAGTGGTGTGTGTGTGTGTGTATTGAACATGGAAATTATGTAGAGTTGTAGTACTATATCAGTACTACAACATCAACCCAAATTTTAACCTAGAAACATGAAGATCACAAATTTATCAGTGGTCAAAGTAAGCCCCACGATGACTGACATGAAGATCTGGGCAGGCTCAAGAACATCCCAAGAACACAATCAACGACGGATTTGTCGCCTAAAGTCTCTATAGCGACAGTTTATTTAGAAATTAATTGTTTTTAATTAAATAAATCGAATAAAATGGTTTTTAATTATTAAAAATACAAAATAAATTTCGAAAAATTATTTTAAAGTCTGAAAAATAGTTTTTAATTATTTTGAATATATTTCAAAAATATTTAATATTTTTGGAATATAAAAGGTATTTATTTATTTAATTATAATATTAAATAAATTATTTAAAAATGGTTTTAATTCATAAAAAATAATATTATGGTAAAAAAAAATATTTTAAGTTATTTTTAGTGACTTTTGATATTTTGTGACGAAATTCATTAATAAATTAATATTAACGATAATTAGTTTATTTAATTAATATATTAAATAAATTATGGAAAAATGGAATTAATGTTTTATAAATCATATAAAAATGATTTAAGGGGTATAAAAATATTTTAAGTTATAAAAGATAACTTTTGATATTTTGTCATGAAAATATTAATATTTTAAATTATTGAATAACGAATTTAATTGTTTAAAAATCATATAAAGGTGATTTTAAAGTATTAAAAATACTTTGTGATATTATAAATATATTATAATATTATGACATAAATTTTATTAATATTTGATAATAAATAAATATTAATGATAATAGAATATTGGGATATTTAATTCATTTAAATACGAGTTAATGATTGAAAAAATCATGATAAATAGTAATAATTACATGAAAAATTATTCCGAGCTTAGGAAAATTATTTTGACTGATATTCCAATTATCTAAGATAATTGTTAACTGTTAAGGTAGAGTTTAATTGAACTTAAACTCGAGTAAAGGTCCGACTAGACCGTCGAGATGTCAGAATTGTGTCGGGTTCAAGTCAGATTGAAATAGTTTGACCTGATACCGAGTTTTAAGTGTGTTATAGGCTGATAGGGTTATGTGCTATGTGTTCAGGTTATTCTATGTATATATATATATATATATAATAGTATTATATTATGATGATATTATTTTAATTAATATTTCGATATTATATAGTAGGTCTTCAGATAAAGCGATATAAATTGCGTAGCAGTAATCAACGGTTCAGGCAAGTTTTACTTAACTCTACTAAGAGTTGTTTTATTCAGATATGCTTATGGTTAATCGTTGTTGATTGCCATTGTAGAATTATACTCTGTACATATTGCATGTATAAGTCAGGTATGAAAAGCTGATCACCTTCATTACCAGTTGGTCCAGCTATATTTGTGCATGTTTAATACTTGTTCAGTTAAAATTTTGTTCGTACTAATTCACAACTATATTGATGAATTATAGCCAGCTTATTATTCAGACTCTTTCAATCATGATATATCTTAATAAATTTAAACTTGATGGGCAACTTTCATGCTCACCCTTGCTATATCATGATTTAAAATTGCAGATTAAGGCGAAAGCGTCGGATACAGGAAAGGATAAAGCCAAGTTCAGCTTGGGATAAAATGTGCAACTAATTTGTAATGGAATAGTTTAATAAATATGTTATATGTCTGATAGTTTATGAATTGTGTATAAGTTAAGGTTACTCGATTTTGAAAAAATAATGTGTACGTTTATTGTATAAACAATTTATGTTTATTTCTTCCGCAAATAATGATAGAATGATTGTACCGGATCCGCGGTGATTTGGGACCCGAATTCGGAACTTTCACATGGGCCCCATAACGAAAAGCGATTGGATGAAGAAAACGACAAGTATAAGTTGTTTATAAGTAACGGCGTAGTTGTTACCATTAATACTATTGGAATACCCGGTGGTTCAAACACAGTAGCACACGGCATTGCACCAATTATTGATTCTTACGTAAGAAGGCACTACTCAATAATTGTTACAGTAATTACTGTTTAATATTTTGTTTTATTGATTCAATAATTGTTGCATTGATAGTTTATATTACTGTTATTCAATAATTGTCACTACACAGTATTTTCTATTATCAGATCAATAATTCATATTATTTGAATAATATTATTAGATAGCATTATTGGTAATGTCTAGAAAGTTCTGTCTAAGGAGATGTTTGGTCACCTAATTGCGCGCCAGTAAGGAGAAATCCTTATTGGAAAGCCCCCTCTTTCCTAGGAACGGTCTGGTTGTCAGTATTGTGATTCTGTAATATTATTTATGAATAATTAATTATTGATTTATATGATAAGGAAAATATTCATTTTATGTGAATGTAGATGAAAAAAAATTTCATGTGACAATTGTTGAAAATTGATATTTTATCTTTTCTGATAAAATAATTCATTTAAATATATTATTATATTTTAATAATATAATAATAGTGATATTTTTACAATGAATGGGTGATATATGAATAAATGAGGAGGAAAAGTATTTTTGTTGTAATAAATGTTTAACACATGTTTTGTGTGTTGGTGGACCTTATTTTTGACTGAAATTTGATTTTAGCCTGTAAAATCGTCCGTATGTGGATTTCGATCAATTTCTGTTTGAAATTTGGAAAAACATAAACTTACAAAGTTGTAGAGAAGTGAATTTCCTATGGAAGGACATAAGATTCTAATTTTTCTGATACAAAAGCTATTTATTATGAATTATTGAAGTTCCAAAATATTAGATCTGAATTTATTTAGTTACAAAAAATATGTAAAACATGTTTTTCATTTTGGTGGGCCCCACTTGCATGTTTATGATGCTGAATTTAGAATTCTTGGTGTCCGTAGGAAATTTATATATAAATAATAATATTTTATTAAATTTTCTGCTTTGGTGTTCTAAGCATTTTCTTATAAATAGGGTACTTAGGTTAGAATTGAAAATCACACCAGAAACTGAAATCTTCTCTCTCTATATTATCGAACGTATTCTTGTGAGTATTTTGATATCTTGAGTATTGCTATACGGTGCAAGTTTCTTTCAGCATTATATCTGATATTCTAGCCAGAAGTATTATTCTTTTAAGGTAAATGATGTTATTTTTTTTATAAATGATATTATTTCTTTCAATATCATTATACCGAAATATTGCTAAGATTTTTCTTGTGAAATTCTTATCTTTTCATGTCGGGGTTACTATTCATGAGTTACTATTCACGAGTTACTATTCACAAGTACTATTCACGAAATATGATAATTTTTCTTGTGGACTTTCTACCTTTATTCACGTATACAATACTATTCCCGTATACGGCACTATTCACAAATACGATATTATTCACAGAAAAATTAAATTTTCTTTTCTGTGTCCAAGATTGTCTGTTATGGTTCCTATCTTTGATTGGATCTATATTTTGATCTTCATTTTTGAATTCTGCTCCACAATAGTTTATTATGGAGTATTTTTGAATATGGATAAACCGAAGTACGAATCCTTAATATTTGTTCTTTTGTCTCATTGGATATCTTTGGCCCGTAGTGCAAAGATGAACAGGTGTTGAGATGAACATGACCGACTGATTAATATCTTTGGCCTGTAGTGCAAAGATGACTATTTGATTCAAGATGTATATTGATTGATGTTACAGGGATAAAATATCGATGGACTTTTAAATTCATAGATGATAGTAGATTTCATCATCTACTTAACTCTTCTAATGAATTATTATTTCCGCTGCGAATATTGATTTAAAATTTGTTGTCTATTGTATTCTATTAGATTTTTTCCCTGTTGAGGACTAACGATAATTTGTTCTATATTATCTTAGTCATAATATTCTTTACTGGGCTAGTTGAGCTCACCCTTTTCTTTTTGTTCCATTTTTCTTCTCAGAAGGCGAGAATGTAGCGAGTACTAGTCGGGGTATGGAATGATGGTTCTAGAAAGATGTTTTAGTAGTCCTCACTATTTTTGTAAAATAAAGTATCAATAATTATTATGAGGACTTATTTGAGTGTGGATTCTAGAAGACAATAGTTGAATTTTAAACTCACAGTTAAGTGTTGTCGTATTTTGCATGACAATTATATTAATAAAGTTGTAGTTACTTTTGTACCATGTATTTGGCGACTCAGAATAGGTTGGGTGGATTGGACCTATTTTGGGGGCGTCACACCCGTGATCAAACAGTATCCCTTCCATTCTCTTATAAATAGGATGCTTAGTTAGAATTAAAAATCACACCAGAATCAGAGAATTCTTCTTCTATAATATTGAGCGTATTTCTTTCGAGTTTTAGAAAGCTTTGAGCGTAGAAAATAGTGAAAATTTTCTTCAAGAATATCTCTGCAATACCAGTTGGAATACTCTTTTTTTCAAGGTAAGGGATGTTATTTTTGTTCAATATTCGCTTGAAATAATATTTTTTTTCATACTCTGTAGTATGTAAGTAATATTATTTCATTTCAGATTTCGAATTCTATACTCATTTACTTAAAGTTTTGACTTCTATACTCCATGAAATTAGTAAAATATCCTTGATATTTGTGCTTCATCCAGTATCTTTTCTTGAAAATATTATTTTGAGCATTCTTGATAAGTTTTAACTTTTTTATGTCGGAGTACTATTTACGGAGTTACTATTCTCGAAGTTACTATTCACGGGATACTATTCACTCGGTTATTACTCACCCGGGGTTCATGACAAAAAATAATTTCTTTTCGGTCCAAATCATTTGTGATACAATATTTTTCTTGAATTTTACTCCACAAAGTAGTATTATGTTGACAATTTGGACATAATTGAATTCTGGATAAATTAAATTATAAATCTTTAAAAAAATTATCATTTGCTTTCTTCTAATTGAATTTTTATATCATTGTCATCATCCTTATGCTTATATTATATTGAAAGTCATCTGTGGCCGCAGTGCATAGATGGACTTGGTGTGATTATGACCAGGGATTATTCGTTATAATCATGACCGTAATGTTATAAATGATGTGGTAAAAGTCTTCATTGGCTCGTAATGCATTGATGGACAGTTGTTGGTATGATCATGACCATCGGTAAAAACACGAATATCCTCGCCCTGTAGTGCATGGATAATTTGTGGTCGTGATACTAAAGAATATCATTGGTCGTAGTGCATGGGTGATTCGATGATGTGGATTATTTATTAAGCTGAGTCTCAGCGATAAAAGTGATGAAAAACCTTTTTAAATCATAGAAGATAGTAGATATCATGCTCTACTTGACTCTTCTAATGGATTGCTTGTTCCGCTGCAGTTAAACTTGATGTTTGTTATATTTTATCAGTTTAACACTATTGAAAGTTAACGATAATTTATTCTGCATTATCTTAGTCATAATATTTCTTACTAGGCTAGTTGAGCTCACCCTTTTCTTTCATTATTCTCTTCAGGAAATGAGAATATAGCTGGGACTAGTCGGAGAACGGACTGACGGTCCAAATATTTGCATTAGTGGTCCTCACTATTCTGTGAAATAGAGTGATAATAAATGTAATAAGGACTTATTTTGAGCTTGAATACTGTCTAGAAGACAATATTTGTATGAAAACTCACAGCTCATGTTGTGTATTTAAGTTTATATTTGTATTCTGTACTATGTATTTGGTGACTCAGAATGGGTGATGTATACCTATTTTGGGGGCGTCACACACTATTGTAGTAAAAAATTTTATATTTTTAGTGTAGTGATGGTGTATCTTTAATTGTTCAACCGGAAAACCTATTTATACTGAAAATTGAGGAAACATTTAGGACACACGCTTTGACAAAATAACCAAATGAGCTGCATAAAGTAATGGTAGTGGAATTTATTATCCCACAGAGAAAACCAACTTGTACACGTTTTAACAAAATTTGTTCAATAATAGAGTTGTGGTTCATACTACTTTAGAAAAAAAGTAGAGTGTCAACAAGTCCAAACTTACTTTTGTAAAAAAAATAATTGAACAAATATCTGCATATCATATTTATCTTAAATCAACACCATTTTCAATCTTTGAACCATTATTCACAATTATTAACATAGACTCACAATACTTCCAACTAGTTTTATTATATCATATCAAATAATATGAGTTACTGTGCAATAACTACAGTGGCAATTATTGAATAAAATACTGAGTGACTTCTTACGTAATTACGAATCAATAATATGAATTATTGTACAATACCGTGTGCTACTGAAGAATACGTTTTTTTTATCATCGGGTATTTCAACAGTTTAACGATAAAAGCTTTGTCGTTATTTTTTTTATAAAAAAGTTATTTCTGTCGCTTTCTATATCCGACAGTTATTCCGTTATGTGGTCCACCAATGATTGCATCATCGTACGAATATTTCCCGACAAAAAGAATATTCCCTGACCAAACGAATATTTCCTGATAACTGTTCACTTCATATATATTTCACATTTTTCGGATTATCCGACAATTTTCTATAATTATTTTTTATTTATAAAAACAATCATTTCATAGCTTCAAAATAGAAATACTAACTCTACATACTTTTATATCTTTAAAACATCATCACTATTAATCTTATATTATTATAATATTTTTCAGCAAATTTCATAATTTTCCACCATTCATAGAATTTTCTATGAATTTCTTTTATTTTCAAACTAACTATAAATATTTTTAAAATATAATAATTACTTCCGCTTTTGAATAATTCATTAAAAATTTACAGAAATTCTAAACTGATGGTATATTCAGCCCAAATAATTTTTTTGATTATTTAATTATAAATTTCAATATTCAGAAACTTCAATAATTATAAAAATTATCCCTTTTATCAAAAAAATACGAATCTTATGTCCTTTTCATATGAAATTTAATTCTCTACAACTTTGTAGAAGGAAGTTGTTCCAAATAATGCCTCTAACATAGAGAAATAGTCCTACCAAAAATTTTGCTACCAAAAAAAATTGAAGCAGTCACCTCTTCAAATTCATAACAAATCATACGTTAATCTTTAACAGTTCAAAATTTGTGGACATATACTCAACTTATATATGCATAACATATCCAAAAATTACAACGATCCAATGGTCGGATTAAAAATTATAACTTACGCAATAGAGCTTAATAAAACTGATTTTTTGGACTATGAGTTCTTCGGACCGGTTTCATTCAAACAGTCACCACGAAAAATCCACAAGGAATTTTTAAGTGATTCTAATTTCTGTGTTTAGCTTACTTCCAAGGCTTTCTTTTGATATATGGCTCATCTCCTAACTCATTATACACAAAGAGTTATGGATTTTAAAAAATCAAGTAGTAAACTAATTTTTTTGAAAATTTCTAGATTTTGTTCTTCTTTTAATTTCTTGATTTCTTTCCTTTGATTCATATTTTTGTAAGTTTAATCTATCACATACCAACATAAATACACCAACATCATAAAACATAACTTCTATCATTAAAATCAAAGGATTAATCAAGGTTTTATTCATTACCTTCTTGGATTTTCTTCTTCTTCTTTTCTTCTTCTTCTTCTCTTTCCTTCTTCTTTCTTTCTTTTCTTTTACCCCAAAATTATTGCTACGGGAGGGAGTGTGTGAAGACTAATATGGCTGATGGAAAATGATAAGCCAAACTCAATTAGGCAACATGGCCCCTCCCTCACCTAACATTATTCAACCAACCAATCACATGAAAGGTTGGTGAAGAATTTGGGAAAAAGTTTGGAGGTAGGAAATAATTTTCAGCATCTACTAGCCGCCTCTTCCTCTTTTAGAAGATTTAATCCCCCTCTTTTATTTGTTCATTTATCCGTTTAATTGATCATTTGACCATTTATCAATTTAACATTTTACAGTTTTAGAATAATAATCATAAATTAAATTAGACTTTTATTTCATAAAAGTCGGGGTCTTACAGCAACTGCGATGTCCCTTGGCCAGACCAGTGTTGAGCTTTTGCTCTCCTGGTGTTAGTCTACTTTTTAGCATACCAAGACATTAGCAATTATCATGCATACATGCTAAAGGACTCTACATACATGTATGACCATTCTAGGTTCACATTTACACATCACGATCTTCGTTTGGGATTTCTAAGGAAGTAGGGCCAAATTGAGTCATGAATTCACAAGGCCTACCATGTCAACCATATATATACATAAAGAGATCACATAATCTGTAATATGCTTGCTTACAAGTATTCACATTGTTTACGCATGGCTAGCATTGTTTATCACTATAAAACATGTCTAAACTTACTCTTAGTTAACTTTCATTACGTCTAACACATGCATCATGCTTAGATACACAATGAACATAAACATGCCATCCACATTCTCCAGAACTTAACTACTCATACAAATGCAATTTAGTTTGAAAAACATCCGAGTTTGCTTCTGAAATCATTTTAAAACAAGTTAAGGCAATCTTGTGCATAAGAAGCATCTTATAATCATATCTCATGCATAGCTAGACCGTATACTCATTCTCACAAAATCAGAACATATCCCATGTGGTATTAGTTTCAAATATGTAAAATTTTCCTTGGAAAATCATTTATCTCAAAGCCAAACAAATTGGACATGCACAAAGGGACCATAATTCACAACTCATGCTCATTTATGTTCATAAATCAGTCATATATGTATATATATATATATATATATATATATATATATATATATATATATATATCATGCTCAAAATTTTCAGAATACAAGTTCCATCAAAGTTTATTTTTGAAACTCTAAGCTTTTGTCATAGAATTCCTACTAGGTCATGTTTGGACAATTCATATCTTATAAGAGAGCTTTATACTACATATATACTTCATTTCATTCATATTTAGACCAAACTTGCCTGCTAGAAACATCACAGCACAACAGAAGCCAGAATCTGGTTCTGGGGACTGGCGCAGCTGCGCTGCACCCTAGTACAAACTGGGCGCAGTTGCGCCCTTCCTGGACAGAACTAGAAAAGAGCTCTATTTTGTAGAGTAACAACTCCCTCTTCGATTTCTATATTCTAAACATGCTTAAACCTATTCTTTGAGGTTCCATACATTCAGATAAACTTCATAAACACTTTGGTAGTAGATTTCCAATTCAATTTCACAAGAATTTAGTAGAATTTCCATGATTTACCAAAGTTTGAAATTAAGGATTATGAACAAGAAATTTACCTTCTATGAAGCTTAGTGTATGCTTAGTTCTTCCTCTTTGCACTATCTAGACTCCTTCTTACTCACAAGCAACTCTCACTCTCAAACTTGAAATTCAATAGCTAATTCTCAGCAACGGGAAGAAAAGAAAATGAAGCTGCCATTTATAGAAGAATGAATGACTAACTAAAGGGATTTACACTAAGGTTGGAATCCATGGTGTAGAAGTAGAAGACAATAGATATTATAGAGTTTCTCAACCACCACTCCTCAGCCATTTGCTTAGCCATCATCACCTAGTTATAGCTACTGTGCAATGCTTGGTAGTTTACGCAAAGGAAAATGAAAAACTGTTTGGGCAACTGAATTTGGGACAAGGCTTTAAAATCCTCAGCATTTGGTTCAATTGGGATTAATTTAATTCCTTTTTTTGCTCCCTCATGTGATTCTAATGTACAAATGTTACAACATAATGAAAAGTTAGGGATTAAATATGTACCCATATCATATAATCAATGTACATTGGGTTCACATAATTTAATATTTAATGCAGATAAAATAAGATAATTAAGTATTATTAATCGGTTATTCTCCACAGATATTATTAGTGCACATCCATCAATATTATAACGTTATCTAATGTTAAATGTTTATCTTTCTAACATTTAATTCCTTTTCGAATTTCTGAGATACATAGTTAATTAATGATTTATGTGTTAAAAGGTCACACATGATTTTATTGTGCTACTTGGTACTTCATACCATTAAATGTACTCCTATCATATGATTTTAATAATGTTACACATTACAATAATGTTCCATTCAATTCCTACAGTAATAACCAACTTCTCAAGCTCTAGCTACTGGCGCAGTTGCGCCAGTTTGTACTGCAGGGAGGGCGTAGCTGTGCCGGTCCCTGGCAGTGTCAAACTGGTTTAGCCTCATGCCATTTCCGACTTCTATCATCATATCAGTTTCACATAGCATGCAATAAATCCCAATTCGATAATACTATTAGTTAAAGATCCTATTTATTTCACGCATGGAATTATACAGTTACACATAATTAATATGTCTCTTATTAAACTGTTTCTTTCTTACTTCACTTAGTGATTTTCTCAGTCCTTTATTACGCCACACTAGGCAATTCTTATAAGCTTTACATTAAGCTCTTAACCAATCTCACGGCATTACTTTACTGTCATAACGTTCAACAGTTAACTTAATTGAATAGAATTTCTATAAACCACGCCACAACAATATTTATTTATACTCAAGTAAATACTCAACTTTCATTAATTTATTTATTAATAATATTCAGAAATTCTTGGCTATTACATAATGACTATTGTTTCTTCCAATATTAATAAAATTACATCTTCTACTTATATGATTGAGTTTTCCAATTTATGGCATGGTAGATAATGACATGTTAATTATAAAACTATACGTAGATTAATTAATATGGAATGTTTGCCAAAATGTGAGATTAACTCCAATCATAAATATGAAGTTTGCATTGAGACAAAACTTAGAAAATCTTCTTTTAAATCAATTAAAAGAAGTACATAACCTCTTAAATTAATACATACTGATATTTGTGATTTAAAGTATATACAAACAACAGAAGGTAAGAAGTATTTTATTATTTTTATAGATGATTGTATAAGATATTGTTATGTTTACTTATTGAGAAGTAAAGATGAGGCTTTGGATATATTTATACATTACAAAAATGAGGTTGAGAACCAACTTACTAAAAAGATCAAGATTATTAGAAGTGATGGAGGTGGGGAATATGAATTTTCTTTAGTTAAAATGTGTTCACAACATGGTATAATACACCAAACAAATGCACCTTATTCATCACAACAAAATGGTGTTGCAGAAAGAAAGAATAGAACTTTGAAAGAAATGATGAATGCATTATTATTAAGTCCTGGGCTACCTCAGAATTTGTGGGGCAAAGCAATTCTTTAAGCAAATTATATTCTCAACCGAATACCTAAAAAGAAGTCTAATGCTTCACCCTATGAATTATGAAAAGGACGTAAGTTTTCTTATAAACACTTAAAAGTGTGGGGGTGTTTAGCAAAAGTAATAGTTCCTCCACCCAAAAAGGTGAAAATAGGACCAAAAATAATAGATTGTATATTCATTGATTATGCTAATAATAGCAGTGCATATATATTTTTGGTTAATAAATCAAAAATAGAGGAAATACATGAAAATAGTATTATTGAGTCAAATTATGTTGAATTCTTTGAAACAGTATTTCCTAATAAAAGGGAACAAGAGCCAAATTCAAATGAACAAGAAACAAGTTCAAACAAAAGAACTTATGACACTGTTAGTAACAGTGATCATGAGGTAGAAGATATTGATGAACCTAGATGTAGTAAACATGCTAGAACATCAAAATCTTATGGTCCGAATTTTCTAACTTATTTGTTAGAAAATGAGCCTCAAATTTATAGAGAAGCTATAAGACCCAACTTTTTATAAATAAAATTGAATTTTCTCTAATTATTATTTTGAATAATAAGGTGTTAATTTGATATAATGATTTGGTTATGGGTGAAATGTGTAAATTTTGCAAAATAAGCAAGTGGTTATAAAATATTCATTGTTGTCGGGTAATATTCGTTTGGTCGTGGAATATTCTTGTTGTCGAGGAATATTCGTACGATATCGCAACCATTTGTGGGCCCCATGACGGAAAACGGTCAGATGAAGAAAACGACAAGTTTGAGTTTTTATAAATAACAGCGTAATTGTTACCGTTAACACTGTTGGAATACTCGGTGGTTAAAATACAGTAATATGCGTGGTTGCACAGTAGCACACGGTATTGTACAATATTTTTAAATTATTGATTCTTATGTAAGAAGACACTACTCAATAATTGTTACAGTAATTATTGTTCAATATTTTATTTTATTGATTCAATAATTGCTACGTTGATATTTTATATTATTGTTGTTTCAATAATTATCACTACACGGTATTTCCTATTATTAGATCAATAATTCATATTATTTGAATAATATTATTTGATAGCATTATTGGTAATGTCTAAGAAAGTTTTGTCTAGGAAAGGAGTTTGGTCACCTAATTGCGCGTCAATAAGGAGAAATCCTTACCGAAAAGCCCCATCTTTCCTAAGAACGACATGGTTGTCATTATTGTGATTCTATAATATTATGTGTGAATAATTAATTATTAATTTATATGATAAGGAAGTATTTATTTTTATGTGGATATAAATGAAAGAATTAATATTGAGGTATTTTATCAGTATTTTATCGGAAAGGAGGTATTAAAAATCATCCGTATGTGGATTTCGGACATTTTCTATTTAGAATTTGAAAAAATGTTCTTCTACAAAGTTGTAGACAATTAAATTTCCTATAGAATAGACATAAAATTCGTATTTTTCTGATAAATGAGCTATTTATTATGAATTAATGAAGTTTCAAAAATAAATGTTTTTATTAAAAACATGTGGGCCCCACTTTTGGTTGTTATGGAAAAATCTAATTTTTGGTGGGCCCCACTGTGGTGTGCTGAAATTGGTTTCAAAAGTGGCGTGCTTGAAAATTTTGATAAAATATTATTTTATTAATTTAGTCTGCTTTGGCGTTCTAAACATTTTTCTATAAATAGGGTGCTTAGTTAGAATTGAAAATCACACCAGAATCAGAAGTTTTCTCTCTATATAATATCGAGCATATTTTGTGAGTATTTAGATACTTTGAGAGTTGTTATTCAGTGCAAGTTTTTTTCAGCGTTATAACCGATATTTCATCTAGAAGTACTATTCTTTTGAGGTAAAGGATGTTATTTTCTTCGTAAATGATGTTATTTCGTTCAATATCATTATGCCGAAATATTGGTATGAATTTTATTATGAAATTTTTACCTTTTCATGTCGAGGTTACTATTCATGTATACGACACTATACACGTATACGACACTATTCACGAATACGGTACTATTCACGAGTACTATTCACAAAGTATAATTTTTCTTATGAAATTTTTACCTTTTTGTGTCAGAGTTACTATTCACATATACAACACTATTCGTGTATACGACACTATTCACAGAGAAATAAATTTTCTCTTCTTTGTCCAAGATGTCTATTATGGTTACTATCTTTGATTGTATCCATATTTTGATCTTCATTCTTGAATTTCACTCCACTATAGTTTATTATGGAGTATTTTTGAACTTGGATTATCTAAAGTATGAATCCCTAATATTTTTCCTTTTATCTCACTGGATTTATTTCTTTAAAATATTTTTCATCATCCTCAGTCCTAAATGATGATATAACTGAATATATTTGGTATGTAGTGCAAAGATGAATGATTACCTGATGAATATCTTTAGCCCGTAGTGCAAAGATGAACATGACCAACTGGTGATACAAATAAATATCTTTGGCCCGTAGTGCAAAGATGAATATTTGATTCAAGATGTATATTGATTGATATTACAGGGATAAAATATTGATGATGGACTTTTAAATTTATTGATGATAGTAGATTTCATTCTCTACTTAACTCTTCTAATGAATTATTATTTCCGCAGCGAATATTGATCTAAAACTGGTTGTCCATTATATTTTATCTGATTTATTGAAGGATAACGATAATTTGTTCTATATTATCTTAGTCATAATATTTTTTACTGGACTAGTTGAGCTCACCCTTTTCTTTTTTGTTCCATTTTTCTTCTCAGGATGCAAGAATATAGCGAAAACTAGTCGGAGTATGGAATGATGGTTCTAGACAGTTATTTTAGCAGTCCTCACTATTTTGTAAAATAGTATTTCAATAATTGTAATGAGGACTTATTTTAGTTTGAATACTGTCTAGAAGATAATATTTGTATTTAAAGTCATAGCAAATGTTTTGTCGTATTTTGCACCAGAATTGTAATAATGAAGTTGTAGTTGTTTCTGTACCATGTATTTGGCGACTCAGAATGGGTGATGTATACCTATTTTGGGGGCGTCACAGTTGGTATCAGAGCTTAGGGATATGGTCTCTAGCAGAGATCGGGGAATAGAACTAGGAGGGGAGAGACGAGTAAATCCTTCGCTAGTGTGTCCTGCCTAAGCTTATTTGATATTTAATTGGTCGGTCAGAATATAGGGATAATATGTGGAATGTCAATTTCTTTAATTAACCCTTGTTTTATGGCAGTATTAAAGAATATGTATATAGGACATTCTCCCAATCTTCTGCTTCTTGACCTTTAGCACCTGCTTGAGCTCAAAGGTCTCTTGTTTCAGCTCATGGACCTTGTCCTTCGCTAAAACACGTTCATCATGCTCTTCCTCCCACATTGACTCCATACTCTTTTTATCCTCCAGGATTTCCTGGACCTCTTCTTTCAGCTCCCTGACCTCCTTCCCCAGCTAGATATTTCTATCCAATAAGGCCATGAACAGTGCCTTCAGTGACTCCCCCGGAGTCATCTCTTCTGCATGTGCTATGGTGTTAAAAGACACCGCATCCACCTCCTCCTCTGACATGCCATCAAACATGGACATGAGATCTAAGTCTTCCGAGTCTCCAAACTCGATCACAACCACTTCGGGCTCTTCTGCTATAGGGGTCGGTAAGATCTCTATTTGGTTCACCGATTCCTCACTTACTACATGTATATCCCTATACATTTCGTTTTCTCCTGACATCTACAACAAAACAATTTAGTTTGATTAGTACACGTCAGTAGAATAATAAAAACACATATCATATTTAATGCATTTTTAGGGTTAACTTCATCTTTTACTTCTTTAACTTTTCTTAAGGTTATGACTTAAGGTTCTTTTCTCCCTTTAAGTTTTATAACATAATGCTTTGATACCAACCTGTGACGCCCCCAAATCTGGGTATCTTCCAACCCGACATATGGTGCTACTCAGTGCTACAGTTCACACATACATTCAGTTGAAATACCTCAAAAGAATGAATATGTCTTATATATATTCCAAAACAATGTTTCCATACCCAGATTCTTTATAACCAATACATGTGTTCTTGTCATAATATCAAATAATAACAACAATCATCATATTCTATTATAACGGAAACCTATTGCTTTGCCTTGGCCTTTCCTTTATCTTTACCAGAACCTTTCGTCCGCTCTGTCTTAGCTGCATTCATATGGTTCAAGCAAGAATGAGCATAACTCGCTCAACAAGTATAACAATTTCATTTAAACAACAGGCTTGAATCATAAGAATCGTATATCTTCAATAACTGAAATAATAATTATGAAGTACTATTGATAATCCAAAATAGCACTTCTCTTTTATTTAAAACGTTTCACAATGAACAACATCCATTCAACATAAATTTGGTCCAAGACCTTGAGCATTTCATTCTTTCTTTGAAAAGGACAACCTGACACCATGTTCGTAAGTCTGACATATCTTACGAGCACGTCTAGGTGATCAGCCTATAGTACTATATTTTTACAACACTACTTTCTCTAAACGTATATACGTTTAAGGTTTGACAACCTCATGTGCCTTTCGTTTGACGACAAAACTTTTGTTTATGCATACTCAGTCTTTCTTTGAAATCAATACCAAAATAGTTTGGCAAAAGATAGCAACTTTGACAGTGATTTGATAGATTAACTGGAAATCCACAAAACATCTTAAATCTAGCCGAATGAATTGGCTTTGACTTCATCATACATCAATTCATGAGTAAGATACATAAATCACAAAGCTTGTCTAGAATGAACTTAGACAAGGGTTAGAACACTTGCCTTCAGCATCTTCTACAGTAATTATACTTTTCCTTTGATTCTTTAAGGATTCTACAATACATGATTACATAACATACCACATTAGGTCATATATAATCAAGTAAGGACACTACTATATCTTACCCTTCTTCTCAATCTAATCATGCTTTAGATTGTTTATTATTCACTACGGTTTATCGTATTACATTATTTTTACGTTTACATAGTCGTTCATCAACTTTCAGTTGAGTTCTAATCATACTTAAGGATGTCATTTCAAGTTTAATTAAAGTTATACTTCACTTCCCTTTCCTTTACAAGCTTTACTATTCTTCGCTGCCTCTTCTCTAGTGCTGGCGTTGCGGCGCCAGCTTCATACCTTCAACTCACGTTGCGGCGTGGGTTTCCAATACCATTGCCTCGGACGCGGCGCGAGTCCCTTCACTAACAGCTGCGTTGTGGCACCACTCTTCAGTAGCTAATGGTCAAGCCTGGGGCTGCGGCACCAAGGACAGTGCCTTGGACGGCGCTGCGGCGCCGGCCCTGAGCTTCAGAAAATTTTGGCAAAAAATTTTCTTGTGTGAACTTTCCGACCTCATAACTTATTCATTATAAGCCCGAATTGACTCGTTCAAAAGCCATTAGCTCACAAATTACATGGTCTATGATTTCATTAAAAAATATTCCATTTTCTAATCTTTTAAGTCAGAATTCACCGATTAGTTCATCATTATGAAAACGTTAAACATTCGTGAACGTTCAAAGCTCGTTTCTCCGTTCTAAGTCAAAATTTGGTCATTTTCGAGTCCGCAACTCTAGAATGCCCATTAAGACTATTCTACATTGAAAATTAACGGTTCCGAGCTAAATGCTAACTTTTGACTTTTATTCCGAGAATTTAACGATTTCGACGTTTATCGTCTAATCTCGTAAATTTTGTCATAACTTCGTTACTTGAGATTTTTACCTCCTTTAAAATGGATTCATTCCATCATTCTAACATCCTAACCAAACATATTTCAATAAATCATTTACATGACAAATTCTTATAAGTTCTTCATTAGTCCAATACTTATAAAAGTACGATTTCCTTACATATAACTTATTAAGGTTTAAGTCCATTGATTAGCCATTTTTATCACTTCTTATCATACATGCTCCACCATTCATCACTTCTCTATCAAACTACTATTGAAGAGATAGAAGATTAATGGTCTATGATTCTTACCCTTGAAGTTCAACTTGAATCTTCTTCTTGATTTATGAAAGCTCTAGCTTTTCCTTACTTTTTCTCTCAAATGTATAAACTCTAAGTTGTTGGTGAAATAATGAACAAGGCAAATGAAAATCCAAAGCTCTGTATTTATAGGAATTTCTAGGTGAGGGAAATTTGGTAACTTAGGCCATCCACCTCCTTAATCACATCCTTACTATTCATAACTTGCTCCCCACAACTCTTATCTCTTGCTTGCTCTCCACCCTTGGTCAACTATGACTCACCTATGGGGCCCATGTGGGTTGCCCCATGGGTTTCTTATCCGTTGACCCGTCGGTTCGACCCATAGATCTGGTTCTTAGTTTGGGCTTTAGGTTTAATTACCTTATGCCTAAAGTTGGGCTTGCATTTCATTTCATTTGGCCTTAACAAGTTTGTAATTGGGCTTGCAACATTCCTACACAAATCTTACAAGTTCAATGCAATAGGATTAAAGCGTTTAACGTAAAATTCTCATACTCTTTACGTATACTAGTTCATATAATCATTCATCATATACGTTATACTACTTTTCATATATACACGTATAATACCTCATATCATACTCGTATTCATTGTTTCGTATAATACTCGTTATTATACGATCATTCTTTATTCAAATCCTTACGTTCCTTAATTTTCTCAAATTTAGTACGCATGCGAAAAACTGCGTTAGCTATAACTGAAATATTATTATGTATTTCATCCTTCCTTATAATTCTATCGTTACGTATTTCTCGGAAGTTTAAAAATAATTCTCGAGCAGAAATCAGTGAATAGTGTTATTAGAAAATTTCTCGGAAAGCTTTTATTTTCATCTTGGAAATTTAAACACTTTAATTCCTTTACGTAGCCAGAATACTACGACATTCAGATACAATTAGGTTATAGAACAACCTTCATCTTGCTAACACATTATAATAACATATAATATAATTTTATTCATTATTTAATTAAATAAAATTATTTTACAATAAATCTGAATTTCTCGGTCGTTACAATAGCTAAGCAGTTTAAAGAGTTGGGACCACCAAAATTTGTAGGAAAGCCGGATCTGATCAAGGCAGAAACGTGGGTTAAGCAAATTACAAAGATATTTGATGTCTTGGGCTGCACGGAGGAACAGACGGTTCCATTCGCCACCTTTATGTTCCGTGGTAAGGCAGATTACTGATGGGAATCTATGAAGTGTACCCAGCCTACCGCACTCAACATGTCTTGAGAAACGTTTCAGAAACTGTTCAATAACAAGTACTTTCCTGAAAGTATTCGTCATATGAAGGAGGTAGAGTTTATTAGACTGGAATAGAACAACATGACTGTGTCTCAGTACGAGGCTAAGTTCGCAGAGTTATCCAGGTTTACACCTCATTTGGTAGAGAATGAGGAATGTGACACCCCCAAATTCAGGTACTTAAAACCTGAACTTTGTGCTTCACGATACCATTTCTTTGAGCGGAATAATAATACTAATATAAATATCGAACTTAATTTATATATATCAGAGTTGTCTAATCCCAGGTTCACAACCTTTAGTGCATTTCATTACATGATAATTAATAAATATCATTGTCTTAATATAGTTTAACTATTACATAAGATACCATAAAGTTTATTCTGCTAGCTTTTCCTTTCTTTTGTTTTTTCCTGAACCTTCAGGTTGATCACGCTTAGCTAAAAAAATTTAAATTTAAAGCAAGAATGAGCATTTGATTGCCCGGTAAGTAATAGCAACAATAATTATTAGCTGAAAGGATTAAATGTTTTCTTTGAATGACACTTCTACAACGAATCAACTGTTGTGAAGTAAGTTGAACCAATAATAACAACATATCAATTCTATATCAAAAATATTTTGAAACTACGTACTGACTATAAATGGAGAGCAACCGACAGACTATGAACTTTATTTTAAATTTTCGATAAGGTTTAACAGAACTTCATCCGCAAACCGTTATAACTTACAGGCACGGGGGTGATCAGCCCGTTATGCCCTATATTGATCAATACTACATACAAGAATGATATTTTCGTTCATCATATCCGCATTTGGCGCACAAAAGTTTCCCATATTCGGGATGTTCATACTTAGTCTGGAATCTGAACCAAAACAATTCAGTTGGATACAATAAAGTTCTATCATGTTCAACAATATTTTTAAATATGTGTCTAGCCGAGTCAAATAGCTTAGATGGCTTTTTAATTAACATATACATACTGGAAACCAATAAGTATGTATCAACATATGATTAAATACAATGATTATCCAAGTGAGGTCACTTGTATAACAAATTTTAGAAATTAACGAACAGAATATATATCTTTACCTATCATAATAGAGTTAAAGAACTTGTACAATAGATTATAATTCAACAACGTACTTATACAAGATCATTGCATAAGTAAATGTAAATCTTAGGATACTGAAACAATAAAAAGAATAGTTCTGATATTTTCTTACACATGTCCATTGCATAAAGTAAATGCAAAAGGTTAGATACTTGTCTGATATGTTGCTTCCATAACTTAGTTTTATCTTTTATATAGCGACCTATCATTAATAAGATCATTCTGTCGATTAGAACAATATATCGTAACACATAGTACTGCTATTTGCAGTCAACACATAACCTAATCACATTGTCACATATGTATAACAGTCATTGGATTATAAACAGACACTTATATAACCAAACTATCTAAGTCTAAATCAATTTCTAAAATATTTCGGTGTACCGACGGCTTTGTCGGATAATTATCAAGTCTAAAACTCTATTTTATAGTTTAATATTCCTTTAGATATTTTAAATATCAGTCATATTATTTTTCAGTGGCTTATAGTAATTTTTAAATAATTATTATAATTTATCATGATTTTTTAAACACTAAAATCATTATTAAATGATTTAAATAATTCTATTATCATTCATATTTAATTAATATTAAATTATTAATGAAACCATTGTCAAAATATTAAAGTTATTTATAATAACTCAAAATATTTTTAAAACATTAATATTACCCTTAAATTATTTTTAAATAATTACTATTAATATTTAAATATTAATGTATTATTCACCAAAATAATAAAAGTCATTTATTATTACTTAAAATATTTTGAAATCATTTATATCCTTTTTAAATTAATAAAACCATTTTTAATCTATTTATTTAATATAATTATTAAATAAATTTAATATCATTAATATTAAATTATTAATTAAATTTATCTTAAATTATTAAAAGTTATATTTTATAACTTAAAATATTTGTAAACTATTTATTTTCATTTAAAATGATTTTTATATTATTAAAATCATTTTAACTAATTTATTTAATATAATTATTAAATAAATCTAATATTATTAATATTAAATAATTAATAAAATTTATCTTGAAATATTAAAAGTTATGTTTTATAACTTAAAATATTTTTAAATACTTTATTATCATTTAAAATGATTTTTAATATAATAAAATCATTTTTAATCAATTTATTTAATACATTTATTAAAAAAAATTAAATATCAATAATATTCAAATAAATAATAATATTTATGAAAAATATGTCAAATTATTAAAAGTTAATTTTTATAACTTCAAATAATTTTTAAAACTATTTTTGTAATTTTCAGAAATTAATTTCTATTTTTAATTGATTTTTGGAAATTAAAATTAATAAGTCTATTGCTAAAGCCTTTAGTGACAGAAAGTGTCGCCTATTATGTTCTTGAGTCTCAAGAACATTCATATGTAGTTATCGAGTTGCTAGATTTGACCATCAATAAATCAGTGTCTAAGTTGTTTCTGGGCATGGTAAGACATTGATCATGTAGTATTGTTGTAATACTACATGTATCAATCATAAACAGGATCAAAACATAACACAGTTGCAAGATCTAGAGGCTTAAACTTTCCGTCAGACGTGTTCTTCATGTTCTAGGCTGCCCAGAAACATGAAGTCATGGTCGGTCAACGCTATAGATGGCCTTCTATCTTTCAATTTGTTCATGCTATAGGTGATCTAGACGTCAGGCTTTGTAGAGAAACTAACATAGTACATGTTTTAAGTATGTAGAATGTCTAACCATCGTCAAGATGCAAGATATAAGCTCTAGAACAAGCTGTCAGAGTTGTTCTTCATTTTTTGGGTTACCTAGAAATGAAGAAGAGTTCTAGGGGTCATATTTGGGCTTCCACAACTTGAAATATATGTAATGTTTTTGTGATTTAATGATTCCAGGTTGTAGACAACATGTAAAGGAAGAGATCTATCACATAAACCAATATAACATCAACACAATCTACAGATCTTGTCCGGTCAAACCATGTCAGAAGTCACGCTCTTGAGTTTTTTGGGTTACCCAGAAAACGCAATTCGTGATCTTTCTGCTTGGTTTGACCATCAACTAAATCCATTATGTTTACTTATTAAGTGATATAAAAGCATAATCGTGTAGTCCATGTAACATACTATAATATAAATACAACAAAATAACCAAATCATCAGACACATAACAGATCTGAGATCAAAAACATCTTGTCAGAGCTTTCTGGGTACGTTCTGGGTTACCCAGATTTATCAAGTCATGGTCGGTCAACAAAGTTTAACCACCCATAACTTTTAATCTGTACATGATCTGACCCTGAATCAAGTTCCAGAACAAAGTCCTCATGACATACTACAACTACAAACCTTTACACAAACAAAAACATAAACAGACTGAGATCTATGAGGTCTGACATTTGCTTGTCAGACACCTTTTTCAAACTTTTCCAGATTTTTGAAAACTTCTATTTCGTACATATAAATGTTATGGATCTACCATGTACCAACCCAGATCACTTAGTTACACTATATACAACATATTTTAACACTTAAACATAACTTTTAACATAGCAAGCAAGATCAAATTTTAATTAGGGTTTATACCTCACTTGAACAAATTCTTGATTATGTGCTCCTAATCTGATCTAGGTGTAATGAAGGCTTGAATGAGGACTGATCTACTACTAAAATTCGTGGGTTTAGAGAGGGAGAGTCTTGGTGATGTGTTTGTGAGCAAATGAGGCTAAATAATGAACTTTCTCTCTCTTGATCTATATATATCTACTAAAATTCGTGGGTTTAGAGAGGGAGAGTCTTGGTGATGTGTTTGTGAGCAAATGAGGCTAAATAATGAACTTTCTCTCTCTTGATCTATATATATATATATATATATATATATATATATATATATATATATTGATGTGTAATGAAGTTGGCTAAGATATATGGTTGATTTGTGTTGTTTTCAGTCACATGGAAAATCTTGGAGTAGTTGAGCAACTCAATTTTGGCAAGATATACAAGTTATCTCAAAATAATGCAAGAAGGGTATTTATGTCATTTGGCTTGTGAATTTAATGGCTATTTTATCATTTGCCGCAACCCTTAGGGTTTAACCCTAAGGGTTTTTTTTTAAAAAAATATGAATTTCTAGGATTTATAATTAGGTTTAAAATGGAAATTAAAGTTTCTAAAAATGAAAATTAGGGTTCCCTAATTATATTAGGTTTCCTAGTCACATATAACTTGGAAATTAGATTAAATATTTATTAATTAGCATTAAGATTGCTAAATTAGCGATTAGGGTTTACAATTAGCAAATTTAGGGTTTCTAGTTTAGTAATTAAGGTTTCTAATTACCAATTAGGGTTTCTAATAATTAGAGTTTTCCTAATTAAGATTATAATCTAATACTCTTATCATTAATCACATAAAACCATTACATAACAAATCTTAATGTCATATTTGAATTCCGAATTAGGGTTTATCAAAGTAGTACTAGGGTTTTATCATACTACACTATAATTGACCAACTATTATCAATACGCACATACAGTACATCTTTATAGCACCGAAATATAATTAATATAATAATTAGAGTTTTGAATCTATATCTGACTTAACTTTCATATATACCATTATTAATTAAGTTAAAATAATTAACTTAACTAATCTGAATAAATTCATATAATAAAATAATTATTTATAATTATTCTAATAATCATATCATATATACAATAATCCTATTTTCATGGAAAATAAATAATAAAATAGTTTTATTACAAAATTAATTTATTATAATAATATAATTTATAATGATCAATAATTCTTTAAAAAAATTATTCTCAATTATTCATGTAATAAATAAATTTTTATTTATCACATAAATACATACACTTTACCTTGCACATATTCCCATCTTTATTTTTAAAAAACATTATACGCAAAATTTCTTATTTAATTATATCGAAAATATTGGGTTATTACAAGGAACGTATGACGCGGATGTTTCTGAGAGGTTTGAAACCTGAAATTCGATAATATCTTATTTCTCACAAATTTTCTCTATATTCAGATGTTGTGAATAGGGCTCAATTATTAGAGCGAGATAATGAGTATGTTCAACCGAGGGACCACAACCAGGGTCATACCGGTAGCAGCAGTCATCGGAGCAATGACAACCAGCGAGGAGGAAAACATCCAGACAAAAGCGGTAACCACTCTGGTGGTAATTATGGCCATGATAGTAGAAGAAGCGAGTCGGGGGAGATTTCAAAAAGATAAGGTACAACAATGATAACGTGAAGACGTCAGCACCAACTATTTTTAGGGGAGGAGAACAACCACCGGTCGTATATTATAAATGCAGGAAAGAGGGACATATCAGCCCAAACAGCCCACAACAATCCAAGGTGTGTTATAACTGTGGAAAGGAAGGTCATATAGCTAGAAATTGTCTTGTAGCGAAACCAAGTCTAGCGAGAATGGTGACTCCAAAGGCTGTCCCGGACAAGTCAAAGTCGGTGGTTCCTGGAAGAGCGTTTGTCGTGACTGCCCAAAATGTGAGGAACCCGAACAAGATGATCACGGGTAAGCTAATCATAAACTCTTGTGAAGTTTATACCTTACTAGATACCGGTTCTACCCATTCTTTTATCTCTCCTGTTTGTGCTCAACGTTTGAACTTGACTCTGGAGAAATTAGACTTTGGCTTATCTGTTGAGACTCCGTTAGGAGAAACTTTCATTACATCCACTATTTATAAATCTTGCTTGATTCAATTAAGGACCATCACATTACCTGTCGATCTTTTTTCGTTGAAAATACTTGCATTTGATGTGATTTAGGGATTGATTGGTTAACCACTCATCATGCTAAAATTGATTATTTTCGTAAGGTTGTTAGTTTTCATATTCCTAACCAACATGTTACGCGAATTCAAGTAACCAAACCATTAAATTCAATCACTGTCATATCAAGCCATAAAGCCATTCGTTTATTGAAAAATAGATGTCAAGCTTTCTTATCCCATGTCATGGACTTGAATAAAAATACGTCAGATTTGAATAATATTTCTGCTATTAGTGAATTTCCTGACGTATTTCCTGAAGAAATTCCCGGTCTACCCCCAGAACGTGAAGTTGAATTCGTTATTGACCTTGAACCTGGTACAAAGCTCATTTCTAAAATCCCATATCAAATGGCTCCTATTGAACTTAAGGAGTTAAAGGTCCAACTACAGAAGTTGTTAGACATCGGTTTTATTCGTCCTAGTACATCTCCTTGGGGTGCTCCTATTTTATTCGTAAAGAAGAAAGACGGGAGTATGTGACTTTGTATTGACTATCGGGAATTGAACCTTGTCACCATCAAGAATAGGTATACGCTACCTCGCATTGATGACATGTTCGACCAGTTGCAAGGAGCACAATTCTTTTTAAAAATCGATCTTCATTCTGGATATCATCAGTTGAAGATTAAAATTGAGGATATTCCAAAGACTGCCTTCAAAACTCGGTACGGACATTATGAATTCTTAGTCATGTCATTTGGATTGACTAATTCTCCTGCTACTTTTATGGATATGATGAACAGGGTGTTCAAAGAATATTTAGATCAGTTCTTTGTCGTCTTTATTGATGACATCCTTATCTATTCTAAAAGTCGTGAAGATCATGAGCTTCATTTGAAGCTGGTACTTCAAAGACTTAGTGATAACAAGCTATATGTCAAGCTGAATAAATGAGAGTTCTGGTTTAAGGAAGTAGCATTCCTTGGGCACGTGGTATCAAAATATAGAAGATTTGTTGACCCGGCGAAGATTAAAGCAATACAAAGTTGGGAGCAACCGAAGTCGGTGACCGAAGTACGTAGCTTTCTAGGCTTAGCTAGTTATTATCTAAGATTCGTGGAAGGATTTTCTAGAATCGCTACTCCGTTAACTAAGCTAAATCGAAAAGATACAAAATTTGTATGGTGCGAGGAATGCAAGAAGAGTTTCCAAGAGCTCAAGAGGAGACTCATTTCGGCACCTGTTCTGACAATGCCATTTGGTTCGGATGGATTTCTTATCTATAGCGATGCTTCAGGCAAAGGGTTAGGATGTGTTCTCATGCAACATGGAAAAGTCATAGCCTATGTCTCGCGACAACTCAAAGAATATGAGAGGAATTATCCTACTCATGATCTAAAGTTGATAGCAGTCATTTTTGCGTTGAAGATCTGGAGACACTACCTGTATGGGGAGAAAGTGGAGATCTATTCAAATCATAAAAGCCTCAAATATTTCTTCACCCAAAAGGAACTCAACATGCGGCAACGATGTTGGCTCGAGCTGTTGAAAGATTACGATCATACCATCCAATACCATCTTAGAAAAGCAAACGTGGTAGCTGACGCATTGAGTAGACGATCATATGCGGGTACGAGTGCGATATTATCAACACAAAGACCCATTTGGTATGACTTGCAAAGGATGGAGATAGAGTTAAAGACTCAAGGGACCCACATGATGATGTCAAATATACGAGTAAAACCGACTTTAATCGATAAAGTTAAAGATGCTCAAGCTACGGACCCCGAGCTGATGCGTATGAAGAAGAAAGTACAAGAAGGTGTTATTCCAGAAGCAAGAATCGATGAAGAAGGAATACTTCGAATCAACTCCAGACTTTGTGTTCCTAACGATTCTGACTTGAAGCATAGAATCATGATGGAGGCACACAACACATCGTTTGCAATCCATCTTGGGAGTACCAAAATGTGTCATGATCTCTGACATACATTTTGGTGGAGAAATATGAAGAGAGATATCGTAGAGTTTATCTCGAGGTGTTTAACTTGTCAACGTGTAAAGGCAGAGCATCAAGTACCAAAGGGTCCATTGCAACCACTTGAGATTCTGAAATAGAAGTGGGAACACATTACCATAGATTTTATTACGGGTCTTCCCAAGGTTTCTCAAGGCATAGATGCGATTTGGGTTATTTTTGATACATTAACCAAGTCTGCTCATTTATTGCCTATACGGGAGACTTATTCCCTTGAACGTCTTGCTCGTATGTACGTAAATGAGATTGTGAGATTGCATGGCATCCCAGTATCCATAGTTTTGGATCGTGACCGAAGATTCACTTTAAGATTTTGGGTTAGCTTGCAGAAAGCTATGTGTACGAATTTACGATTCAGTTCGGCATACCATCCTCAAACAAACGGGAAATCAGAAAGGACTATTCAAACTCTGTGTCCTAGATTTCAAAGGGAGTTGGGATAAGTACCTACCATTGGTAGAATTCTCCTACAATAACAGTTATCAGGCAAGTATAGGCGTGGCTCCATTCGAAGCATTATATGGACGAAAGTGTCACTCTCCAGTATGTTGGGATGAGGTGGGAGAAAAAACGTTGTTGGGACTTGAATTGGTACGTATGACTACAGAGAAGATCCAAATGATCCGATAACGTATACAAATGGCACAGGATTGACAAAAGAGTTATGCGGATCTTCATCGAAAGGATGTGGAATTTAATATTGGGGATCATGTATTGTTACGTGTTACTCCATGGAAGGGAGTTACAAGATTTGGGAAGAGAGAAAAAATCAAACCAAGATTTGTTGGTCCATTTGAGATTCTTGACCGAATAGGAAATATGGCATATAGGCTCGCATTACCTCCGAACATGTCTCGTGTTCATAATATTTTTCACATATCTATGCTTCGTAAATATGTGAAAGACCCAAACCACATTATTGAGATAGAACCAGATGAGATAGCCGAAGATTTAGCGTACGAAGAGGTACCTGTCAAGATTTTGGATAGAAAGGAGCATGTCCTACGCACAAAAGTTATACCACAAGTTAAAGTTTTATAGAGGAACCATGCTATTGAGGAAATGACATGGGTGTTAGAATCAGAAATAAAAATGAGGTATCCTCACCTTTTTGAAACACCAGGTACATACGCCAATTTCGAAGACGAAATTTCATAAGGAGGACAGGTTGTAAGACCCCAACTTTTTATAAATAAAATTGAATTTCCTCTAATTATTATTTTGAATAATAAGGTGTTAATTTGATATAATGCTTTAGTTATGGCTGAAATGTGCAAATTTTACAAAATAAGTAAGTGGTTATAAAATATTCATTGTTGTCGGGGAATATTCGTTTGGTCGTGGAATATTCTTGCTGTCGGAGAATATTCGTACGATGGCGCAGCCATTTGTGGGCTCCATAACAAAAAATGGTCGGATGAAGCAAACGACAAGTTTAATTTTTTATAAATAATGGCGTAATTGTTACCGTTAACACTGTTGGAATACTCGATGGTTAAATACAATAATACGCGTGGTTGCACAGTAGCACACGGTATTGCGCAGTATTTTTGAATTATTAATTCTTATGTAAGAAGGCACTACTCAACAATTATTACAGTAATTATTGTTCAATATTTTATTTTATTGATTCAATAATTGCTACGTTAATATTTTATATTATTATTGTTTCAATAATTATCATTGTACAGTATTTTCTATTATCAAATCAATAATTTATATTATTTAAATAATATTATTTGATAGCATTATTGGCAATGTCTATGGAAGTTCTGTCTAGAAAAGGGGTTTGGTCACCTAATTGTGCGCCAGTAAGGAGAAATCCTTATCGAAAAGCCCCCTCTTTCCTGAGAATGACCTGGTTGTCATTATTGTGATTCTGTAATATTATTTGTGAATAATTAATTATTGATTTATATGATTATTAAATATTTATTTTCATGCGGGTATAAATGAAGGAATTAATTTTGAGGTATTTTATCAGTATTTTGTCAGAATGTAAGTATTAAAAATCATCCGTATGTGGATTTTGGACATTTTCTTATTGGAATTTGGAAAAACTTCCTTCTACAAAGTTGTAGACAATTAAATTTCCTATGGGATGGACATAAAATTTTTATTTTTCTGATAAAAGGGCTATTTATTATAAATTATTGAAGTTTTTAGAAATAAATGTTTTTATTAAAATATGTGGGCCCCACTTTTGGTAAAAATCTGATTTTTGGTGGGCCCCACTGTGGTGTGCTGAAATTGGTTTCAAAAGTGGCGTGCTTGAAAATTTTGATAAAATATTATTTTATTAATTTAGTATGCTTTGGTGTTCTAAGCATTTTTCTATAAATAGGGTACTTAGTTAGAATTAAAAATCACACCAGAATCAGAAGTTTTCTCTCTATTTTATCGAGCGTATTTTGTGAGTATTTAGATACTTTGAGAGTTGTTGTTCAGTGCAAGTTTTCTTAAGCGTTATATTCGATATTTCAGCCAGAAGTACTATTCTTTTTAGGTAAGGGATGTAATTTTTTTCGTAAATGATGTTATTTTGTTCAATATCATTATGCCGAAATATTGGTATAAATTTTATTATGAAATTTTTACCTTTTCATGTCGAGGTTACTATTCATGTATACGACACTATTCACGTATATAACACTATTCATGAATACGGTACTATTCACGAAATATGATTTTTCTTGTAGAATTTTTACCTTTTTGTGTCAAAATTACTATTCACGTATACGACACTAATCACAAATACGGCACTATTTATAGAAAAATAAAATTTTCTCTTCTTTGTCCAAGATGTCTATTATGGTTACTATCTTTGATTGTATCCATGTTTTGATCTTCATTCTTGAATTTCACTCCACTATAGTTTATTATGGAGTATTTTTAAACTTGGATTATCCAAAGTACGAATCCCTAATCTTTGTCCATTTATCTCATTAGATTTGTTTCTTTAAAATATTTTTCATCATCCTCAGTCCTAAATGATGATATAACTGAATATTTTTATCCTGTAGTGCAAAGATGAATGATTACCTAATGAATATCTTTGGCCCGTTGTGCAAAGATGAACAGGTGTTGAGATGAACATGACCAACTGGTGATACAAATGAATATCTTTGGCCCGTAGTGCAAAGATGAATATTTAATTCAAGATGTATATTGATTGATGTTACAGGGATAAAATATTGATGATGGACTTTTAAATTCATATATGATATTAGATTTCATTCTCTACTTAACTCTTCTAATGAATTGTTATTTCCGTTGCGAATATTGATCAAAAACTGGTTGTCCATTATATTTTATCTGATTTATTGAAGGCTAACGATAATTTGTTCTACATTATCTTAGTCATAATATTCTTTACTGGGCTAGTTGAGCTCACCCTTTTTCTTTTTGTTCCATTTTTCTTCTCAGGAGGCGAGCATATTGCGGGAACTAGTCGAGGTATGGAATGATGGTTCTAGACAGTTGTTTTAGCAGTCCTCACTATTTTGTAAAATAGTATTTTAATAATTGTAATGAGGACTTATTTGAGTTTGAATACTGTCTAGAAGACAATATTTGTATTTAAACTCATAGCATATATGTTGTCGTATTTTGCACGACAATTGTAATAATGAAGTTGTAGTTATTTCTATATCATGTATTTGACGACTCAGAATGGGTGATGTATACCTATTTTGGGGGCGTCACAGAAGCAGTGTCAAGTCCCGAAGCTCCATATTGGAAAGAGACTATAAATAGTGAAGTAGAATTCATTCTACAAAATTATACATGGGAATTAGTAGATCTCCCACCAGGCTCTAAACCTTTTAGATATAAGTGGATATTCAAGAAGAAAATGAAAGCAGATGGATCTATAGACAAATATAAAGCAAGACTTGTAATCAAAGGATACAGGCAAAAGGAGGGTTTAGATTATTTTGATACTTATTCTCCTGTAATAAGAATATCCTCAATTAGGATGTTAATAGCCATTACAGCTATATATAATTTAGAGATACATCAAATAAATGTGAAAATAACTTTCTTAAATGGAGATTTAGAAGAGAAAATCTACATGGAACAACCAGAAGGGTTTATTGTTCCAAAACAAGAAAAGAAAGTATGTCGGCTTGTGAAGTCCCTTTATGGATTAAAACAAACACCTAAACAATGGCATAAAAAATTTGACAATGCAATATTGTCAAATGGTTTCAAAATAAATGAGTGACAAATGTGTGTATGTCAAGGACACTGAGAAAAGGGTATGTTATTATTTGTCTTTATGTAGATGATATACTCATTACGGGTAGTAATAATGAAATCATTAAAACTACCAAGAAAATGTTAAATAATACATTTGACATGAAAGATATGGGTGTTGCCGATGTAATATTAGGAATTAAAATTTCTAAAACATCGGATGGGTTAGTGTTATCACAATCACACTATATTGAGAAAATACTCAGGAAATTCAATCAATGTGATTGCAATCCTGTGGGAACACCAGTGGATATAAATCTACACTTGTCTAAAAATAAAGGAAAGAGCATATCACAACCTGAGTATGCACAAATAATTGGAAGCCTTATGTACTTAATGAATTATACACATCCTGACATAGCACAAGCTGTCAATAAATTGAGTAGATTTACAAGTAATCCAGGACAAGATCACTGGAAAGCGATTATAAGAGTTTTAATGTATTTAAAATACACTCAAAACTTTGGATTGCACTACTCAAGATATCCAGCAGTACTCGAAGGATACTTTAATGCGAACTGGATATCGGATACAAAAGACTCTAAATTCACAAGTGGTTTTGTGTTTACGCTAGGTGGAGGAGCAGTATCATGAAAATCTTCTAAACAAACAAACATGCATTTCTCGATCAACGATGAAATCTAAATTTATTGCATTGGATAAAGCTGTAGAAGAAGCTGAGTGGTTTCATCACTTTTTAGAAGATATTTATATGTGGCCTAAACCTGTGCCGCTTATTTGTAGCCATTGTTATAGTCAATCAGCAATTGGAAGAAACCGGAGTCATATGTATAATGGTAAGTCTAGACATATTCGTCGTAGACACAATACCATAAAATAATTGCTCTCTAATGGCATTATGTCTATTGAGTACAAAAAGTCTAAAGAAAATATAGCGGATCCGTTAACTAAAGGTTTGACTAGACAGCAAGTAAAATTAACTTCGAGGGAAATGGGTTTAAAGCCTATAAATAAGGATCGCCAAGATGGAAACCTAACTTAGTTGGCTGGAGATTCCAATAGCTAGGTTCAAAGGGATAACTAAATTGTGAACGATTCAACCAAATCACTATGAAGAAATTAATTTCTTATGCTTATTCTTATGATAAGAGATAGTGATACTTGCAGTGGTTTCAAGATAAGTTATGCTTTTAATGATTTTTAAATCTTGATAAACAAGTGGGGTATGGCAGGATACTCTTATTAAAAATCACATATATGAGTGTGAATTGGGCCAATTCTATGAGAAGGATAAAGATATACTTCTTTAAAGCACTCATAAATTCAGGATTGTTCGAGACCAAAATGAACAAAATCATGAAAACCAAATAATGTCTGAAAAGATTCTGTGTGAATTACTATTGTCTTGATTTATAAAAATAGTAGGACAGTTCAAGACGTCACGTTCACTGGACAACCTGTAAACCCGATAGTCTTTCACAAAGGAAAGTTTAAAGCTAAAAGCTACCTCTCTCGATACATATAATTTCTAATTCTGTCTCTCTCTCAGAGTCTGCATAACATTTGCATAAGGTTGGCAATCAATATCATTCATGTGGGGGATTGTTAGAATTTGAGCCAAAATTAAAGTGGATTTAATTAATTATTTAAAATGAATCCATATATCAATGTGTTATACTCCGTTAGTAGATTAAATTAAGTATTTGGAAGCTCAAATCCATGCAGTAATGAATGAGATATTAACTCCCAAAGACCACCCTTGAAAATGATAAATAATAATAAATACATGTGGGAAGCCAAGTCCCACATCGATTAAGAACTAAAGAATTATTAAGTTTATATACTAGAAAGTTGCTCTTTGGTTTGGGCCCCAAGGGGCACCCCACTTTTATGGAAAGGAGAGAACCTAGCCAAGGCTTGATTCAAACCCACACGCACACCTTATTTAAATTTTTATTTAAAATTTAATTTATATTTTATTTTAGTTCTATTATCAAAACTGTCGTTTTGATAAATATTATTTATTATCAATACTGTGTCATTTTGAGAAGTGACATCTGCCTGAACAGGCGCTGTAAAACTACATCATTTTTGCCTGAATGGACGCGCTTTTTCTGTTAAGCCGTAAGCTACATCGTTTCTGTTCTGATCAAACTAAAACTACATTGTATTGTGGCCCAAATGGACACACTCATTCTGCATAAAATCAAAACTACGTCGTTTTGCCCAAAGGATGCCATGCCATGCCTTTTTAGAAGTATCTCATACCTTTTCAAGGGTTAATACCCCATCCGAAGGGTCACCAATGAAACAACTCGGGTCAAATTTTGAGTCCGAAACAAATCTCGGGTCAAATCTCAAGTTCGAATCGAATCAAATCCATCAAAATAAGGCCTCAAACTACTAGCCCAATAGTATCTTCTTGGATCATCTTAGCCCACCACAGGCTCCCAAAAGGTCATGACTTGAAGGTACTATTGGTAGTAACTTATTTCCTTATATGCAAATAAATATTTCCCTTATCTTTCGATGTGGAATTGGGGTGTTACAAACTCTCCCACTTAAATTTTTAACGTCCCCGTCAGAACCGATCACACACATGGCCCAAAGATTTTTGCCTCTCTTGCCATTGTGGGATAATATCGGCTAGCTTTGTGTCCCCACCTCCGAACCTTCATCTCTTCATTGTGGGATAATACCACCAGCCTTCGTGTCCCCACCTCCGAAAATCCGATCGGATGACCTGACCCAAACTTTTGAGAGTCGGCTCTGATACCATATGAAACAACCCGGGTCAAATCCCGAGTCCGGAACAAATCTCGGGTCAAATCCCAAGTCCGAATCGAATCAAATCCATCAAAATAAGGCATCAAACTACTGGCCCAATAGTATCTTCTTGGGTCATCTTAGCCCATCACAGGCTCCCAAAAGGTCATGTCTTGAAGGTACTATTTGTGACGCCCCCAAATTCTGACCTCCACTTGGTCACCCGAATTCGGTTCATCACGTTCTCAAGTATTACCATAATAACTAAAATCATACATTTGCAACGAAAGATCTAATTTAGAATAATATACAATGATTTATTATAATTATTCCCCCAAGTCTCGCAACCTACAGTACTTAATAGATTACATAATAATATCGAATAAAGGCCTATTACATAATTCTACTTAAGTTTAAATATAGTCTGCAAATAGTCTTAATACAACATGATTAATTTAAACATAAAGGGACAAGCTAGTCGGTAGCCTTGCCCTTGCCCTTGTCTTTCCCAGATACACCTCCATGTTCCGCCTTAACTGAAAGGTTTTAAATAAGCAAGAATGAGCACAAATTGCCCAACAAGTAATATACAACAAGGGTATAGGATATAATATCACAAGGTTTGAAATATCGGAATGTCATTTCTAGGATAGTTCAAAGTATCAGAATAACATCATAGGTAAGAAATATCAACAATTCTTTTAATAACAACGATAATTCAATATAAATCAATAGATATATATGAATTCAACGACTATCAAGGTATCCAACTGGATAATAATTTGTACTGAGTAGTCACTAAGGACTATTGAACTTCCACTAGAGTTACCAATATTAAACTGATAACCCAAAAATATCAAGTACTATAGATGATCAATCTACAATACTATACGTTATGCATAACACCACAATAATATTTATTCATGTGTTGGGTTTCCAACGACATACACTCTCCTTATAAAAAGGGTTGTTCAACTCAGTTTTAAAGATTTCCGCACCACTCAATTGGTTTGGACAGTTTTTATAAACATGCATATAGTCTAGCCGAATCAAATGGCATCGACTCTTTCACAATATTCAATGGACAATACCAAGTTCAACATGAATAACAGCTTTCATAAGGGTTTAACATATTATTTAACATACTAGCTCATTTGAACGAGAAAGTAATATAACTTGTAAGACCCCGAATTTTTTTTTATAAAATGGAATTTCTTTTATTTATTATTTTAAAATAGTAAGGGTTTATTTGATTAATGTGGTTAGTTATGGGTAAAATGCGTAAATATTTTTAAATAAGTAAGTGGTTATAAAATATTCATTGTTGTCGGGTAATATTCGTTTGGTCATGGAATATTATTGCTGTTGGGGAATATTCGTACGACGGCGCAGCCTTTTGTGGGCCCCATAACGGAAAGCGATTGGATGAAGAAAACGACAAGTATAAGTTGTTTATAAATAACGGCGTAATTTTTACCGTTAATACTGCTGGAATACCCGGTGGTTAAAACACAGTAATATGCGTTGTTGCACAGTAGCACACGGTATTGCACCAATTATTAATTTTTACGTAAGAAGGCACTACTCAATAATTGTTATAGTAGTTACTGTTCAATATTTTATTTTATTGATTCAATAATTGCTACGTTGATATTTTATATTATTGTTGTTTCAATAATTGTCACTACACAGTATTTTCATTATCGGATCAATAATTCATATTATTTGAATAATATTATTAGATAGCAATATTGGCAATGTCTAGAAAGTTCTGTCTAAGAAGAGGTTTGGTCATCTAATTGCGCGCCAGTAAGAAGAAATCCTTATTGGAAAGCCCCCTCTTTTTTTAGAACGGCCTGGTTGCCAGTATTGAGATTCTATAATATTATTTGTGAATAATTAATTATTAATTTATATGATAAGGAAAAATATTCATTTTATGTGGATATAGATGGAGAAAATTTTAAAGTGACAATTGTTGAAAAATTGATATTTTATCTTTTCTGATAAATAATTCATTTAAATATATTATTATATTTTAATAATATAATAATAGTGATATTTTTAAAATGAATGTGGGATATATGAATAAATGAGGAGAAAGAGTATTTTTGTTACTAAAAATATTTAAAACATGTTTTTCATGTTTGTGGACCCCATTTCTTGACTGAAATTTGATTATAGCCTGTAAAATCGCCTGTTTGTGAATTTTGGTTAATTTCTGTTTGGAATTTGGAAAAAAAAAATCTGTAAAGTTGTAGATAATGAAATTTTCTATGGAAAAGACATGAGGTTCAAATTTTTCTGATAAAAGGGCTATTTATTATGAATTATTGAAGTTCCGAAGTTCCAAAATAATTAATTTTTGAAAGTTTTAATTATGTTTATTAAGAAAAACGTTTTTTTTTGTTTTGTGGGCTACACTAACATGTGCATAATGAGCTGAGATCAGTTGTCTAAGGTGGGCTTGAAAATTTTATATATATATATATATATATATATATATATATATATATATATATATATATATTAATATTTTATTAAATTTTCTGCTTTGGTGTTCTAAGCATTTTCCTATAAATAGTGTGCTTAGGTTAGAATTGAAAATCACACCAGAAACTGAAGTTTTCTCTCTCTTTCTCTCTCTATATTATCGAGCGTATTCTTGTGAGTATTTTGATACTTTGAGTGTTGCTATACGGTGCAAGTTCCCTTCAGCACTATATCCAGTATTCCAGTTAGAAGTACTGTCTTTTCGAGGTAAGGGATGTTAACTTTTTTTAAAAAAAATGATATTATTTCTTTCAATATCATTATGTCGGAATATTGATAAAATTTTTCTTGTGAAATTCTTATCTTTTCATGTCGGAGTTACTATTCATGAGTTACTATTTATGAGTTACTATTCACGAGTTACTATTCACAAGTACTATTCACGAAGTATGATAATTTTTCTTGTGGACTTTCTACCTCTTAGTGTCAGAGTTACTATTCACGTATACAGTACTATTCCCGTATAAGGCACTATTCACAAATACATCACTATTCACAGAAAAATTAAATTTTCTTTTCTATATCCAAGATTGTCTGTTATGGTTCTTATCTTTGATTGGATCTATTTTTTGATATTCATTTTTGAATTCTGCTCCATAATAGTTTATTATGGAGTATTTTTGAACATGGATAAACCGAAGTACGAATCCTTAATATTTGTTCTTTTGTCTCATTGGATTCGTTTTCTTTAAAATATATTTTTCATCATCCTCAGTCCTAAATGATGATATTACTGAATTTCTTTGGTCTGTAGTGTAAAGATGAATGATTTTCTAATGAATATCTTTGGCCCGTAGTGCAAAGATGAACAGGTGTTGAGGTGAACATGACCAACTAATGAATATCTTTGGCCCGTAGTGCAAAGATGAACAGGTGCTGAGATGAACATGACCGACTAATTAATATCTTTGGCCTGTAGTGAAAAGATGACTATTTGATTCAAGATGTATATTTATTGATGTTACAGGGATAAAATATCGATGATGGACTTTTAAATTCATAGATGATAGTAGATTTTATCCTCTACTTAACTCTTCTAATGAATTATTATTTCCGCTGTGAATATTGATTTAAAATTTATTGTCTATTGTATTCTATTAGATTTTTTTCCTGTTGAGGACTAACGATAATTTGTTCTATATTATCTTAGTCATAATATTCTTTACTGGGCTAGTTGAGCTCACTCTTTCCTTTTTGTTCAATTTTTCTTCTCAGGAGGCGAAAATGTAGCGAGTACTAGTCGGGGTATGGAATGATGGTTCTAGAAAGATGTTTTAGTAGTCCTCACCATTTTTGTAAAATAAAGAATTAATAATTGTTATGAGGACTTATTTAAGTGTGGATATTGTCCGGAAGACAATAGTTGTATTTTAAACTCACAGTTAAGTGTTGTCGTATTTTACACGACAATTGTATTAATAAAGTTGTAGTTGTTTCTGTACCATATATTTGGCGACTCAGAATAGGTTGGGTGGATTGGACCTATTTTAGGGGCGTCATAGTTGGTATCAAAACTTAGGGATATGATCTCTGGCGGAGATCGAGGAATAGAACTAGGAGGGGAGAGACGAGTAAAACCTTCGCTAGTGTGTCCTACCTAAGCTTATTTGTTGGTTGGTCAGAATATAGGGATATTATGTGATATGTTAATTTCTTTAATTAACCCTTATTTTATGGCAGTAATTGAGAATGACAACTGAGAATGTTAACAGTAGGGTAAATGAGACTGTGGAGACACCTTTACTCACCAACGAGGAGAACGTGCAACAGGCTGGCAATGTTCCTCCTATAAACAACACCACTGAGCAGATTATGAACGATGGAATGTTTAGAAGCTTTTTGCAGTTCATGCAAACTCAAACGAGGGAAACTCGTATATAAAATACCGATGGAAATGATAACAACGCACGGTATGTCACAGCCAAACAGTTCAATGAGTTGGGACCACCAAAATTCTGGGGAAAGTCGGATCCGATTAAGGCGGAGACGTGGGTCAAGCAAATTACCAAGATATTCTATGTATTGGGATGCACGATGGAACAGAAGGTTTCATTCACCACTTTTATGTTTCGTAACGAGGCAGATTCCAGGTGGGAATCTGTGAAGCGTACCCAGCCAGCCGCACTCAGCATGTCTTGAGAAACGTTTCAGAAACTGTTTAATGACAACTACTTTCCTGAAAGTATTCGTCATATGAAGGAGGTAGAGTTTATTAGACTTGAACAGAACAACATGACGATGTCTCAGTACGAGGCGAAGTTCGCGGAGTTATCCAGGTTTGCACCTCATTTGGTGGAGAATGAAGAACGTATGACGCGAATGTTTTTGAGAGGTTTGAAACCCGACATACGTCAATATCTCATTTCTCATAAATTTTCTCTATATTCAAATGTTATGAATAGGGCTCAGTTATTCGAGCGCAATAATGAGTCAGCTCAATCGAAGAATAACGACCTACAACTCGATGATAATCATACCGATGGCAACAGTCATCAGAACAAGGATAACCATTGTGGAGGAAATTATCGTGCCAGAAATGGTAACCACTTCAGTGGTAATCATGGCCAAGATAATAGAAGAAATAACTCAAGTGGAAATTTCAAGAAGAGAAGATTTAACGATAACGGGAAGATATCGGCAGCAGCACCAGCACCAGCAACAAATTCTAAGGGAGGAGAACGACCGCCAGTTAGATGCTACAAATGTGGAGAGGAGGGACATATAAGTCCAAACTGTTCACCGCCTTCCAAGGTATGTTATAATTGTGAAAAAGAAAGTCATATCACTCGAGATTGTATGGTAGTGAAACCCAGTCCAGCGGGGATGGTGACTCAAAAGGCTTTCCCAGAAAAGTCAAAGTCAACGGTTCCTGGAAGAACGTTTGTCGTGACTGGTCAGAATGCGAGGAACCCGAACGAAGTTAGCACGGGTTAGTTAATTATAAATTCTTACGAAGTTTATACCTTATTAGATACCGGTTCTACCCATTCATTTATCTCTCCTTCTTATACTCAATGTTTAAACTTGACTCCAGAGAAAATTAGACTTTGACTTATCTATTGAAACTCCGTTAGGAGAAACTTTCATTACATCAACTGTTTATAAATCTTGTTTGATCCAAGTTGGCACCATCACATTACCTATTGACCTTATTTCTTTAAAGATACTAGCTTTTGATGTGATTTTAGGGATTGATTGATTAACTACTCATCATGCTAAAATTAATTTCTTTCGTAAGGTTGTTAGTTTTCATATTCTTAAGCAACCTGTTATTCGAATTCAAGCAACCAAACCATTGAAGTCAAACACTTTCATATCAAGCCATAAAGTCATTCGTTTATTGAAAAACAGATGTCAAGTTTTCTTAGCCCATGTTATGGACTTAAAAAAAATACGTTAGATTTGAATGATATTTCTATTGTTAGTAAATTTCCTGAAGAATTTCTTGGCTTACTCCCAAAGTGTGATATTGAATTTTGTATCAAGTTTGAACCCGGTACAAAACCCATTTCTAAAAACTCATATTGAATGGCTCCTACTGAACTTCAGGAGTTAAAAATTCAACGATAGAATTTGGTTCCCGAGCCTCTATTTGGTGACGTCCTTTGTGAAATGCACCGAAGCCAGACTCTCCGTAGGGGACGCCATATTTGTGTGGTAGTAAACTGATAGGTACCATTGTGACGTGCTATTCAAGATTGGGATATGAGTTATAGTTGAGAGCAACCTAAGTCAGTAATCAAAATACGTAGCTTTCTAGGCTTAGTTGGTTATTATCGGAGATTCGTGGAAAGATTTTATCGAATCGCTACTCCATTAACTCAGCTGACTCGTAGAGATACAAAATTCGAATGGAGCAAGAAATGTGGGAAGAGCTTCGAAGAACTCAAGAGGAGACTCATTTTGGCACCTGTTCTGACCATACCATCCTGAAAAAACGAACGTGGTAGTTGACGTGTTGAGTAAAAAATCGTATGTGGTTACGAGTGCGATATTTTTAACAAAAAGACCCATTTCGTATGACTTACAAATGATAGAGATAGAGTTAAAGACTCTATGGATCACGTGATGATATACGAGTAAAATTGACTTTAATCGATAAAGTTAAAACCACTCAAACTACACACCGGAGTTGATGAATATAAAGTAGGAGGTGCAAGAAGTTGTTATTCCAAAAGCGAGAAATGACGATGTGAGGAAAGCTCAAACCTTCGATTTATTAGTCCATTTGAAATCCTCGATCGAATAGGAACTGTGGCCTATAGACTCGTTTTACCGCCAAGTATGTCGCGTGTTCATAACGTTTTCCACGTATTGAAGTTACAAAATTATGTGGACGACCCGAACCACGTTATTGAGTTAGAACCAGACGAAATAGCCGAAGATTTAACGTACGAGGAGGTACTTATCAAGATCTTGGATAGGAAGGAGCATGTCCTACGCACAAAGGTCATACCGCAAGTTAAGATTTTGTGGAGGAACCATGCTATTGAAGAAATGACCTGGGAGTTGAAAACAGAAATGAAAGCGAGATATCCTCACCTTTTCGAAACACCAGGTACGTACGTCAATTTTGAGGACGAAATTTCACAAGGAGGGGAGGTTGTAAGACCCCAAAAAAAATTTATAAAATAGAATTTTCTTTATTTATTATTTTGAAATAGTAAGGGTTTATTTGATTAATGTGGTTAGTTATGGGTAAAATGCGCAAATATTTTTAAATAAGCAAGCGGTTATAAAATATTCATTGTTGTCGGGAAATATTCGTTTGGTCATGGAATATTATTACTGTCGGAGAATATTCGTCCGACGGCGCAGCCTTTTGTGGGCCCCATAACAGAAAGCGATTGGATGAAGAAAACGACAAGTATAAGTTGTTTATAAATAACGGCGTAGTTGTTACCGTTAATACTGTTAGAATACCCAGTGGTTAAAACACAGTAATACGCGTTGTTGCATAGTAGCACACGGTATTGCACCAATTATTGATTCTTACATAAGAATGCAGTACTCAATAATTGTTACAGTAGTTACTGTTCAATATTTTATTTTATTGATTCAATAATTGCTACGTTGATATTTTATATTATTGTTATTTAAATAATTATCACTACACAGTATTTTCATTATCGGATCAATAATTCATATTATTTAAATAATATTATTAGATAGCAATATTGGCAATGTCTAGAGAGTTCTGTCTAAGGAGAGGTTTGGTCATCTAATTGCACGCCAGTAAGAAGAAATCCTTATTGGAAAGCCGCCTCTTTTTTGGGAACGGCCTGGTTGTCAGTATTGTGATTCTATAATATTATTTGTGAATAATTAATTTTTAATTTATATGTTAAGGAAAATATTCATTTTATGTGGATATAGATGGAGAAAATTTTAAAGTCACAATTATTGAAAAATTGATATTTTATCTGTTCTGATAAATAAATCATTTAAATATATTATTATATTTTAATAATATAATAATAGTGATATTTTTACAATGAATATCGGATATATGAATAAATGAGGAGGAAGAGTATTTTTGTTACTAAAAATATTTAAAACATGTTTTTCATGTTTGTGAACCCCATTTCTTGACTGAAATTTGATTATAGCCTGTAAAATTGTCCGTTTGTGAATTTCAGTTAATTTTTGTTTGGAATTTGGAAAACTTTTCTTCTGCAAAGTTATAGATAATGGAATTTCCTATGGTAAAGACATGAAGTTTGAATTTTTCTGATAAAAAGGCTATTTATTATGAATTATTGAAGTTCCAAAGTTCCGAAATAATTAATTTTTAGAAGTTTTAATTATGTTTATTAAGAAAAACGTTTTTTTTGTTTTGTGGGCTACACTAACATGTGCATAATGAGCTGAGATCAGTTGTCTAAGGTGGGCTTGAAAATTATATATATATATATATATATATATATATATATATATATATATATATATATATATATTATTAAATTTTCTGCTTTGGTGTTCTAAGCATTTTTCTATAAATAGGGTGCTTAGGTTAGAATTGAAAATCACACCAGAAACTGAAGTTTTCTCTCTCTTTCTCTCTCTATATTATCGAGCGTATTCTTGTGAGTATTTTGATACTTTGAGTGTTGCTATACGGTGCAAGTTCCCTTCTGCACTATATCTAGTATTCCAGTCAGAAGTACTGTCTTTTCGAGGTAAGAGATGTTATTTTTTAAAAAAAAATGATATTATTTCTTTCAATATCATTATGCCAGAATATTGGTAAGATTTTTCTTGTGAAATTCTTATCTTTTCATGTCGGAGTTACTATTCATGAGTTACTATTCACGAGTTACTATTCATGAGTTACTATTCACGAGTACTATTCACGAAGTATGATAATTTTTCTTGTGGACTTTCTACCTTTTAGTGTCGGAGTTATTATTCACGTATACAATACTATTCCCGTATACGGTACTATTCACAAATACGGCATTATTTACATAAAAATTAAATTTTCTTTTCTGTGTCCAAGATTGTCTGTTATGGTTCCTATCTTTGATTGGATCTATGTTTTGATCTTCATTTTTGAATTCTGCTCCACAATAGTTTATTATGGAGTATTTTTGAACATGGATAAACCGAAGTACGAATCCTTAATATTTGTTTTTTTGTCTCATTGGATTTGTTTTCTTTAAAATATATTTTTCATCATCCTCAGTCCTAAATGATGATATTACTGAATATCTTTGGCCTGTAGTGCAAAGATGAATGATTTTCAAATGAATATCTTTGGCCCGTAGTGTAAAGATGAACAGGTGTTGAGGTGAACATGACCAACTAATGAATATTTTTGGCCCGTAGTGCAAAGATGAACAGGTGTTGAGATGAACATGACCAACTGATTAATATCTTTGGCCTGTAATGCAAAGATGACAATTTGATTCAAGATGTATATTGATTGATGTTACAGGGATAAAATATCGATGATGGACTTTTAAATTCATAGATGATAGTAGATTTTATCATCTACTTAACTCTTCTAATAAATTATTATTTTCGCTGCAAATATTGATTTAAAATTTGTTGTCTATTGTATTCTATTAGATTTTTTCCCTGTTGAGGACTAACGATAATTTATTCTATATTATCTTAGTCATGATATTCTTTACTGGGTTAGTTGAGCTCACCCTTTCCTTTTTGTTCTATTTTTCTTCTCAGGAGGCGAGAATGTAGCGAGTACTAATCGGGGTATGGAATGATGGTTCTAAAAAGATGTTTTAGTAGTCCTCACCATTTTTGTAAAATAAAATTTCAATAATTGTTATGAGGACTTATTTGAGTGTGGATATTGTCTAGAAGACAATAGTTGTATTTTAAACTCACGATTAAGTGTTGTCGTATTTTGCACGACAATTGTATTAATAAACTTGTAGTTATTTCTGTACCATGTATTTGGCGACTCAGAATAGGTTGGGTCGATTGGACCTATTTTGGGGGCGTCACATAACTTGTATTCAAAGTGATAAGCTTACGGTATTTGTCGAATAAAGAATGCAATTATACTTGCACAATAAGAGTAAGGTTCGGATACTTGCTCAATGTAAATTTGAGTAAGGTTAGAGAAACTTGCCTTATGCGTAGTTTATCCTCGTTTAAGTACTCAACACTTTTGAATCATATTTATAACGTATTATATGTTCAAGATGTTCATTAGCTAGCATAGTTTTTAATCAAGCTTGACATGATACAAGTAAGCACATATGGTACAAAATCAGTTTATAAGTCATTACAATTACAAGGACGTCTTGATTTCTTGAAGATATTCTTTGGACTTAACATCCGAAAGTTATGATCAACACTTGACCCTATCACTTAGCATGCTCCTTAACACATTAACTAGCACATTAGTCATATAAGATAAGTTAAAGTAATCATGTAGGCATTCTTCAAACATCAGACCAAAAATAGAACTCAAACATAACTGCTGCCCGGCGCAGCTGCGCCATGGCAAAGCATAGGACCGGCGCAGCTGCGCCGTCCTCTGGCCATGCCAAGACTCAGCTGCTGCCTTGTGGTTTCTGTCCAACTTGACCAAAACTCTCACACATGTTATATATGTTATGTTAAAGGTCTTTTCATGCTTCTCAAGCACATCTAGGTTCCCTTTTGTAACATATTTTTAAATTAGTTATTTCAATAAGTTAGGGTCATGAAACCACAAAACCTATCATGCTTGATGTCTAAACATACAAGATAGTTATAACACCCATATTAAGCATGCGTACGAGTATTCATAACATATATGTGAAACTAATACCGTTTTAGTTGAAAATAGGCTTTGTTTATGCTTTTCTTGAAATGAGATATACAAGCATGGTCTATATACATTTATACTACATGAGTGAGTCTAAGAGTGTTATTAAACATGGTCACAAATATCAGATTTTCATCCTCATGGTAGCTTGACAATATTCACATTCAAAGCTTACTAGTAAGTTCACTTATTCATGCTTCCTTGCTAATCACATACACACAAGCCAAAAGTTTATTCATACATTTCTAAGTCATGCTATCATGTTGGCAAAGTCAGAATATACATTATGTAGAATCATTTATGTCTAAATCATATCAACGTGCTTGAGGGTCAACACATAAACATGGCACTCATACTTATCAAGTTCATTGCTAAAGTTTCTAAATTCATTTCAACTACATACTTCCGTTAATCATGCTAATGCTAGTATAACATACTTACATTAGGTCCATATAGCTATATATACCCTTAAAACATGATTGCATGCTAGTACACTACATAGTACTTCAACAATCTGCAAAACAGAAGCTCAAAACAATTTTCAGAGGTCGGCGCAGCTGTAACAACCCGATATTTTCTATACAAATAAATTAGAAATTTTGTGTATAAATTTTTTTTTAATTTTAAATATGGGGAATATGTGCCAAGATAATGTGTGTATATATTTATGTGATATATTTATTACATGAATGATTTTAAATAATTTTATTTTAAAAAAATTTTATTGTTATAAACTATATTATTATAATAATTATTTTATTATATGAATTTTAGTACAGATTATTAAGTTAATTATTTTAACTTAATTAATAATGTTAAGTATGACAGATAAATCAGATATAGAATCCAAACCATAATTTTAGATTTTGATCAAGGAATGAGAATAATAATATAATATTATTTATATTTTGATTTTTAGTGCTATAATTATATATTGTATGTATGTGGACTAACAATGATTGGTCAGTTATGGTGTATTATGTCAAACCCTAGTTTACTGTGGAAAACCCTAATTATAAATTTTAGGAACTAATTTTATTTTATTTTAAACCCTAAATGAAAGATTTGTAACCTAATTATACATTAGGTGAGACAATTAAATAATCTAAGGGTTATGGTAATAAGGAAATGTTAGTATTTAATATGTATACTAACTTATGTGGATAATCTTGTTATTTCAAGTGACTAATAATTTTAAACCTATTTCTAGTAAACCTAATTAGGTTATGAGTTAAAGTCACATGTATAAGTAATTAAATTTCATAAGATTAGGAATGAAAACCCTAAATAAACAATTTGGGTAGCATGTATTAAAATTGTTAGACTATGTTCATTACATGGCCCAAAACAATTAAAGGAGAAGCCCAAAAGAAATAAAATACAAGCCCAAACTTACTCTACTTAATTAAGGGTATTTTAGACCTTTGATTCCTCTAATTTATGCATTAAAATAAAGGCGAAATGAAGGAATTAGTGGGCATTTATATAGCTGTCCCCATTAGGCCTTTTAAGTCAACAAATTATGCTAATCAATGTCCATAAGTAGAAGTCTAACACACAAGTACATGTATGTCAATCTTCCATTGGTTGCAAATCTATTAAGCACCCTTAATCACATGATTAAGCTAATTGAAGAGATAAGGTGTAGTCTTTTATCTATGGGACAATAAAAGTATGGAGGATAATAGTTAATCACCCATTCATTTGCTAGATCATTTTCATTTCTCTTATTCTCCTTCTTCTTCTTTTTCTCCCAAGCTAGCAACATACAAGAGAGAGAGAGAGAGAGTTTCGGTTTTGTGAGAGAGAGAGGTGTGCTAGTTGTTTAATGCACCCTATGATTATACATTACTTTGGAAGATCAAGAAGGATAGCAAATAAAACTAGGTGAGATTCTCATCCATTCTTTTTCTTATTCTTCTTCTATTTTGTGTTATAGCATGATTTGTTGGAGATATGTATTAATACTCAAGATACCCTAGTTCTACATATTATCATGTATGGAACTAAGTATTTTGAGTGTTAGATCAAAGGCTTAGAGGAAGGAAATGAGCATATGTTCTCCAAGGGGTGAAACTCTTGTTTTTCTTTCACTAAATCTTGTGTAACTCAAGTTTTACAACTTGGATTTGTGATCCGTCAAAGGGGGGTGCTAGACACATGAGTTATCTAGTAAACTCAAGTGGTAGAACATAAATCTAGCAAGTATTGAAGCCACGAGGGTTGTTTTCCCCAAAACAGTCCACTTGGAAAGTTAAAGTTTCAAAACCCTAAAAAGCTACTGTCCCTATTTTTCTTGAGGCTGTTTCGGGCAGTTTCAAGTTTTTTAAAAATCTGAGAAAAATCACAGAGGTACCTTAAGAAGTTATCTATGTGTAGGAAAAAGAACAGACGCGTTTCGATTTATAGGTTGTGCGTAATGGCTATTTCCGTAAAGGACTCCTAAATATTAATACTCAAAATTCTTACTGTGTATACACTGAAAAATTCCAAACTTTTTACAGTAGGTTCATATATGTTAGGAGAGTATACCCTAAAAGTTTTAGATTTTTCTGAGCAAAACTCAATTTATGAAAAATGAAGCAAGATCCGGGTATTTTGGACACTTTAAAATTAGTAAATCATTTTCTAAAATTCTAGAAAAATTTTGGGATCATGGTTGGGTCATACACTGTCTAAATCCAGAAAATAAGAATTTTTGGAATCAGTTTGATATTTTTCCTAAAAATAATTAAGTTATGAATAAAAGGAAATAAATTGTTAAATGATGTCTTAAATAAGAAACATATGATTTTAATGTTTGAATACTCCTAATATATAATATTATGACTATTTTAGGGCATTTTGGTAATTTATAATAAGAAAAATTATTTATGACCTTTTATGGATATTAAATAAATGGTTTTATAAAGGGTGAACAATTAAAATAAATTATTTATTGATCTAATAAATTATTAAAATGTTATTATGATTTTAATAATATTATAATATGATATTGTTAAGTAAATAAAAATATTAAGATTAAAATTTTATTAAAATATTATTAAATGGTTAATCATATTTGATTTAAAATATTAATAAATGATTAAAGTATTATTAAATGATTAATAATACTCCCTCCGTTCCAAATTAATTGCTCAATTTTGACTTTTTTAAGTCAAATTGACTATTTTTAGAATTAATAATTAATCGTATATAAATATATTTCTAAAATTATAAAAATTGGGGTTAGTAATAAATTGTATATATTTTCTTTTAGTTATAATCTCTTCACCTATATTTTAGCAAAAATAGTAAAAAGATTAGTTTTAAAAATGGTCAATTTAACTTTAAAAAGTCAAAACTGAGCAATTAATTTGGGACGGATGGAGTATTAGATTAGAATATTAATCTTAGATTAAATTATTATTAAAAAATTAATAATATTAAATTAAAGTATTATTGGATGATTAAAATATTATTAAGTAAATAATAATATACAAGATTAAATAAAATATTATTAATATAATAACATTAGTAAAGGAATAAAATATTAATAAATGATCAATAATATTAGTAAATAAATAAAATATTAATACGATTGGTAAATGACTAAAAGTATTATTAATTGATTAATGATACTAAAGCATAAGTAAGATATTATTAAAGTAATAATATTAATGCATGATTAAAATATTATTAAGAGGATTAATAATATTAGTAAAGTATTAAAATATTATTAAGATGTTAATAATATTAGTAAGCGAATAAAAGTGTTATTAGTGAATTAATAATACTAAGAGGTGAATTAAATATTATCACGATTAATAATATTAAGTGAATTAAAAATATTTTAAGTTATACTTAATGACTTTTAATATTTTAAGAAATAGTACATTAATATCTTAATATTAATGGTAATTATTTAAAAATGATTTTAAACATTTTAAAAATCATTTAAGGGTAATATAAATGTTTTAAAAATATTTTGAGTTGTTATAAATAACTTTAATATTTTGGCAATGGTTTCGTTAATAGTTAAATAATAATTAAATGATAATAGAATTGTTTAATACTTAAATCATTTGATAATGATTCTAGTGTTTGAAATTCTTGATAAATTATATTAAATGTTTATTAAGTCATTTAAAATGATATGACTGATACTTATAGTTATTGAGCTTCGGAATAGAGTCTTAGACTCGATAATTACCCGATAAAGCTGTCAGTACACCGACATATTTTAGAAATTGATCTGGACTTAGATATTTTGACTGTATTAATGTTTGTTTGTGATGTAATAACTGTTGAACATGTGTGATAATGTGATTAGGTTATGTGCTGACTGCGAAATGCAGTACTATATGTTATAGTAAATTGTTCTAATAGAACGAATGATCTGATTAATGATAGGTCGTGATATAAAAGATAAAACTAAGTTGCGTATTGTAAGCAGCGCATCAGGCAAGTATCCTACCTTTGCATTTTCTTTATGCAATGGATATGAGTAAGAATGTTTCAGAATTATATTATTACTGTACAGATTATTAATCCTATATTATATACGCTCATTGATTGTCAACATGTTAGTATATGGTAATTCAGATATATATTCTGTTCGTTAATTTCTATAAATGGTTATACAAGTGTCCCCACTTGGATAATCATTGCATTTAATCACATATTGATACACCTTTGTTAATTACCCGTATACATATATGTTGAATTATAGATTATTGTTGAACAAGATAAAACTTTATTATTATCCAACCGAATTACTTTGATTTGGAACCCCGACAAGTATGAACATCCCTTACACGAGAAAACTTTTATGCGCCCAAGGCGGACAGAGTGAACGATCCTATCGTTCTTGCATATAGTATTGATCAATACAGGGTCCATGGGATGTACACATACGTGCCCGTAAGTTATGACGGTTTGCAGATGAAGTTCTGCTAAACCTATTCGAAAATAAAAATAATATTCATAGTATGTCCCCTTAACCCTATATATAGTCAATGCGTAGTTTTAAAATTTGAAAGAGGGTTGTTATGCTAATATTATCGGTTCAAATTACTTCACAACTATTGATTTGTTGTAGAAAGATAGTATAAAAAAAATATTTTAATTCTTTCAGCTTATATATATATATATATATATATATATATATATATATATAATTGCTATTACTTGTTGGGCACTCAAATGCTCATCCTTGCTTAATTTAAATATTTTCAGCTAAGTGTGAACAAGTAGAAGGCTCGGCTAAGAATAAAGGGAAAGGAAAGGTTGCAGAATGAATTCAATGCCATTTTATGTAATAGTTATCTTTATTAAGACAAGTATGATATATATTACCTATCACGTATTGTGAGGAATGTATTAAAGGTTACGTACTTGGGATTTAGACTTTGATAAATATGTAAATTAAGTTGGTATCTATATTATTGTTATTATTATTAGTATTATTCCGCTCATAAAAATGGTATCGTAAAGCACCGAGTTCGGGTTTCAAGTACCTGGATTTGGGGGCTTTATAGCAGCTGCACTGCACCTCAGTGTAAATCCGGTACAGTTGCGCCGTGTCTGGTTCAGACCAGTAGCAATCTGCCGACCAGTAGCAATCTGCTTCGGCAGATTGCTAGCCCAACCATAGAAATTTCTCATGCATTCGATTAGAAACAGTCCTATAACAGTTTAAACACATTTATGTGGCCATTTAACAACTATATAATTAATATCCAACCTTATTAACATCCAATTTCACAAAATCAAGGATTTGGATTTTAAGAACTCAAACTCCATTTTTCTACCGAGAATGAAATTGAAGCAAGGAATGAACTTATACCTATGCAAATTAGCTTGCTCCTAATGAACTCCCAATGTACTAGAATGCTCTCAATCTCTTAGAAATTCTCAGCCAACTCAAGCAACACAAAGAATGAAGGGAAGTGTTCATTATATAGGAAATTCATTGACCATGCCAAGCCATTGCCCAAGAATTCAAACTCATGGATTGAGGGATTGCATGAAGTATAAGGAGTTGGTAATTTAGTTGTTGATTTGCATCATGAGCACCATTCCCCTCATGATCATTGCCTAGCAAGCTTGGAAGAAAATGAAGATCATAGGCCATAGCCTTTTGCCTAGACACGTGAATGAGGAAAGAGTAAATGTGACTCTCAATTTGGGACAATCCCATTTATCTCAGCATGCTTGCATACTCCTACACACTTTCTGTAATACCCGGTAAAAAAATTAATAAAATAAATAAATATTGAATAATAAAAAAATAAATTTCTTTGTTTTAAAACATAGTAATTGGACTTTGTTATTCATGTTGGGTCAACTAGTTATTTAATTTGTATGGGCTAATAAATATTAATAAGAGATGGGTAAATTAATTTAGTACAATTTGGGCCTTAAAATTTATTGGGTTTAATTTAATTAAATGTGGGTAATATTAATTTTATTATAATTAGGAGAATTAATAAGATAAGTAATAAATAAATAAATAAAACCTGAACCCTACATAATATATACTACCTTTAGTCGTCTGATAAAAGAAAGGAAGTAGCCGCAGTCGAATAACAACTGAGGAGAAATTTGTTAAAAGTTGATTTTTGACAAGATCAATTTGGTAAGTGATTTTTTTTTCTTTTGAAATTTTGATAGATTCTTCTTGTCAAATGTTCAGTGTCTCTTAAAGTTAAAATATATATATTTTATACGTATATTGGTTCTGTGGAAATTCATGTTTGATGGGTGGAAGTGGATAGTTTCAGCAGGATGGTATATATATATATTGATTATAGAAAAGTTATGATTTCTTTTGAATGCTAATAGATTTAGTGGTTGGTTATGTCAGAGTTCTAATATTAGTACCATGCAGGCGAATAAAAGAAAGTAAATTTCTTATAATTATAATAACTAGTAACGTAATTATCATAGATTGGGATTAGTAGATCTAATAGTTTAATTATTATTAAGTTTATAAGTTATTTATTTATTTATTATTTTTTTTTATTAATTAGCCCAGACGAAGAGAGTTTAAACGAGATTTGGAGTATAATTTCTGAGTATTACATTACTTAATCCAGGTACGGATTCCGTACTTTTTCAGCGAGACTCTTTTATTTTTGATTTGTTTGATTCGTTATTCGTTTCGAAATTTAGAATTTGCCTCTTATAATTATTCTTGTCAATTTATTGCGATAGTGCTTTGGGCGGTTATATTAGAACTCCTATTTGTACTCTTTAGACTAGTGTATCATGTCTATAAATTTATTTTGATATTGTAGAAAGTACATGTTAATATTTTGGAGACTTTGTGTTGATATTTCGTTTCAGTTTAGCATGTACACGTTAGAACCCCTTTGTTGTGTCGCATGTGTTGTGACATTATATTTTTGTTAGAATACCGTAGGGTATACCTAAGCTATAACCACCTGTGGGGGTACCACAGACATGTCCTTTTGGCACTGAGGCGTGACACCTTCCGTGGCGGGGTGATCAGTCCACGGCGTCTCCGTTTTGTGCTCCGGTGGGAGTTGGCCATTTGATGTTTTGTTGTGGGAGGCGTATGGGTCGACCCTAGTTTTTCTGTTCTGTTCTGTTCTGCGGATTGGTGATGTTTGTGCCAAACACGCCTTCCGATTTTACATGCATTGGATTCGCGGTCCAATGTGTGTAACTTGCCTGTGTGGCATTATTTGACTTGCCTATGTGGCATTATTTGACTTGCCTGTGTGGCAAGGTATATTTCTGTTTTATTCTGAGCTCGGTATGAAATAACACCCAGCCATTTGATTCAGCCTATTATTTCGTTGTGTTAGATTTGTTCGTTTCGTTTCAGTTCGTTTCGTCTCTTTTCATTTAATTGAGTTAGTTATTTCGGTTCATTATTTGTATTCTATATCCGTACTGGGTATTTGGCTCATGCTGTGTTTTCTTCCGGCAGGTAATCAGGGGAATCAAGGGCAAGTGTGATGAGAGCTCCATTCATTCCAATGATTTAGAAATATTCTGTTTAGACTTGATGTGTCAGTTTACTTGGAATTGTAATAATTATTTTAGATTGTGATTTGAGACAGTTAGAGATTTATTATGGTTGACTTATGGTATTTATCAGTTATTAAGACTATTCTTTTGTGGCTGTGAGCCTTGCTATTAAATTTATTAGTTTTGTTGTGTTTTGTGTAACCTCTCTTTCTATTTTAGAAAGGGGGTGTTACAGAGTTGGTATCAGAGCTTAGGTTCTTTCTTGTAGAAAACCTATTTAGGTTTGACCTGTGAGTTATGGGTAGACTGCTGGGTTAGGTTTTGTTCTGTTTAATTTTCTGCTCAGCTATCATATCAGCTATATTCGAATCTGTCTCTAATCTGCTTTGTTATCTATTCGTTGATCTGTTCGTAGATGGCTCGTCGATCTGCTAGAGTTGCTGGGAGGAGAGGTAACAATAGGGGAAGGGGTGATGGTCAGCCCAATGAGCAACCTAATGATCAGATCAATGCTCAACTGGCTAACTTGGTGAATCAGGCAGTGAATCAGGCGTTACCTCAGTTAGTGGCACAGGTTGTACAGGCAATGCAGCAGCCACCACCAGAAATTCCAGAACAGGAGAATCCAAGAAATAATGGTCCGCAGGCAAGCGAAGAGGAAGGAAATGTAGATTGTATTGATCAGCAGGTGGTCCCAATGTATGTGTGGTTGGAAAGGTTTCAGAAGCAGAAACCACATGCATTCAGTTTAGCTCCAACTCCAATTGATGCAGAGAATTGGATTGCTCACCTAGAGAAGATTTTTGATGTGTTGGGGTGCTCGGATAACCAGAAAGTGTTGCTAACTGCTTACAAGTTGGAAGGGGATGCGCAGAGGTGGTGGAAAGCGATGAAAGTAACAAAGGGTGATGGTTATGTTGAGGCACTTAGTTGGGCGGAGTTTTGTGAGGTCTTTTATCAGCAATATTTTCCTGCTGCTGATAAAGAGGCCTATGCTAGAGAGTATCTGTCTATTCGGCAGAAAGATGATGAGTCCATCACGAACTTCATGACGAGGTTTACTAGGTTAGCAGGTTTTGCGGAAACCTCAGCAGGGACTGCAGTGGAACAGGCGGAGAAATTCAAGTGGCAAATTCATTACAGGTATCGCCAACACCTCATTAACACCAAGTTTGCGGATGTATCGGCGGTGGCTAATGCGGCCAAGAACATTGAAATGGAGCGGCAGGACTTTCGGACTTCCAAACCGAAAGGGAGTCGAAAGAGGGACAGAGATGACCAGCAGGGTCAAGCTTCGGGTCAGCAAGGGAGAAATCAGGGTGGTCAGTAGAACAGAAATCGTGGTGTTCAGCAGGGGCAGTGGCGTGGTCAGAATCAGAACAGGGGTAATCAGCAGTTACCTCAGCAGGGGCAGAATCGTCAGCTCCAACTGCCTTGGTATGGGCAAAATCGTCAGCAGGGATAGAATCGTCCGCAGGGGCAGAATCAGGGTCGATATCCTGGACCAGCTGGTGGGGGTAACCCAAATCTTATTCCTATAGTTCCTTGTGCTATGTGTGGGGCTAATCATCCGGGAAGACAATGTCATAGAGTTACCGGTGCATGTTTTTTATGTGGACAGATGGGTCACATGGCTAGAGATTGTACTGGACCACGTGGTAATGGTGGAGGCGGTGATCATGGTGGCAATGGAGGTCAGCGTCAGGGTGGTCGGGTGTTTGCCTTGACACATAATCAGGCGACAGGTGCGCCAGGTACTGTTTCTGGTACTCTTTTAGTTGGGAATCGTGAGGCGTCTATTTTATTTGATACGGGTTCTACTCATTCTGTTGTTGCTTAGTCTTTTGTTCGGCACCTAGGTGTGCCATCTCAGTTATTAGATTCTGTTATGTCTATTTCTACCCCGATGGGGACTTCTGTTGTTATTTTTGATTTGTATCGAGGGTGTCCGATCAGTTTTGGGGATAAGATTCGTAGGGCTAATCTTCTTCCGATGAGGATGCACGATTTTGATGTCATTATTGGGATGGACTGGTTGGATAAACACCAGGCCACTATCGACTGTCAGGCGAAGAAGGTTATATTTGGAGATGTGAAGTCTCCGGAGTTCGTGTTTCAGGGTTCACAACCGAGGAGGGTGTTGAAGTTGATTTCAGCTTTGAAGGCTGGGAAGTTGGTAGCAAAGGGTTGTGAGGGGTATTTGGCGTGTGTGAAAGATACCTCTAAGGGTGAGTCTCGTATTGAGGATGTTCCAATTGTTCGTGATTTTTCTGATGTATTTCCTGAGGAGTTGTCAAGGTTGCCACCACAACGGGAAGTAGAGTTTGCTATTGAGCTTGTTCCTGGTGCGGAGCCTATCTCTAAGGCGCCGTATCGGATGGCACCATTGGAGTTGCAGGAGTTGAAAGAGAAGTTGCAGGAACTGTTAGATCGTGGTGTGATTCGCCCGAGTGTTTCGCCGTGGGGTGCTCCGGTTTTGTTTGTAAAGAAGAAAGATGGGTCTATGAGGCTGTGTATAGACTACAGAGAGTTGAACAAAATCACCATCAGAAATCGGTATCCATTGCCAAGGATTGATGACTTGTTTGACCAACTTCAAGGGGCAAAATATTTTTCGAAGATAGACTTGAGGTCAGGTTATCATCAGTTGAGGGTGAGGGATGAGGATATCCCTAAGACGGCTTTTCGCACTCGATATGGGCATTACGAGTTTCTGGTGATGCCATTCGGTGTGACTAACGCTCCGGCGGTGTTTATGGATTTGATGAATCGGGTGTTCAGGGAGTACTTGGACCAATTTGTCATTGTCTTTATTGATGACATTTTGGTTTACTCCAAGTCTAAGGAAGAGCATGAGGAGCATCTTCGCACAGTGTTGGGGATTTTGCAGAAAGAGAAGTTGTATGCTAAATTCTCTAAATGCGAGTTTTGGTTGGAGCAGGTTGCATTTTTGGGTCACGTTGTTTCTGCTAAAGGCATTAAGGTGGATCCTGCGAAGGTTGAGGCTATCACTAAATGGCCGAGACCTACTATGGTGACGGAGATTAGGAGTTTCTTGGGTTTGGCAGGGTACTATAGGCGATTTATGTAAGGGTTTTCTTTGCTTGCCTTACCATTGACCCAGTTGATGAGAAAGGGCACGAAGTTTGTGTGGAATGAGGAGCGTGAGAAAAGTTTTGAAGAGTTGAAGAAACGGCTTGTGACAGCTCCTATACTTGCATTGCCGTCGGGGACTGGAGGTTACCAAATTTATAGTGATGCTTCTTAGAAGGGCTTGGGGTGTGTTTTGATGCAACACGGTAAGGTGATTGCTTATGCTTCTAGGCAGCTTAAACCTTATGAGGTAAACTACCCCACACATGATTTGGAGTTGGCAGCGGTGATCTTTGCCTTAAAGATTTGGAGGCATTATTTGTATGGGGAGACTTGTGATATCTTCACCGATCACAAAAGTCTTAAATACATTTTCACTCAGAAGGAGCTCAATATGAGACAGAGACGTTGGTTGGAGCTTCTAAAAGATTATGATGCGAGAATTCAGTATCACCCGGGGAAGGCAAACGTGGTTACAGATGCTCTTAGCCGGAAGAGTTCAGGGAGTGTAGCAGCCCTTATTACACAACCTCAGCTTATTTCGGATATGGATCGGCTAGAGTTGGAGTTGTACGTACGAGGTTCAGATGGGCATTTGGCGGGTATGAGAGTGGAGCCCTCTCTTATCTCGCGGGTCAAAGAAGCTCAAAAAGAAGATGGGGAGTTGTGGAGTATGACGCAAAATCTAGAGGAGGGCAAGCAGTCCGAGTTTCGTATTGATGACCATGGTGTGATTTAGTTGGGTGAGCGGTTATGTGTACCGTCCGATCCAATCATTCGAGAGGCTGTGTTGGCTGAGGCTCATAGTTCGCCATTTTTTATTCATCCAGGTTCTACAAAGATGTATAGGGATTTGAAGAAGAATTTTTGGTGGAATGGGATGAAACGAGACGTGGCTGAATATGTTGGGAAGTGTCTTACTTGTCAACAAGTGAAGATAGAACATCAACGAGCTAGTGGTTTGTTGCAACAGTTAGACATTCCAGTGTGGAAGTGGGAAGATATCACAATGGATTTTGTGACTGGTTTGCCGAAGACTTTCAGGAAGATTGATGCCATATGGGTAGTGGTGGACCGGTTGACCAAATCGGCACATTTTTTGGCTATCCATGAGGGATACTCGGTGGATAGGTTGGCACAAATTTTTTAGCAGGAGATTGTTAGACTTCATGGTACTCCGGTGTCTATTGTTTCAGATCGGGACCCACGGTTCACCTCTCGGTTTTGGAAAGGGTTTCAACGAGCTTGGGGTACTCGGCTCAACTTCAGTACTTTTTTCCATCCGCAAACTGATGGGCAATCCGAACGGACTATTCAAAAGTTGGAGGACATGTTGAGGTCTTGTGCACTTGAGTGGTCGGGTAATTGGGATGATTACTTGAGCCTAGTTGAGTTTGCCTATAACAACAGCTGGCATGCAAGTATTGGAATGGCTCCGTTTGAGGCACTATATGGTAGAAAGTGTCGGGCACCAACTTGTTGGGATGAGGTTGGCGAAAGGGTCATAGAAGGGCCTGAGTTGTTCAAATCACTACGGAGAAGGTAGCGGTGGCTAAAGAGAAATTGAACTCGGCTCGATCACGACAGAAGTGTTATGCTGATAAGCATAGGACTTTAGAGTTTGAACCTGGTGAGCATGTGTTTCTAAAAGTTTCTCCTTGGAAAGGCATTCGGCGATTTGGGTTGAAAGGAAAACTTAGTCCACGTTACATTGGCCCATTTGAGATTTTGGAGAGGGTTGGTGAGGTTGCATATCGGTTAGCTTTGCCTCCACAACTAGCTCATGTGCACAATGTATTTCATGTGTCGGCAGTGAGAAGTTATCATTATCATCCGTTGCACGTGGTGCAATATCCATTCGATAAAATTCGGGAAGATCTTACCTGTGAGGAGAAAGCTGAGGCGATTTTGGATCGTCAAGAAAGGATTATGAGAAGGAAGAATCATTCGGAGCGGGAAGCCACTTGAGAGATGGAGGAGTCTATTCGAGCGGAATATCCGCATCTCTTCGAAAATTAGGTGCGTCCCATTCTTTTGATTCCGGGGACGGAATTCTTTTAAGGGGTAGGTGATGTAATACCCGGTAAAAAAATTAATAAAATAAATAAATATTGAATAATAAAAAAATAAATTTCTTTGTTTTAAAACATAGTAATTGGACTTTGTTATTCATGTTGGGTCAACTAGTTATTTAATTTGTGTGGGCTAATAAATATTAATAAGAGATGGGTAAATTAATTTAGTACAATTTGGGCCTTAAAATTTATTGGGTTTAATTTAATTAAATGTGGGTAATATTAATTTTATTATAATTAGGAGAATTAATAAGATAAGTAATAAATAAATAAATAAAACCTGAACCCTACATAATATATACTACCTTTAGTCGTCTGATAAAAGAAAGGAAGTAGCCGCAGTCGAATAACAACTGAGGAGAAATTTGTTAAAAGTTGATTTTTGACAAGATCAATTTGGTAAGTGATTTTTTTTTTCTTTTGAAATTTTGATAGATTCTTCTTGTCAAATGTTCAGTGTCTCTTAAAGTTAAAATATATATATTTTATACGTATATTGGTTCTGTGAAAATTCATGTTTGATGGGTGGAAGTGGATAGTTTCAGCAGGATGGTATATATATATTGATTATAGAAAAGTTATGATTTCTTTTGAATGCTAATAGATTTAGTGGTTGGTTATGTCAGAGTTCTAATATTAGTACCATGCAGGCGAATAAAAGAAAGTAAATTTCTTATAATTATAATAACTAGTAACGTAATTATCATAGATTGGGATTAGTAGATCTAATAGTTTAATTATTATTAAGTTCATAAGTTATTTATTTATTTATTATTTTTTTTATTAATTAGCCCAGACGAAGAGAGTTTAAACGAGATTTGGAGTATAATTTCTGAGTATTACATTACTTAATCCAGGTACGAATTCCGTACTTTTTCAGCGAGACTCTTTTATTTTTGATTTGTTTGATTCGTTATTCGTTTCGAAATTTAGAATTTGCCTCTTATAATTATTCTTGTCAATTTATTGCGATAGTGCTTTGGGCGGTTATATTAGAACTCCTATTTGTACTCTTTAGACTAGTGTATCATGTCTATAAATTTATTTTGATATTGTAGAAAGTACATGTTAATATTTTGGAGACTTTGTGTTGATATTTCGTTTCAGTTTAACATGTACACGTTAGAACCCCTTTGTTGTGTCGCATGTGTTGTGACATTATATTTTTGTTAGAATACCGTAGGGTATACCTGAGCTATAACCACCTGTGGGGGTACCACAGACATGTCCTTTTGGCACCGAGACATGACACCTTCCGTGGCGGTGTGATCAGTCCACGGCGTCTCCGTTTTGTGCTCCGGTGGGAGTTGTTCATTTGATGTTTTGTTGTGGGAGGCGTATGGGTCGACCCTAGTTTTTCTGTTCTGTTCTGTTCTGCGGATTGGTGATGTTTGTGCCAAACACGCCTTCCGATTTTACATGCATTGGATTCGCGGTCCAATGTGTGTAACTTGCCTGTGTGGCATTATTTGACTTGCATATGTGGCATTATTTGACTTGCCTGTGTGGCAAGGTATATTTCTGTTTTATTCTGAGCTCGGTATGAAATAACACCCAGCCATTTGATTCAGCCTATTATTTCGTTGTGTTAGATTTGTTCGTTTCGTTTCAGTTCGTTTCGTCTCTTTTCATTTAATTGAGTTAGTTATTTCGGTTCATTATTTGTATTCTATATCCGTACTGGGCATTTGGCTCATGCTGTGTTTTCTTCCGGCAGGTAATCAGGGGAATCAAGGGCAAGTGTGATGAGAGCTCCATTCATTCCAATGATTTAGAAATATTCTGTTTAGACTTGATGTGTCAGTTTACTTGGAATTGTAATAATTATTTTAGATTGTGATTTGAGACAGTTAGAGATTTATTATGGTTGACTTGTGGTATTTATCAGTTATTAAGACTATTCTTTTGTGGCTGTGAGCCTTGCTATTAAATTTATTAGTTTTGTTGTGTTTTGTGTAACCTCTCTTTCTATTTTAGAAAGGGGGTGTTACAGAGTTGGTATCAGAGCTTAGGTTCTTTCTTGTAGAAAACCTATTTAGGTTTGACCTGTGAGTTATGGGTAGACTGCTGGGTTAGGTTTTGTTCTGTTTAATTTTCTGCTCAGCTATCATATCAGCTATATTCGAATCTGTCTCTAATCCGCTTTGTTATCTATTCGTTGATCTGTTCGTAGATGGCTCGTCGATCTGCTAGAGTTACTGGGAGGAGAGGTAACAATAGGGGAAGGGGTGATGGTCAGCCCAATGAGCAACCTAATGATCAGATCAATGCTCAACTGGCTAACTTGGTGAATCAGGCAGTGAATCAGGCGTTACCTCAGTTAGTGGCACAGGTTGTACAGGCAATGCAGCAGCCACCACCAAAAATTCCAGAACAGGAGAATCCAAGAAATAATGGTCCGCAGGCAAGCGAAGAGGAAGGAAATGTAGATTGTATTGATCAGCAGGTGGTCCCAATGTATGTGTGGTTGGTAAGGTTTCAGAAGCAGAAACCACATGCATTCAGTTTAGCTCCAACTCCAATTGATGCAGAGAATTGGATTGCTCACCTAGAGAAGATTTTTGATGTGTTGGGGTGCTCGGATAACCAGAAAGTGTTGCTAGCTGCTTACAAGTTGGAAGGGGATGCGCAGAGGTGGTGGAAAGCGATGAAAGTAACAAAGGGTGATGGTTATGTTGAGGCACTTAGTTGGGCGGAGTTTTGTGAGGTCTTTTATCAGCAATATTTTCCTGCTGCTGATAAAGAGGCCTATGCTAGAGAGTATCTGTCTATTCGGCAGAAAGATGATGAGTCCATCACGAACTTCATGACGAGGTTTACTAGGTTAGCAGGTTTTGCGGGAACCTCAGCAGGGACTGCAGTGGAACAGGCGGAGAAATTCAAGTGGCAAATTCATTACAGGTATCGCCAACACCTCATTAACACCAAGTTTGCGGATGTATCGGCGGTGGCTAATGCGGCCAAGAACATTGAAATGGAGCGGCAGGACTTTCGGACTTCCAAACCGGAAGGGAGTCGAAAGAGGGACAGAGATGACCAGCAGGGTCAAGCTTCGGGTCAGCAAGGGAGAAATCAGGGTGGTCAGTAGAACAGAAATCGTGGTGTTCAGCAGGGGCAGTGGCGTGGTCAGAATCAGAACAGGGGTAATCAGCAGTTGCCTCAGCAGGGGCAGAATCGTCAGCTCCAACTGCCTTGGTATGGGCAAAATCGTCAGCAGGGATAGAATCGTCCGCAGGGGCAGAATCAGGGTCGATATCCTGGACCAGCTGGTGGGGGTAACCCAAATCTTATTCCTATAGTTCCTTGTGCTATGTGTGGGGCTAATCATCCGGGAAGACAATGTCATAGAGTTACCGGTGCATGTTTTTTATGTGGACAGATGGGTCACATGGCTAGAGATTGTACTGGACCACGTGGTAATGGTGGAGGCGGTGATCATGGTGGCAATGGAGGTCAGCGTCAGGGTGGTCGGGTGTTTGCCTTGACACATAATCAGGCGACAGGTGCGCCAGGTACTGTTTCTGGTACTCTTTTAGTTGGGAATCGTGAGGCGTCTATTTTATTTGATACGGGTTCTACTCATTCTGTTGTTGCTCAGTCTTTTGTTCGGCACCTAGGTGTGCCATCTCAGTTATTAGATTCTGTTATGTCTATTTCTACCCCGATGGGGACTTCTGTTGTTATTTCTGATTTGTATCGAGGGTGTCCGATCAGTTTTGGGGATAAGATTCGTAGGGCTAATCTTCTTCCGATGAGGATGCACGATTTTGATGTCATTATTGGGATGGACTGGTTGGATAAACACCAGGCCACTATCGACTGTCAGGCGAAGAAGGTTATATTTGGAGATGTGAAGTCTCCGGAGTTCGTGTTTCAGGGTTCACAACCGAGTAAGGTGTTGAAGTTGATTTCAGCTTTGAAGGCTGGGAAGTTGGTAGCAAAGGGTTGTGAGGGGTATTTGGCGTGTGTGAAAGATACCTCTAAGGGTGAGTCTCGTATTGAGGATGTTCCAATTGTTCGTGATTTTTCTGATGTATTTCCTGAGGAGTTGTCAAGGTTGCCACCACAACGGGAAGTAGAGTTTGCTATTGAGCTTGTTCCTGGTGCGGAGCCTATCTCTAAGGCGCCGTATCGGATGGCACCATTGGAGTTGCAGGAGTTGAAAGAGAAGTTGCAGGAACTGTTAGATCGTGGTGTGATTCGCCCGAGTGTTTCGCCGTGGGGTGCTCCGGTTTTGTTTGTAAAGAAGAAAGATGGGTCTATGAGGCTGTGTATAGACTATAGAGAGTTGAACAAAATCACCATCAGAAATCGGTATCCATTGCCGAGGATTGATGACTTGTTTGACCAACTTCAAGGGGCAAAATATTTTTCGAAGATAGACTTGAGGTCAGGTTATCATCAGTTGAGGGTGAGGGATGAGGATATCCCTAAGACGGCTTTTCGCACTCGATATGGGCATTACGAGTTTCTGGTGATGCCATTCGGTGTGACTAACGCTCCGGCGGTGTTTACGGATTTGATGAATCAGGTGTTCAGGGAGTACTTGGACCAATTTGTCATTGTCTTTATTGATGACATTTTGGTTTACTCCAAGTCTAAGGAAGAGCATGAGGAGCATCTTCGCACAGTGTTGGGGATTTTGCAGAAAGAGAAGTTGTATGCTAAATTCTCTAAATGCGAGTTTTGGTTGGAGCAGGTTGCATTTTTGGGTCACGTTGTTTCTGCTAAAGGCATTAAGGTGGATCCTGCGAAGGTTGAGGCTATCACTAAATGGCCGAGACCTACTATGGTGACGGAGATTAGGAGTTTCTTGGGTTTGGCAGGGTACTATAGGCGATTTATGTAAGGGTTTTCTTTGCTTGCCTTACCATTGACCCAGTTGATGAGAAAGGGCACGAAGTTTGTGTGGAATGAGGAGCGTGAGAAAAGTTTTGAAGAGTTGAAGAAACGGCTTGTGACAGCTCCTATACTTGCATTGCCGTCGGGGACTGGAGGTTACCAAATTTATAGTGATGCTTCTTAGAAGGGCTTGGGGTGTGTTTTGATGCAACACGGTAAGGTGATTGCTTATGCTTCTAGGCAGCTTAAACCTTATGAGGTAAACTACCCCACACATGATTTGGAGTTGGCAGCGGTGATCTTTGCCTTAAAGATTTGGAGGCATTATTTGTATGGGGAGACTTGTGATATCTTCACCGATCACATTTTTCATTGCCAATTCACATATCTTAATACGCATTGATTTAATACCAATCAATTATATTAACCGACTCATAAAATAATAACACTTATTTTCACATAAATCGTATTTCTATTAATATATTCATTTTATAATACGTGAAAATTCTCGGGTATTACACTATTGGTAGTGATTTATTTCCTTATATACAGACAAATTTTTTTCTTTATTTTTTGATGTGGGACTGGGGTGTTACAACCAACCCCTCCTATAAATAGATAGGGGGTAGCCCGTTTAAATCATTCATTTCTCTAGCATTCAAGCATTATAGAGCATTATAGTCTTCATTTCTTCATCAATTTCCTTAGTTAATTTTGAGAAAGAGTCAGAGCATTTCTTTGGTTCGTAGAGTATACTTTTTATAGTGCTGCTAAAGTATACATTGTTATTGTATCCTAGAAGACAAGTGCTATCAACTCTGAGCAGCGTAAGGAGGGTATAATTGTCTTAAGGACATAGTACCGAGTACTAGGCTTGACAAATTCTTTTCCTGCAGTTTGGTTTAATTGAGATAAGTTTATATATATATATATATATATATATATATATATATATATATATATATATATATATATATATATATATATATATCCTTTTAGTTTTGCTAACAGTTTAATACTACAGACAGGACAAATGTCCAAAGTTCCCTATTTGTAAAAGTTACTCGTCCGCAGTATTAAACTGCGGACGCTAAGTATGGCTAACCAATTGGGAAATGACGTCGTTTTTAAATTAGTGTCGTCCGCAATATTAAACTATGTTTGGCCAATTGCGAAACGACGTCGTATTGGCCAAATTCAAAATTTTTTTAGTTTTCTAGGCTCCGCGGTATTAAAATGCGGATGTGTTCCTTAAAAGAGTTGCAACCAATGAAGAATAATTATTGAAGCTCAAAATTTACCAGCATCACCCCACTCATTCTCTTCAACGTAAATAAATAAAAATCAATAAAAAGATATAGGTTAAAATCATCGGCGAGTTCCTTTACTCGATGTAATCAAGTAATCAGTCAAATTAAAACCAAATTAAAACTCATTCATGTCAACAAACAAATTGAGTTTAAAATGTTTTACGACTCGGTTCAAAATGTTAGTTATGACCAACGGTTCAAAATTAAATTGAAAACATTAAATTAATGGGATGAAATAGCAATTGATGAATCATTTACAATAGATTGTCATACTTGCTTCCCTTTATTTGAGATGAGATAATCACGTTCAGGGGTGGCCAAGAGTAACTCCATAATCTAGGGCTACGTATGTTTGCAAGGATTATAATCACATGGATTATAATTTTAAGATTATTAATCCTAAGATTATTATACCAGGATTATAACTATAATGTCAAGACTATTAAGTCATTTTATAATTCTGACATTAATAGTCCCAAGTTTAAATTTGAAAACAAACATGACACTTAGGTTATGTTTGTTTGCAAGGATTATAATCTCACAATTCTAATCCATGGGATTATAATTCTAAGATTATTAATCCTAAGATTATAATCCCGGGATTATAATTATAATGTCAAGACTATTAAGTCATTTTATAATCCCGAGAATAATAGCCCCAAGTCTAAATTTGAAAATAAATAAGACATTTAAGATTAATAGTCATATCCCAAGTATAATGCTTGCAAACAAACATAGCCTAGGAGAATTAAATTAACAGAGCAGTACAAAACCTTGCATGTTGGATCAATGATAAATGAAGAAGGCAAATTATGAATAATTTTTTGTCCAAATCTTTCCCCGGATGGTAAATTTGAATACGGACTGGCAAACCATGGCATACATGCAAATTTTTCTTTAAGATTGTAAGTGAAGAGAATGAAACAACCCGGGACAAATCTCGAGTCCAGAACAAATCTCGGGTAAAATTCCAAGTTCGAATCGAATCAAATCCATCAAAATAAGGCCTCAAACCACTTACCCAATAGTATCTTCTTGGATCATCTTAGCCCACCACAAGCACATCCAAAAGGTCATGACTCGAAGGTACTATTGGTAGTAACTTATTTCCTTATATGCAGACAATTTTTTTTTCCTATCTTTCGATGTGGAACTAGTGTGTTACAAACTCCCCCACTTAAATTTTGATGTTCCCGTTAGAACCGATCACACACACGGCCCAAAGATTTTTGCCTCTCTAGCCATTGTGGGATAATACCGGCTGACTTCATGTCCCCACCTCCGGACCTCCATCTCTCTATTATGGAATAATACCACCAGCCTTCGTATCCCCACCACCGGCAACCTGATCGGATGACCCAACCCAAGCTTTTAAGAGTCAACTTTGATACCATATGAAATAACCTGGGTCAAATCTCGAGTCCGAAATAAAACTCGGGTCAAATCCCGAGTTCGAATCAAATCAAATCCATCAAAATAAGGCCTCAAACCACTGGCCCAATAGTATCTTCTTGGATCATCTTAGCCCACCAGAAGCTCACCCAAAAGGTCATGACTTGAATGTACTATTAATAGCAATTTATTTCCTTATATGGAGATAAATTTTTCTCCTATCTTTCTATGTGGGATTGGGGTGTTACAGAGAAGGAGTGGGTGATGTTGATGAATTCTAAGCTTCATTAATTCTTTTTCATTGGTTGCAACTCTTTAAGGAATCTATCTCTATTATTTGAAATTCAAAGTTTAGAATACATTTAATTCAAAAAAAAAGTTTAGGGTGCAAATCGATTTTAAAATTAAAGTTTATCATGCAATTTGAAATTTAGTTGCTTTTTAACTCCCAAACACAATGTTTTTCCTGAGTCAATCACAGGTTTATTGCTTTGAAGAAAATAATATTCTGATACTACGTTTAAGATTGAGGTAATGGAATAGAGGAAGAAATAAAATAAAAAGTGTATTTTATGATTATTTTATAGGATAAATCATACTAATGGAATAAAAGTTCATATTACATCTTTTTGTTTGGTTATTTCGTGTGGAGTAGACGAGTAGGTGAAATAAAATTCATTCCAATTGAATGAATATATGTAATAATTTTGTCATTATATGACAACACTCACCATCAACAACCACCAAACGTACACTTAAAATTATTTCATTCCGTCTTTTGTTTTATTTCTTCAATCCAAACGCATCATAAATGTCATAAATGTTGAACTACAGAGTCTTTGGTGCTTATATCCTCAAATATGACAGGTAACTAAGACAACTTTGTTTAGTTTATCGGGACAAAACTTTATTTAGTTGTAATGCACAATATACAAATACTCATTGTGTGTTGATACGTTCAAAAGGATCTCGGAGACCCACCAAAATACGAAAGTCAAGATCTTTTAGAAAAATAATTCTTATTCAAAGAGTGCATAGCATGAATAAGCTCCAACTAATCCGTCAATTTGAGATTCCTTGGAGGTATCGGGAAGGAATTGGAATGTACAGTACAACCAAGTAAAATTTTGTTTAGACATTATTTGACTATCTAGCACTAGTTGTCCTACCCTAAATGTTGTAGTTAATTAATTGCTTTGACTTGTAAAAAAGGAAGAAACCAGCCATCTCACGGAACAAACTAAGGATGGATGCTGCACCCCAAACTATTTCTCAGAAACTGGGTATAATTCGTAAATATATGAACTTTGTTAGTGTCCAATATGTGTCCATGTGTTGCTTTTTATCGAGTCACCATTCTTTAAATATGAACAAATCACCTTCCTTTTGGCTAGTTCTTGATAGAGAAAGGGGGAGGAAAAGAGCGTATAAAAATTAAGTGTTCATTAAATCAAATAATCAAACAACAATTCCCGGAGATATTGTACAAACTACTGCCTCCCTAAATAGTGATCAGGACAATGATCCACAGTACGAAGTCACAATTCTAGGCAGACACACAGTGATTAACCATTATGATCGTGGATCAACATCAAAGCCAAGACTAGCTTCTAAATGATGACATGGTCATCTCTACAACTTGACTGAATATAATATGATATTTCACTCTATATATGTTGCACCTGAGAACGCGGTAATTAGTTACCCTCTAAAGTTGTTTGTAGAAGAGAACGTAGGCCTGGTCATGCAACACCTTGCTTGTATTGATGGCAGTCACGGACGCATCATCAAACCTTAACCACTGCCCATTAGGGTAACGAGCATCAGCAGTATAGTGCCCCTTAGAGGCTTCTCTCCCGTGATGTGTTATTGTTGAAACAAGTTCATATCTTCGGCCCTGTAAAAGGCATGATGAAAAACAAGTTGAGAAGCTTTCACTAAGGAATTTGCATTAGGGGTGTAGGCAAAAGGAAGGAAAACGAGAAAAACAAAGGAAACCTAGGTTCACATAAAAATCAAATGTGGAGAGACCTCACAATATTAACAAGTAACAAACAGTTGGGCTTTCTCTATCAAACTTCTGTCGGTGTTCTTTTTCCCTATGAAACTATTAAGTAGATCATAATGTTTGAAGATTGGACAGACTTTACAATGAAAGATAAAATATATTGGGGAAAAAGGAGTGAGAAAGGTGGAACTTGAACAATTTTCTACAAAATGACAAAGACTCTATAGGCCTGACGCACACCCAGAGCATTTTATTAGTAGTAATCAACTGAGCAGCACAACAACGCAAGTCCAAAACTGAAATAACAAGCACCTCAACTGTCCAAGATATACTAAAGGCTAGAAATAAAAATGCATGAAATTACGGAACTACAACAGTATTGCAGAACAAAATATGTTGCATGCTAACATAAATATCGATGCCATCATATTATGGATTTATTGTTCATCTTGGATGCAGTTTTGTCCTTGCAGATTGGAAGTGTATTTCTTTTCTTCTGTTTTGAAGGGGCGTTATTTGGTAATGGAGGTGGGAACTGGAAGCTGGTTCACTTACATATGTAACTACAACAATTGTCACACTGACATTTATTTGAAACTTGGGGGATAAAAACCTATCAACATTAACCTCACATTTCCTAACAATCTGTGAAACACTAATATCGAGAGGATACATATAAATTCCCAAATTGTGATTCACAAACTAGAAAAGATACTATAGCGCAATTCCAGTTTTCTTCAGAAAAATACTTTCAGAAAAACACAAAATCATAGAAGATAGATTATGATGAGTGCAATTCGCAATCTAAAAAAGAGATTACCTCAGTAGCCAAGGAAGCCAGCAACTCACGACTCAGCACGAGTTCAAGAGGAAAGCGCACAGGTTTATGCAATTTAGTGCTTCCATGGGTTCCATAGCCAAAACGCATTAGGTGCAGTATCATGATTTTGGGTAGTGATTGGATGCTTATAGATTTTCTGGCACCAACAACTCCAGTCTGAAAAGAAAGCCATGGCACACATGTGATCATCAGAAAATGAAGCAACAATCCACATACATGAACATAGTGCATATTGCATACATCAAGAAATCTAGATCATCGCAAACAATATGACGAGCTGGAAATGAACACAAAAACACATAACACTGAAACTGTCAAACTGACCTACTTAAACATTGTTCAACCACAAAGTGTTCAAAAGGTACACACCACACATGACAAAAAAGACGCAAAAATAAAAACCTACGCATAAATAGTTATATTGCTGAAAGACCATTATGAGAATCTCATTGGAATCCAACCACAACTAAGTAAAAACTGCAGAACATATTAAAAATAAAGAGATCGTAAACAATATTAGATTGGACTGCGACTCCAATTAAGTGTCACCAAGTTTACCAACAACGTGACAGATACATCATCGTATCTATACATACATAAAGATAAAATAATCAAATATAAGGAGTACAAACAGATGCGTCTTATTATGCATGAGAATTGGGTGGGATGCATGTGTTTGTGGCAAGTAGAACAAGAAAATTGAATTAAAAAGAATGGTGTTTTTCATTTTCGTAAGAAATTCACTAGCCTACAATCTATGAAAGCTTCACTTTTCCAAGAGTTGACAAAAGTTTTCAAATTTCAAGCAACAAGCATGAAACTCAATACCGAAATATTCAACAAATGGGGTACTGAGAATGTGTTACCATTTGGAGTACTGAGAATGTGTTAAGTAGAGAACTAGCCGTGGAAAGGGTAACATAGTAATTGGTAGAATATTAGTTTTAGAATAATAGATCTTACAGGTCATGTGAGTCATTTAAGGGGTACTAAAGTCTTTTCCTTTAATCTACATATGCACTGTAATCTCTCTATATATATGTTGAGCTAGGGTAATATTGTTAGGCATTTTTGATATGAAATGAATTGAGAGAACTCATTTGAGTCTCCTTTAACTTCTTTCCCAAGTTCTTCCATTTTCTCAGTCACCATTCTTGCTTTTCTCAGTCCCATAGTCTAATCTTTCTGTCTTCTCAGTCCCTATTCTCTAGTTATGGTTTGGTAGTTGAGCTGAGCTCCATGGAGGCTTGACAATTTGGTATCAGAGTTGTCGATCATCTAATCTCTGATCTTCTTTTTCTTCTCCTTAATCTTCTGATCTTCTTCAATCAGTGGCATCTAACAACCGACCACATGCAACTCTTGCCTGGGCCAACAATAGCTACCCACCTAACATCTCTTTCTCCCCAAGCAGAGCATCAACTATGAAAAAACATGCTCATGTCCAGAAGACACAGATTTAGGAGTTTACTATTCGACTTATAAGGTTATAACATATCTGCCCCAGTCAAATTCTTATCTATACCTAAATATATCGACTGCACACCAAGTGTTTGTTGAATTGTTTCAATCAAAACTCTTCTTTTCTTCTCAAAAACTCAATATCAATCTTCTCCTCTTAATCTTCAGTCCATTCTCTCTAGATCTAAACTTCTTCTACTCCATTTTCTCACTCAAAATACTATATAAAACTCACTCCAGCTCATTTACTCCACTAAGTTGACATCTTTAATTCATTCCTAAGATTCAGAAACTTATTTGTTCAGAAGTTTCCAAGTCTTTTCCACAATTCTGACCATTGCTGGCTAGATCATCCTCACAAAATCAGGGGAACCACTTTCAACAGGACTTTCCAAGTTTCAGAGACTACACTAATGATAAGTTCCAGAGTTTGGATGAAAAAATGGATGTGGTTATGGAGCATATCACTGATTTGAAAAGGAGTAGGAGTCCTAGCAGAGACCCAGCAGACTTTGTAAATCCTTTTGGGGCCAGAGAAGGGAATGGGAGGAGGACTGTGCATGTTGGGCAAATGAATGCTAAGGGGTTATTTAGAAATCATAAGGAAGCAGAGAAGGCTAAAGGGAAAAGGTCAATGAGAGAGACTTTCTATGATGAGTACGAAACAGATGATGAAAAGGAAAGAAGCAAGAACGACCAGGAGGAAGAGGACAAGGATCTCAAACACTTAAAACTGGTTTTTCCTACTTATATGAAGGGAGGAAGCTATGGAATGGATCAAAGACTGCAATGAATATTTCAACATATATGGGGTAAATGATAAAAGGAAAGCTGTCATTGTATCCATGCATCTCCATGGAGTCCATAAAGCTTGGTACAAGTCACACAGGGTCGGTAGAGAAAGTATCACATGGACTGAATTTTCAAAATGTTTTGTGGCTAGGTTTGGTGAAGTTGGAACTGAAATGTCTTTGAGCAATTCAAGATGCTTAAAGAGACTCATGGTATTTATGAGTACTGTGATGACTACGAAAAATACAAGGGCAGGTTTCTAGATAAAATCCCTCAGCTCACTGAGGAATTTTTTGTAGGAAAATTCGCTGGTGGACTTAAAGAAGAAACTAAAAAGGTTGTCGAATTGTTGCAGCCATCAACCCTCCTACAAGCCAACAAACAGCCAAATCATATGAGACACCTATCCCTAAACCCACTGGACCCTAACCACCAAATACTTCCCAGTTTCACAACCCCAGCAAATTAATCCCAAACAATAACCCCAATGGTTCCCAAAAAATTCCCACCAGCCTTGTAACTAGTCCCAAAATTCCATTCCTTACTTATCCTAAACAAACTACTATCTCCCTGAACCCCAAGCTTATTACAGCTTCACAAAGAGAGGAAGGAGAGCTAAAGGATTATGCTATTACTGTGATGAAAAATTCACCATGGGACATCAATGTACTAAACCAAAGGCATTCATGATGGTAGGTGAGGATTACTTTGAGGACTATGAGGCTCCTCCCATCTTTGATGAAGAAATTCCTGAAGAAACACCTACCTCGGCACTTGAACAAGGCGATAACACAGTTAAATCAAGCCCCACCCTAGCTGCTGTTCAGAAAGAGGATGGAAATTAAGAAAATCAAACCATTGTGCTAAATGGAATCTGTCAAGGTAAGAAGCTCAATTTTCTCATTGATGAAGAAAGCTCATTGAACCTTCTTGATGAAAACCTTGCCAAAGAGCTTCAATGTCCCTTGCAACCTATATACCTCGCACTCCCTCATGGAAAGAAGATTCAATTAAGGCTTGGTGCCCACAGTTTTCTTGTGAAATGGATGGACTTGCCTTCTTCTATGCTCCAGTATGGATTCTAGCCTTACATACTTGGGATGCTATTTTAGGGGTAAATTGGCTTCAAAAGTTGTGTGGTGTTCTAACGGATTTTCATAACCCCACTATCAGTTTTCAGCATCAAGAAAATTATATACAACTGCAGGGAATGAGGGACAAGGATCAGGCTACTGAAAGGGAACAATCCTGCAACTATTTAACCACTGTCCAACCCATATAGATGACACAACTAGTAGAAAGTTACGAGGATGACCCTGAGATATCCCAGGTCATCACTGAGTTGGCTTTACATTAAAAAAAGGTCTGCTGCAATTCAGGGGCAGGTGGGTTAGTGGAAGGCAAGGAAACCTAAGAAGACAAGTGTTTGTCGAGCTACATGAGAAGGGTGTGGGAGGACACTCAGGGGTAAGGGCTACCCTTTCAAGGATAGAACAATATTTCTATTGGAAGAGCTTGAAGAGAGATGTGACTCAATGGATAGCTGAATGTCATGTTTGTCAAACTATCAAACATGACACAGTAAGGTCACCAGGGCTGTTACAACCCCTCCCCATTCCTGAAGCTCCTTGGAAAGATATAGCCATTGACTTCATTAATGGTTTGCCCAACTCTAAGGGGTATGACATTATATGGGTAGTAACAGACAAATTTAGTAGATATTCCCATTTCATTCCTCTAGCTCAGCCAGAAACAGTCAAAAGTTTAGCACAAGTTTTGAGTAAATTTTCAGGTTACATGGTCTCCCAAATTCTATAGTAAGTGACAGGGACCTTATTTTCCTTAGCGAGTTCTGGCAAGCATTGTTCAAAATAGTGGGTCCTGGGCTTCATACCAGCACTGCATACCACCCACAAAGTGATGGAAGTACCGAGAGGATTAATCAATGCTTGAAGCAATATTTGATGTGCATGTGCAGTCATACTCCCAAACAATGGAGTACATGGCTTCCCATAGCAGAATGGTGGTTTAATACCACCTACCATACTGCATTACAGACAACTCCCTACAAGGCTCTATACAGAATAGACCCCACTCACCTCAGCATTACACCAAATATCCAAACTAAACTGGCAGCAGTGGAGGATATGCTCTTTGACAAACATCAGCAGATAGAGATACTCAAGGAGAATTTGGAGAAAGCCCAACAAAGGATGAAATCATATGGGAGGACGGAAAGGACATTTGAGGTGGATGATCTGAACTATTTGAAACTGCAACCTTACCGACAAGGAAGTGTATCCCTCAGAAAAAAAAATATGAAGCTAGATCCCAAGTTTTATGCCCCTTTTAAAATATTGGAAAGAATAGGGACAGTAGCCTACAAACTGGAGTTGTCTGATTCTTCTAGGATTCATCCTACCTTTCACATTTCACAACTCAAAAAGTATCTGGGAGCAGCAAAAACTAATCCTCAGTTACCCCCTACCACATTTGAAGGAAACTTGGACATAGGTCCATTAAGGATACCAAAAGAAAGGAGCGTGTATAGGAGTAACAAGGTGGTGTACCAATACTTAATCCAATGCAAAGGAAGCAGCATTTCAAAAGCAACTTGGGAAGATGAAGACCTCCTTAAACTGAAATTTTCCAAACTTTGCACTTAACCTTGAGGACATGGAAAGTTTTAAAGAAGGGGAGAGTGTTAAGTAGAGAACTAGCTGGAAAGGGCAACATAGTAATTGGTAGAATATTAGTTTTAGAATAATAGGTCTTACAGGTCATGTTAGTCAGTTAAGATACTAGTCTTTTCCTTAATTTACAGATGCACTGTAATTAGTAATATTGTTAGCATGTTTTTGATATGAAATGAATTGAGAGAACTCATTTGTGTCTCCTTTATCTTCTTCCCCAAGTTCTTCTATTTTCTCAGTCACCATTCTTGCTTTTCTCAGTCCCGTATTTTAATCTTTCCGTCTTCTCAGTCCCTATTCTCTAGTTATGGTTTGGTAGTTGAGTTGAGCTCCATGGAGGCTCGACAGAATGGTCTGACATGTAAGCACAACCACCATATAAGGAATAGCTATCACTTAGGTACCAAACAGTTTATCCCAAGAACTATAAGTATACTCATGAGAATAAGGATAGGAAAGAATAAAAACTCGATACGTATTTCAAAACCAGAATGAAACAAGTGACACAAGAGTGAAGATTACACCAATATGTTCCTCAAAAATATTATAAATAATAAAAATTATAACTACTAATAATGCATGCAAAAACTTGATTTAAAGAAAGTAACTAAATTAAAACTCATGCAACGAAGGAAAAGATGCCATTTTTTCCAGTACATTTTTTTTTGTAGCTTGAATGGTCTGGTTTTGAAATTGAGAGAGGCTCAAATTTGGATTATGATTTTGGTGGTGTTTGGAAGTTTGGAGCTAACCAACTGGCGTGATTTGGAAGAAGATGAACAGTGTAGTCTTTGGTTAAATAATGTTGGACGATATTTAAAGATAAGAATTGTGGGTAAAAGAGTTTCTCAACTGCAGAAGAAGAGGAAAATAGCTCATAGCTCAATATCAATAATCAATAAGATGTTCAATAATTAATCTTGTGGGGGTTACATCACGATTTAAAGAGACTGAAAACCCTAATGTTACTTGGGAACGATAAAAGTACTATAACAACTAAAATACCTTAACTAAATAATAAAATTTCCTGATAAAATAAAATAAATAACATCATCAATTACTCATATTAAACATAATAAAAACTCATAATAGTAAGTACAAAAAATCTTTGCGCTGCTCGACTTTTGGTCCCCATCAACAAGTCAAGATTAGATCTCAGTTAATTCTTATCCCAAATTTACGTTCTCCAACCCAATCTCTCTTAAAATATTTAACACCTTCAAGTAGACTTTGGTAACAAAGCAAAAAAGTAGCCATATGAATTTGAGATTGGTGCAAAGAAAATTGGGAACTAGCATGTTTGTTCTGTGATGTTGACATTATACAACCATAATAATGGATTACTACAATAGGAATTTAGGCAATTATTTGATGTCCCATAGATAGAGAGTTTCGATAATTTGGATTGGAACCAAGTAATTTAGAAGATAAAAGACTGGTGATGATGAGGTGAGTTTCAGAGATGACGGCAACCGGCAAACTATCATGTGAGGGTTTTTCATAGCTGTTAGGCTATATATGATGATATATAAAAGTTTATTTTGTGATGATGATGATAGTCATGAAGTAATGGTCATAACATAAAGTCTTGATATTGAAGGGAATATGTAGTGAAAGATATTGATGATGATGCTTTGGAATCAGGAGTCTAGAAAAAGCAAGTTTTTTACTGACATCTTTTCATCACACTTTTGCAGCTAGAACTAAATTGATCTCTTAACTCGCATGCTATTTATGCTTCAACTCACGAGAAAAGGGTATCCAGGAAGCACAAAGCTAGGTCTTCAAAATTCAACCCTGTTAAAAAGTATGAGTTTATATCATATCTTTTTTTTTGGATGATAAGAAACCTAATAGTGTTAAGACTATAACAAAGTTAATGAAATAATACACCCCAAAGATAATTACACTTCAATATTCTAACATACAGGGAACCCCCCCCCCCCGGCGGCATGTTATGGACTACAACAGCAGAATGAATGTACATCTGAGGAGTCTGAACAGTCCTAGAAATATTAATTGAAGAACTTATTGAATTGTTGTATCCTAACATGTTTGCGGTCAATATTTATCTTCCTAGTCAAAAAGATAATGCAAGTGAAATTAATGAAGTCCATGCAGTAGCTCCTTCAGCCTAGGAGACCGGCAATACAGATTAAACATAAAACAGGCCATATTATAATGCACACCAGAAATAAGACTAGTTTCTTGCAAAGACTATTGCTGTGTTAGGGAGCACAAGCCCTTCAGAACTGATAACTTGTACCTTTATCGCAAATCAAGAACCAATCGGCATTAAAAAATAAAACTCAAAACTAACTCTTTCAGGTCAACAAACAGCAAAATAAATACCTTTTTGGTTGTTGATGTCCTATACTCCTCGAGTGTTTCTGGTGCAGAAAATAAACGGAGAGCATCCTCAATAGTACGAACAGCTTCATGGGAAATATCAAGATGAAGCAAAAGAAATGGTTGAACAGTAGCAGAGGCTTTGTTTCCTGTAATGCCCAGCACAAAGAGAATCATTAAGCAATACACAACTTAAACCCGTTTATTGCTTTATTAAAAGTGGAACAACTATGTGGAACCCACAAAATTATCATAATAGCTTGTTCATAGGAAATATCAAGATGAATCAAAACAAAAGGTTGAACAATGGCAGAGGCTTTGTTTCCTGTTATGCCCAGTGGGCCAGCACAAACACAATTATTAAGCAATACACAACTAAAACCTTATATTGGTTAATTGTGGAAAAATAATAGTGGGAATCACTACAAAATTATCATAATAACATGTATCATACAGTTTATGTAGACGTAATTTATGTATATATTCATTGAGCTATGCATTTTTTTTATCATGTCTAAGTATACTTAATATGCTGATTACTAGCTCGTTTGATGTGCAAAAATGTTAACGTGAAAGCAGAGAAGGTAAATCAAGTGGAGACAAGCATGGTTATCAAGTCGTCGTCGACGACTAGTGGCAATGTGAAAGGAACTAGTCGAGGGTGCGACTTGGTGAATGGCTCAAAGGCGAGCACTTTGTCCCCTAAGTCGTCGAAACAAGACAACTAGGCATCGCCTTGGACGAAAGGCGTACAGTATCATGAGAAGAAGAAAATAGTGGTTCAGTCATTTGTCCCATTTTCTCTTCCGATGTCCACCTTGATCTTCGATCACGTCTCTCTCTCTCTCTCTCCGATCTGTTATCTCCTAAATTTTCTCTTTCATTTGCTATTTTTTTTTGTTTTGTTTTGCAACAGGACTCTCTACATATATCTGAAAGTATATATAATAATTAATTTATGTACTTATTCCTTACAAGAGTAGGTAGTTACTAGTCAACACTCAGTAAAAGTTAAAAGGTCTCTATGGCTTTATGCATATATTAGTTGGCTTACACTACACAAATTACACCATACATCAACATGTGGTATGTTGTTGATGGCAACGACTAAGGACTTTGACTCATGAGTGGACTTTAACTCTATGGAAGCAAACAAAACACTCAACATACAGAATAATGCTATACATCTGTCTACTACTTCCTCCATCCCATTATATCTTACGTTCTATAAATTTTCACATAAATTAAGAATAGATATAATTTTACTATTTTACCCTTAATTAATACTGTTTTCTATTTTCTTCTTCATCTATTCAGCCTGCGTTTTGTCTTCTTCTTATCTCTTCAGCCACCTCCCCTGCCGCCGCCACGACCGGTACTCCTTCCACCACCACCGCCCCTTTATAACCCCCTCCACCACCACCACGACCGGCACTCCTTCCGCTGCCGCCACCGCCACGGGTGCTGCCTTGAACCGGACCCTCAGCCATCGTCGAACGAATAGATCTGATAGATCTGACTTCTTCAGGTACACGGCATATCCGAGTTAATTTGAAGTAGTATATATTTTTTTTCTTTTGGGGCCAAAATAACACTATTGATGAATCCAAACCATCGTCAGTGATATGCCGTGTAATATATACTACTTCACTGAACCATCATGAAGTAGTAATATGCTCATCGTCGGATATGCGTTATCATCGTGAAGTAGTGAAGTAGTTATCAGATCTATCAGTGATGAAGTAGTAAACTGAACCATCGCCGGATATGCCGTGTTCATCCTTCTTGTTGCCGGATCTCAAAAACCTTGAAGAAGTAGAAGAAAGCGAATTATCAATACTCTGTTCGAGGGAAATCGTGGTGGATAAGGAAGGGTAAAGAGAGAAAATAAATGCTAAAATATTCTTGGGATTGTAGAACGTCAAATATTTTTAGAAGAAAAAAATAGCCTAAAACGTCAGATATAATGAGATAGATGGAGTACTAATTTACTGTAAATTACAGCACATAGTTTATATTAGTATTATATTATATGCATGATAAATAAATATTAATATTATATTATATATCTGATAAATAAATATTAATTTATATTATATATGTATGATAAATAAATATTAATATTATATAATACATGATAAATAAATATTAATATTATATACGTATGATAAATAAATATTAAGATTATATGTTTCGAGTCTATGAATTGTAATGCACTAATGTATAGTTGATTATATTTAAGATGCTTGTGGTTAAATTTTTTTTTATGTTTAGTGTACTTGTGAATTAAAAAATAAATAATATATGTATTTATTTATAATTAAAATGCATGCAGTAAATAATTCATCGTTTTATGGACAACTAATCGGGCATTAAACGGTCAGCCACCGACTCAATAAAAAAACAAAACAGAAAACTATGGAGACAAGTGTCTGAGAATTCAATAAAAAAACAAAAACAAAACAGTAAAATAGTCAAACATCTCCCAATATCTTCTATAAATCCATAGTATATCACGCTGGTCAGATCTCAGAAGACTACATCCAGGCAAGAAAAGTAACTCCTACACTTGATACTCCTTCAACTGAATTTTGATTATTGGACAAGATTCGAATTAGTATAAGCATACACAGCAATATCATTCACATAATCAATTAAGAAAAAATGATCAGAGGTCGTATGTCACGCTGGTCAGAGGTGGTAGGAGGTGATCTATGATGGTTAAGAGGCGGTGAGAGGAAGAAAACTGAAGTTTCTATGGAGAGAGAGGGATGGAGAAAGAGGGAGGGAGATAGAGGTGAGGCATAGAAGAGAGATGAATTAGGGCTAGACGTTGGTAGAGAGAAGCGAGAAAAGAGAAAAATATTTCAATTTTCTATCAAGGGCATAAAAGACACTTCACTTTATGTTCACGGACTTGTGACAGAATTGTAATTTTCACTATACTCATAAACTGGTAGGGACCTGTGGTTATCAGAAAGTAGGGGAGCTATAGTTTATTTAACTATTATAAAATAATATAAAAAAACTTTTGAAAGATCAATTACATTTTACATCAAAAAAAGGTCTCCACTTGAGACCATGGTGTAAATTATCAATCATTTTATCCAAATTAATATATCACTTACAGAAAGAAAGTAAATCTTGCATTCTATATAATGTTTTGGCATTGTCGTATGCTACTATCATGTTAGCACGTGCACACACACACACTTGTGTGTGTATATATATATACAACTTTCAATTGCTAAATGGCCTACCTCTTGCCTTCACCACACTTCTTAATTGTCCTCCAAAAATTGCACTTAGATCTGAAGGAACAAAAGTTTGGGTTCTTGTTACTGCAGATTTGTTCTTGGGACCAACTGTCTCCCACTCATCATCTTCTGCAGAAGAAACCAGAGATGATTTTCCCCCAATGGCACTTGATGATTGCCCCTCAAGCTTAAGTAATTCGTCATGCATTTGGTCCATGACAAAACTTAAGAACTCTTGTGCATCTTCTTGCCTGAAAAAGATGAGTTGATAAATTTATGTGCAACATAAACATAAGTATGCTTTTACAAATATATGCATCAGAGGAACTATGAGGAAAAAGTAAAAGTGCACTACTTATGACACGCTACTTTCCAACTACCAATTCTAGAGGAATTGTACAAGTTAAAAATGATTCTTCTATTCTCCCTAAAAAGCAAGCATCAGAATCACAGAACCATTGTAGGGAGCCTCACAAAAACATCATCGATAGAATTAGAAATGTCCACATAAAAAATGAACCATATTACAACATTATTATTATTTCAGCTCGTTGCTATGCAAGTACAATCAAAAATCAAGACTTGAGGTGAAACTATATCAAAAGCTAATTACCCAAGGATTCAAGAAGAGATTTTGGCAAGAACTTCTGGAAGAAAAAAAAAGAGCACAAACCTTGGCCTGCCTGAGATGCTATTAGATACATCTGGAGTAAATTTTTTCAGAACACCTTCGAAAATTATAGGACTGACAGGCCTCCCAGTTTCAAGAACAGTTATATCTTTCTTCTTTACACTTGCGCCATTGGGCTTGTCGAAGTCAGACACAAAATCCACAAATGCAGCTAATGTCGGATAGGCAACCTGAGGAACAAACAAAGTTTAAAACATCCCTTGCACGTGAAAGAATGCTGACCATACATATACATATATATTATATTTATATATATATATATATATATCCACCTTATGATGTTTCATTTAACCACAATATGACCACAAGATCCAAACATAAACATAAAATAGTAACCTAAACACAATGCAAAAGCAAACCTTGGAAATACTGCGACTTCTAAGTTCCTGTAGCAGCTTAACCAACTGTGAACAGGATAGAAGAGCCTGCAGTGTCGCATTAAGAAAGCATAAATTACCGGAGTTGATTAAACCTCGAGGTAGTAAGTCTCCAATAGTTGTAAGGGGGCCATTAGAAGACTTCTGATTATCATTTTGAAACATTTCATTGATAGTCCCATTAACACTCTCTTCCTTTAAGCTTACACCATTATGACGCAGTGCAAAACTTGGAAATTCTTCTGGAGGACCAACTTTGTTTTCTGATATACTTAAAGAAGTTAAAATGATGCCATCTGTTATCTTCATTTCCTTATTGTCATTCCTTAGAGGTAAGTAGCGGGAGGAATTGTGGATGATACCATTTTCCTTCAATTTTCCACCAGTTCCTGTCGATATATTATCTGTAGTTTCAATACTTCTGATTTGGTTGTCCTTGCAGATATCAGACAACTTAGAACTTGTTGGTCTGTTTGAGTATTCAAGCTGACTTCCTGATTCACCATTAAAACTACCAAAGGATAATCCAGTCACAATATTTGATGAACCAACTGGCAGTTCTTTTTTCCCCACGGGCCTTTTAGCAGTTTCAGGTGACTGGCTGAACAAGGACCTAGCTTCATCTTCAGAAAAAGACCCAAATAAAAATACCTATTAGAGAAAGGGAAAAAAGCAATTAGCAACAAGTCACTGAAAAGATTTAAAGGATTTATATAATGTTAACCAACCATTAAGACAGGGGAGGGAAGTAAAGAGAGAAACAAGGACTACAGAAAGTGCAGGACGGTTAATTCAAGGTCAAAACAAACAAAGAATCATCATAATGATATTAATAATAATGACTACAGAAGCCTTCAACACATACGCAATATGTATCCATGTCTACAATTCAAGTAAAACTTCTTGCTTCTGCTTTTTAGATAGAAACCCATCCAAGTTATTAAAGCTCATTCAGAAACAGTAATCAACAAAATCATTGTATTTTAAATAGATTTCAGAAGTATACAATCATGTATAAATTAATTGCCATGGTCCAGGCAAGTAACAGCTCTTATTCTTGTAGTTAGCTAGCACGGATTTGGTTCACTTTCACATAATTTTCCTTTAACAAGTATAATAATTTGACGAAGGAATCTATATCTGGAATAGCAAGGACAGGACCTACAAAAAGCATAGATGAAGATAGAAGGAACATACTGGTTTGGAGTTCTGGTTAGAATCAATAGCTTAAAAGATAGCCATGATACTAAGAAGTAGAGCAGCTTTAAGATTTCTGGCACAGAAAATCTCAACCTGCCCCTATCACTAAGCAATCAAGCATGTCCTTCAATATGACTACAGTTTTATATCCTCCCCTAATCTACTCACCCGTGTAAAAGTGACAGTAACATATAAAACAGCAAGTATAATGTAAAAGGCTATGAAAGTTAACCTAGAAATACACCATAATCCCTAAGAATAACAACAACGCCTAACTAACACAGTTACACAGCACAAATCTTCTCTGCCAGAATTTCAATTCTACTCTTCACATCCCACTGGACATTATTTTACAATAAAGCCTGATAACAAATAGTTCCTATCAAATACCTTCATCCCACAATGATCTAATAAATTAGCCCAAAAACTGCACTTTCAACATGTTTCTCATCAAAACTTCAAAACATCAATTATCCACAAACTAAATCATCTTCTTTTAAAAGAAATTTCTTATATTAAAATAACCATACATAAGGCACATACACAATTAACCGACCCACGGACACTATAAAAATTGCATCTTTAATATTTCCCTCACTTGAACACGAAAATTCCAATCACCCACAAGCTAAATCGTCCCCTTACAACAATATTCAATCCATATATCAGAACTATGGATAAACTACACAATTACCTAATATCTAATTAATAGGCTAACTCATTGATACTGAAAAGACCAACTGAAACAACAAAATTGCAATCGCCCGCTAGCTAAATTTACCTCTATTAAACCAAAATTACAAAAACCAAGATACCCATATATCAGAAATATATATAACTGCCTTAAATTAAATTTAATGAATAAAACAAGCTTTATAGCACAAATACAATGCAAGTCTCATTAATGTCCTCTCAGAAAAACCAAAATAGTATAAAATAATCATCTTCTCTTCAATAAAATCACTAAAAGTAACAAATTAAAGCATCTTTTAAATGAAAAAAATTGGAACTTTCTTTATCTACCCCCTAAAACCCCAAATAAAAAACACCCACAACATAAAAAATAACCATATTTTCAATAAAAACGAATACTAACCTTAGAATCGCTCATTCTGAGAATTAAAAGTTGAATTACGCCGAGTAAATTGACAAGAGGGTTTTTGAATATTTAAGGAACTAAAAGCTAGAGGCTGAGGCTGCTTATTTGCAGAAGTAGGAGCATAAAAGCAGACGGAAGACATGAAAAGCAATGAAATTGAGAAGATGAAGAAGAAGAAGAAGAAGAAGAAGAAGAAGCAATGCATTTAAGAATTGAACCCTCCCTTTGGGGTTTGATTGTCGAACGGCTCATCGACTTGCTTCAAACAATTTTAGAGAGAGAAGGCCAGAAGGGTAAAGAGGGAGAGATATTAGACAATGAAACTATTTTGATGGATTCGGTGTATTGGACTATATGGATGGGCCACTTGAGTCGGATTTAGGATATGGGTCTTCTCCAATTGCCTGTTGATATCTTGGGCCATTGGAATCGGGTCTTGTTGTTCATTTTAAAAATGAATTTGATATTTTCACAAGTGTTATTCTCTATGAGAGTGGACTCATTTACTATTTATAGGAAAAATAATTTATAAAATTATTAAATTTATTTGTGAAAATATCATTTCTCTCTAAAAATCTTTTCAGTTATACTTTGTCCCACAACAGATGATTAGATTACTGGGGGGAAAAATGTATCTATCTATTCTTTTATTTATAAAGCGTGAGTGATTAGAAGTAAACTTTTTTATAAACAAAAAAAGTGAAATTTTTTTAATTTTGAATGGGTCAAGATCTGAGTGAATAAGCCATTAAAATTGTTTGTTTACAAATTTTGAAATCTGAATTGGACTAAATAGTTGAATACGTCTGAGAAATATTTTTTACCCAAATAGTCATCGCCACTCTCGCTCCTCTCGTTTTTCTCGTCTCCATCTCCATCGATCGTCTCCATCTCTGTCGCTTCTTTGCATCGTCAGTTCTCTGACAGATAACTCTCATTGTTGCTTCATCGCCCTAATTTGATCTATATTTCTTCTTGTATATGATGGGTATGTGATTCAGCTTCATTAATTTTGAATCTGGTGTTGTTTGTGTTAAATAACGGCAAAACTAATGATTTGGCCACCGAAGTTGGCACGTTTTATTGAATACCCGATTAAACTTTTAATTTTTCAAATTAACTCACTGAACTAATTTTTATTTTCAAATTGGGTCATTCCGTTAAAAAAAGTTGATAGACGTTAATTTTTTATCTACGTGGCGCTGACGTGACAAAAAAATAAAAAATATTGCTTATGTGGAAAAAAAATAAAAAACAGATTTTAAAATAAAAAAATTAACATTTTAAAAATAACAAAAACATAATAAAATAAAACAAAAACAAAAAAATCAAAATATATTTTCTTCTTCAACTAAAAAGATTTAACCATCTTGATTATTTGGCAAAAAACAGAATTTTTTAAAAAAACATAAATTTTTTTAAAAATAGAATTTTTTAAAAAACAGAATTTGTTAAAAAAATAGAATTTTATTTTTAAAACAGACCTTTTTTTAAAAAAAAAAAATTTAAAAATAGATTTTTTTTAAAATAGAATTTTTTTAAAAACAGATTTTTTTTTAAAAAAACGGAACTTTTTTAAAAACAGAATTTTTTAAAAAAACATATTTTCTTTTAAAAATAGAATTTTTAAAAAAACGGAATTTTTTTAAAAACATAATTATTTTTTAAAAACAAAATTCTATTTAAAAAAAATTATGTTTTTAAAAAAATTCTGTTTTAAAAAAAAAATTATTTTTTAAAAAATTCAGCTTTTTTTAAAAAAATTGTTTTTAAAAAAATTATATTTTTTATAGAATTCCGTTTTTAAAAAAATTCTATTTTTTTTAAAAAAATTGTTTTTAAAAAAATCTATTTTTTAAAAAAATTATGTTTTTAAAAAAAATCTGTTTTTTAAAAAAAGTCTGTTTTTAAAAAAATTCTGTTTTTTAAAAAAATTCTGTTTTTTTAAAAATTCTATTTTTTAAATAAATTATGTTTTTTAAAAAAATTCTGCAAGATGGTTAAATCTTTTTAGTTGAAGAAGAAAAGATATTTTGATTTTTTTGTTTTTATTTTATTTTATTATGTGTTTGTTATTTTTAAAATGTTAATTTCTTTATTTTTAAAATCTGTTTTTGATTTTTTTGCCACATAAGCAATATTTTTTATTTTTTGCCACGTCAGCGCCACGTAGATAAAAAATTAACGCCTGTCAACTTTTTTTAACGGAATGACCCAATTTGAAAATAAAAATTAATTCAGTGAGTTAATTTGAAAAATTAAAAATTCAATCGGGTATTCAATAAAACGTGCTAACTTCGGTGGCCAAATCATTAGTTTTGCCGTTAAATAACCTTACTGTACTGTTTTTTGTTTCATTTTCTGTTTGATTATGTAGATCAGAGGATTGATCTTTGCTTAAAAAATTTGGGATTAAATACATCAAAATTTTAGTTTATTGTCTAGTAAACTTCCATTGTAATGCACTCAATCTCCATTTATCCTTTGGTTTCAATGAAATTTATCTTGTCAGTATTAGAGTAGTTTATATCTGATTTCACTTTGCTTTCTAAAAATTACAATTTGATAGTTAGAAGTATTTCACAAGTAATGCTTAACCTTTGGTCCTTGAGTTTTATTAGTAACAAAGAAAAAAGAAAGGAATCTGATTTCTAATTAGTTTATGTATGCAGATATCATTTATGCCCAAAATTTATTCTGGTTCAATGAAATATGGTACACTACTGCATACACTTACAAGTGTGAATGATTGGATATTGACATTAGGTATATATAATAATCATTAATAATTTCCAGTTGAATGGTTACCTTTATGCCTAGATTGCTCAAAACTCTAAATAATTTTAATATTGGGAACAAGGGTTATTGATATGAATGTTAGCAATTTGTTGTTGCAATTGATCACTGATGTTGCTATCAGATGGTAGGTGCTCCTTTCACCGTCTCATCGGTAGCTGCCCCTTTTTCCTTTCATGTTAATTACCTTTCATTTGTTATTATAGACAAATCTTAAGAACTTGAACATGAATCTATCATTATCGCAAAATATAAGAAGTTGGGTATGTGTGTTTGTTTTATGTTTCTCCCTCAGTTATTTCCTTTGCCCTTCTCTATTTCATTAGCTTTTAACTTTAAGCTTGTTTGCCTGGTAAAAAAGCTTTGTCCCTAGTACATTTTGTCGATGTTAACGCCAAGTTTCGTCTGCGCGTCCAACCATAGAATCCACGCGCTAAAACCTGCACAATAACAGATCACACAGAAGCTTGACGGCCGTGCCGTCGGGGGATAGCTCCGGCGTGAGAATAAGTACAGGCCGTTCACAAGGTTTAACAATGGAGGCTATGTGTTTAGTGCTCAAAGTAGATATTACCTGTTAATTGTAACCTTGGCCTTGTATTTATAGAGTCCCTCCACCTTGGTATCCTTCTCCGAATTAGAGTAGGACTCCTAAACATGTTAGCTACCATATTTGGGTCCAACACGATCTTTTTAAAAGGTGCAAGTGGAATCCCTTTCCAATACTACCTTTGAAGTTACATTGTCATCATATGATTAGGGTTAGGACCCTTAATCACGTAAACTCCTTATCACTCCAACTCTGCATGTGGGCTGCTCAAACTTTTAGGCCCAATCTATCAGCCAGACAAAAACACCGGTCTGGGCCCTGTCCCAAAAGACGCGAAGGCCCGACCCCGACCTCCATGGTCACAACCGGGTCCCGACCTATTGTACTCGGGCACCCGACCCCATCCTCCTCTATGCTACCGAACACATGAGCCCGACCTCCTTTGACCCGGCCCAAGACTTCAGCCCAAAAGAGGGTCGGTAAAATAGTCGATATGTTTCTTGCAAAGGAAATCTATAATTCTGCTTACTCCATTTATCATCACTGTTGTCAAATTTGAGATTGAATGTGTATGGCAATTCAAGAAGGTCATGAACATTGATGTAAATTTCCTCAATAGCTTATGTGCTCTGCTTTATTATTGGTTAAATTTCCTCAACGGGTTGCACCCCCGTCTACATATCCTTGCATTATTGTAGGAGTTATGACAAACTCTTATGTGACAAGTGATGCTACTGAAACTACAACTGATGTTATTTAGTTAAGTATTATTGACCTCATTTTTGCTTCTATCTTTATTAAATGTCTGCTGCTAGAGTGGAAGAGATATTAATTTATTTTTTGGGCGCCTTGTGGTTTTAAGAGTTGTTTTACTGTTATAATTTATTATTGTAGATTGGGGGGGGGGGGGAGGGACAACTAGTCTTTAAATTTTGTATTGCTCACTTTTATAGAGAATGTGAATAAAAATATTACTAATGTGTTCTAGAACTGTTCAATACTACAATTTCTCTATGTTTATGTGACGCCCCTAGAATAGGTTCTCACAACCCATTCTGAGTCGCCAAATACATGGTACAAAATTCAAATACAAACTTTATTAATACAACAATTGAACTGTCGTGCAAAATACGACAACACATAAACTGTGAGTTTTAATAAAAATATTGTCTCGTAGACAATATCCAAACTCAAATAAAATTTTCATTACAATTATTGACACACTATTTTACAAAATAGTGAGGATTACTAAAATAACCATCTTTGACCATTACTCCACTCTCCGACTAGTCTCAGCTACATTCCCGCCTCCAGAGAATAACAATGGAACCAAAAGGAAAAGGGTGAGCTCAACTAGCCCATTAAAGAATATTATGACTAAGATAATGTAGAACAAATTATCCTTAGTCCTCAACTGGGAAAAAATCTGATAGAATACAATAGACAATACGTTTTAGATCAAAAATTACAGCGAAAATAACAATCCATTATAAGAGTCAAGTAGAACACGATGTCTACTATCTTATACTCCCTCCTATCCTAAATAAATGACGTTTTAGAGAGTTTAATTTTATTCTATATAAGTATCGTTTTGGATTTTTTTATGCAATATTGCATTATTTTTTCCTAATTTACCCCTCTATTTAATATGCCTAGTAAATGCAATTTCATGAACCATTTTACCACATATATAACCAAAGTTCCAATAACCAATTAATTGCTTTCATCTTTGACCATTACCTTTTTTATTCATTGTGAGAGAAATAATTAATTAGGGATACAAAAGATATTTTGTGTTATTTCTTAATAAGTGTGCTTAACTCTAAAATGTCATTTAATCTAGATAGGAGGGAGTATGATTTAAAAGTCCATCATCAATATTTTATCCCCGTAACACCAATCAATAAATATTTCACATCAACGAATTATCCATGCACTACGGGCTAAGGATATTCGATAGTATCACAAGTGGTCATGATCATGCAAAACAACTGTTCATCTATACACTAAGGGCCAAAGAGAACTTTCACCACATCATTTGTCTGTAACATTACAGGTCATGATTATACCAATATAAAATTCATGGTCATAATCATACTAATCAACAGTCCATCTATGAACTACAGGCCAAAGATGACTTTTACCACAACATAAGCGTGAGTTATATCAATCAAATGAGATCAATGATAAATATTTGAGATTTATAATTCAATTTATTCAGAGTTCAAGAATGTCCAAATTGTCAACATGATAACTAATTGTGGAGTAAAATTCAAGAATGATATTCATATATCAAAAATAATTTGGACAGAAAAGAAATCACTTTTGTCGTGAATAGTACCCAAATGAATAGTACCCGTCATGTAAAGTATCCCAAGTGAATAGTATCCAAGTGAATAGTACCCCGTGAATAGTACCCCCGAATGAAAATATTGAAAATTAATAAGAGAGTTTAGACCAATATTCCAATGAAACGATACTAGATGAAGCGCAAAACTTAAGGATATTCTACTAATTTCAGGGATTATAGAAGCAATACTTACCATAGTAAGTTTAGATTTAGGAATATGAAAAGAAATAATATACGAAACTGCAAATAGATTTTTACCTGTCATGCGGTAATCTACGTAGATAGATCTTTTCCACAAATAAAGAATGAGTATGAAGGGTACCATGCATGCGGTAATCCGCGTAGACAGGTTATTCTCACATATTAAATAATGAATGCGAATGGTTATTCACCATGTATGCAGTAATCCGCGTAGACAAGTTACTCCCGCAGATTAATAAAGAATGAATACGAAGGGTTATTCAACAGCATGCGGTAATCCACGTAGACTGGTTACTCCCGCAAATTAATAAATAATGAATATGAAAAATAATATCCCTTACCTTAGTAGAAAATTGGATACTGCAATAGTAAAGTAGCAAAATACTTTTCTTCTTTATCTCTATAGTTTCTCTTGTGAGTCTTAGTGAATTGGTGAGAATAAAAGAAGAAATAAACTTCTATTTATATGAAAATGGAATAAATAGTAACTGATTCACGGACGGTCCAGATTGATTTACTATTAAAACGGACGGTCTATATTGATTTACTATTAAAACCACAACCGACGGTCCATATTGATTTACTATTAAAACCACAATTGACGGTCCATATTGATTTACTATTAAAATCACAACTGACGATCCATATTGATTTACTATTAAAACCACAATCGACGATTCGAAAAATTAGTACATCTCCCCATGGAATAATAAGACAAACTTACAACAAATGCCTCATGACAAACCCCTCTATTTATATCAAAAATTGAATAAATATTTACCACAAATCTTTTATCTTCAATAAACACATTTTTTATCTTTTAACAATTATTCATCATTAATATTATAACTCATAATATTGACAACCAGATCATTCCCAGGAAAGACGGGGCTTTCCGATAAGAATTTCTCCTTATTGGGGCGTAATTAAATAACTTAACCCCTTTCCTCGACATAACTTTCTAGACATTGTCAATAATGCAAATAATAATATGAATAAATGTGTTGTCTTAATTATTGATTTAATAATATAAAATATTGTGCATATGATAATGTGACAATAATTGAATTAATAATATAAGATACTATGCAGCAACTACTGTGGCAATTATTAAATGAACTGAGTGACTTCTTACGTAAGCATCAATAATCAGAGATACTGTACAATATCGTGTGCTACTGTGCAACCACGCGTATTACTGTTCTTTTATCACCGGTATTTCAATTGTTAACGGTAAAAGTTTTGCCGTTATTTTTATAAAAAGGTTATTTCTGTCGCTTTCTATATCCGACAGTTATTCTGATGTGGGGTCCACCAATGATTGTATCGTCGTACGTATATTCCCTGACAAAAAAGAATATTTCCCGCCAAAAAGAATATACCCCGACCAAACGAATATTTTATGACAACTTGCTTACTTTGTAAAATTTGCACATATCACCCATAACTATAACATTATATCTAATCAACACCTTATTATTCAAAATAATATTTAGAGAAAATTAAATTTTTATTCATAAAAAGTTGGGGTCTTACAACCTCCCCTCCTTATGAAATTTCGTCCTCGAAATTGATGTACGTACCTTGTATGCCGAAGAGGTGAGGAATACTTTGTTTTCATTTCAGATTCTAACTCCCAAGTCATTTCCTCAATATCATGGTTTCTCCATAAATATTTGACTTGAGGTATAACTTTTTAGCGTAGAATATGTTCCTTCTTATCCAAGATCTTCACAAGTACCTCCTCATACGTTAAATCTTATGTTATCTCATCTGGTTCTAATTTAATAATTTGGTTTGGGTCTTCCACATATTTACGTAACATAGATATGTGAAAAACGTTATGAACACGAGACATACTTGGCAGTAGAGTGAGTCTATAGACCACAGCTCCTACTCGATCGAGAATTTCAAATGGACTAATAAATCGAGGGTTGAGATTTTCTCTATTCGTCAATTCTTACTTCTAGAATAGCATCTTCTTGCACTTTCTTCTTCATATTCATCATCTTTGAGTCTGTAGCTTGAGCAACTTTAACTATATCGATTAAAGTCGGTTCTACTCGCATATTTGACATCTTCATGTGGGTCTTTAAAGTCTTAATTAACTCTATCTCCATCCTTTGTAAGTCATACAAAATGGGCCTTTGTGTTGACTGTAAGACCCCAACTTATTAATGAATAAAATCAAATTTTCTCTAAATATTATTGTGAATAATAAGGGGTTAATTTGATATAATACTTTGGTTATGGGTGAAATGTGCAAATTTTGCAAAATAAGCAAGTGGTTATAAAATATTCATTTTATCGGGGAATATTCGTTTGGTCGTGGAATATTCTTGCTGTCGGGGAATATTCGTACGACGGCGCAGCCTTGTGTGGGCCCCATAACGGAAAGCGATTGGATGAAGAAAACGATAAGTATAAGTTATTTATAAATAACGGCGTAGTTGTTACCGTTAATACTGTTGGAATACCCGGTGGTTAAAATACAGTAGCACACGGTATTGCACCAATTATTGATTCTTACGTAAGAAGGCACTACTCAATAATTGTTACAGTAGTTATTGTTCAATATTTTATTTTATTGATTCAATAATTGTTGCGTTGATATTTTATATTATTGTTGTTTCAATAATTGTTGCTGCACAGTATTTTCCATTATCAGATTAATAATTCATATTATTTGAATAATATTATTTGATTACATTATTGGCAATGTCTAGAAAGTTTTGTCTAAGGAGAGGTTTGGTCATCTAATTGCGCGCCAGTAAGGAGAAATTCTTATTAGAAAGCCCCCTCTTTCCTGGGAACGGCCTGGTTGTCATAAATGTGATTCTGTAATATTATTTGTGAATAATTAATTATTGATTCATATGATAAAGAAATATTTATTTTATGTGGATATAAATGAGGGATATATTTTTGTGGTTAAAAATGAAGGAGTTAATGTTGAGGTTTTTATCAGTATTTTTGTCGGAATGGAGGTATTAAAAATCAGGGTTTTTGAGATATTTTGCGGGGGTTATAATTTTTAATCCGACCGTTGGATCGTGGTAATTTTTGGATATGTTATACATATATAAGTTGAGTATATGTCCACAAATTTTGAACCGTTAAAAATGAACGTATGATTTATTATGAATTTTACGAGATGACTGGTTCAGAAATTGTTGAATTTTCGGAGTTTATCATTTTGATGGAAAATTCTAGAATTGGTGGGCCCCACTCTTGGTTGGTGAAGAAATGTGCTGAGATTTTTATTTAAATGTGGTGGGTGGGAATAGTAGCAGGTAAAGCCATCAGGTTGCAGGTTAAGTCTGCTTCGACGTGCTAACATTTTCCTATAAATAGAGGGCTAAGTTAGAATTAAAAATCACACCAGAAACAAGTTTTCTCTCTTTCTCTCTCTAGATTATTGAGTGTATTTTGTGAGTATTTAGATACTTTGAGAGTTTCTATTCATCAGAGAAAGTTTCTTTCAGCCTTATACCGGTATTCCGACCAGAAGTACTGATATTTTGAGGTAAGGGATATTATTTTCTTCTTAATGATATTATTTTCTTCAATATCATTATGCTGAAATATTGATATGAGTTTTTATCAAATTTAGAATTTTTTGTGTCGGTTTACTATTCAAGTATACGGCACTATTCACGTATACGGTACTATTCACGAATACGGCACTATTCACCGAAAAATAAAAATTTTTCCTTTTTGTCCAAGATGTCTATTATGGTTACTATCTTTGATTGTATCCATGTTTTGATCTTTATTTTTGAATTCTGCTTCACAATTGATTATTATGAAGTATTATTGATCTGGGATAAGCTGTTATACGAATCCCTACTATTTGTCCTTTTGTCTCACTGGATTCGTTCTTTTTAAAATATTTTTCATCATCCTCAGTCCTAAATGATGATATTACTGAATATCTTTGGCCTGTAGTGCAAAGATGTATGATTACTTGATGAATATCTTTGGCCTGTAGTGCAAAGATGAACAGGTGTTGAGATGAACATGACTGACAGGTGATACAAATGAATATCTTTGGCCTGTAGTGCAAAGATGAATATTTGGATAAAGATGATTATTAATTGATTTTACAGGGAAAAAATATTGATGATGGACTTTTAAATCTTAGAAGATAGTAAAATTCTTTCTTTACTTGACTCTTCTAATGGTTTGCTGTTTTCGCTGCAGTTGTTGATCTAAAACTTGTTGTCGATTATATTCTATCAGATTTTTCCCTGTTGAAGACTAACGATAATTTGTTGTATATTATCTTAGTCATAATATTCTTTACTGGGCTAGTTGAGCTCACCCTTTTCCTTTTTGTTCCATTTTTTCTTCTCAGGAGGTGAGAACATAGCAGGATCTAGTTGGGGTATGGAGTGATGGTTCTAGAAAGATGTTTTAGCAGTCCTCACTATTTCTGTAAAATAGTGTTTGAATAATTGTAATGAGGATTTATTTGAGTGTGAATATTGTCCAGAAGACAATATTTGCATTTAAACTCACAGTAGGTGTTGTCGTATTTTGCACGACAATTGTATTATTGAAGTTGTAGTTTGCTTTCTGTACCATGTATTTGGCGACTCAGAATGGGTGTTGTATACCTATTTTGGGGGCGTCACAGTTGGTATCAGAGCTTAGGGATATGATCCCTGGCTGAGATGTGAGACAAAAACTAGGAGGGGAGAGACGGGAAATTCCTTCGCTAGTATGACCTGACAAAGTTTGTTTGGTGTTTATTTGGTCGGTCAGAGTATAGGGATAATATATGACATGACTATTAACCCTTGTTTTATGACAGTATTTAAGAATGGCAGCTGAAAACGTTAATAATAGAGTAAATTAGACCGTGGAGACACCTTTGATCACTACCCAGGGGAACGTGCAACAGGAAGGCAATATTCCTCCTGTAAACAACGTTACCGAGCAAACGATGAATGATAGAATGTTTAAGAGCTTTTTGCAGTTCATGCAAAATCAGACGAGGGAGACTCGTGTGCAAAATACGGGTGGAAATGATAACAACGCGCGGTTTGTCACAGCCAAGCAGTTCAAAGAATTGGGACCACCAGAATTTAAGGGAAAACTGGATTCGATCATGGCGGAAACGTGAGTCAAGCAAATTACCAAGATATTCGATGTCTTGGGATGCACGGAGGAACAGAAGGTTCCATTCGCCACCTTTATGTTTCGCGGTGAGGCAGACTACTGGTGGGAGTCTGTGAAGCGTACCCAGCCTGACGCACTCAACATGTCCTGGGAAACGTTTCAAAAATTGTTAAATGACAAGTACTTTCCTGAAAGTATTCGTCATATGAAGGAGGTAGAGTTTATTAGACTGGAACAAAACAACATGACGGTGTCCCAGTACGAGGCGAAGTTTGCAGAGTTATCCAGGTTTGCACCTCATTTGGTCGAGAATGAGGAACGAATGACAAGGATGTTTCTGAGAGGTTTAAAACCCGAGATTCGGCAATATCTTATCTCTCATAAATTTTCTTTATATTCAGATGTTGTAAACAGAGCTCAATTATTAGAGCGAGATAATGAGTATGTTCAACCGAGGGACCACAACCAGGGTCATACTGGTGACAGCAGTCATCGGAGCGATGAGAACCAGCGAGGAGGAAAAAATACAGACAAAAGTGGTAACCACTCGGGTGGTCATCGTGGCCATGATAATAAGAGAGGTGAGTCAAGTAGAAATTTCAAGAAGAGAAGATTTAACGATGACAGGAAGACGTCGGCAGCAGCACCAGCACCAGGAACAAATTCTAGGGGAGGAGAACGAACGCCAGTTAGATGTTACAGATGCGGAGAGGAGGGACATATAAGTCCAAACTGACCACAACAGTTCAATGTATGTTATAATTGTGGAAAAGAAGGACATTTCGCTCGAGATTGTACTATAGCGAAACCAAGTCCAGCTGGAACGGTGACACCAAAGGCGGATACAGACAAAATAAAGTCGGCGGTTTCTGGAAGAGCGTTTGTCGTGACTGCCCAAAACGCGAAGAACCCGAACGAAGGTATAACGGGTTAGTTAATTATAAATTCTTGCGAAGTTTATACCTTACTAGATACCGGTTCTACCCATTCTTTTATCTCTTCTGCTTGTGCTCAACGTTTAAACTTGACTCTGAAAAAATTAGACTTTGACCTATCTGTGGAGACTTCGTTAGGAGAAACTTTCGTTACATCTACAGTTTATAAATCTTGCATGATCCAAGTTGGCACTATCACATTACCTGTTGACCTTATCTCTTTAAAGATACTTGCTTTTGATGTGATTTTTGGAATTGATTGGTTAACTACTCATAATGCCAAAATTGATTATTTTCGTAAGGTTGTTAGTTTTCATATTCCTAACCAACCTGTTATGCGAATTCAAGCAACCAAACCACTAAAATCAATCGCTGTCATACCAAGCCATAAAGCCATTCGTTTATTAAAAAACGAATGTCAAGCTTTCTTAGCCCATGTCATGGACTTGAACAAAAATACATCAGATTTGAATGATATTTCTGTTGTTAGTGAATTTCCTGACGTATTTCCTGAAGAATTTCCTGGCCTAACCCAGAGCGTGATATTGAATTCTTGTATTGATCTTCAACCCGATACAAAACCCATTTCTAAAATCTCATATTGAATAGCTCCTATTGAACTTCAGGAGTTAAAAATCCAACTATAGAAGTTGGTACCCAAGCCTCTATCTGGTGACTTCCTTTGTGAAATGCACCAAAGCCAGACTCTTCGTAAGGGACTCTATATTTGTGTGGTGGTAAAACAATAGGTGCCATTGTGACATGCTATGCAAGATTAGTATATGAATCACAATTGAGGGCAACCGAAGTCGGTGACCAAAGTACGTAGCTTTCTGGGCTTAGCTGGTTATTATCGGAGATTTGTGGAAGGATTTTCTCGAATCGCTACTCCGTTAACTTAGCTGACTCGGAAAGATACAAAATTCGTATGGAGTGAGGAATGCGAGAAGAGTTTCCAAGAGCTCAAAAGGAGACTCATTTCGGCACCTGTTCAGACAATACCATCTGGTTCGGATGGATTTGTTATCTACAGCGATGCTTCAGGCAAAGGGTTAGGATGTGTTCTCGTGTAACATGGGAAAGTCATAGCCTATGCCTCGCGACAACTCAAAGAATATGAGAGGAATTATCCTACTCATGATTTGGAGTTGGCAGCAGTCGTTTTCACGTTGAAGATCTGGAGACACTACCTGTATGGGGAGAAAGTGGAGATCTATACAGATCATAAAAGCCTCAAATATTTCTTCACCCAAAAGGAACTCAACATGCGGCAGCGACGTTGGCTCGAGCTGTTGAAAGATTACGATCATACCATCCAATATCATCCTGGAAAAGCAAACGTAATAGCTGACGCATTGAGTAGAAGATTATATACGGGTACGAGTGCAATGTTGTTAACACAAAGGCTCATTTTGTATGATTTGCAAAGGATGGAGATAGAGATGAAGGCTCCAAGTACCCACATGATGATATCAAATATACGAGTAGAACTGACTTTAATCGATAAAGTTAAAGTTGCTCAAGCTACGGACATAGAGCTGATGCGTATGAAGAAGAAAGTGCAAGAAGGTGCTATTCCAGAAGCAAGAATCGATGAAGAAGGAATACTTCGAGTCAACTCCAGACTTTGTATTCCTAACGATTTTAACTTGAAGCATAGAATAATGATAGAGGCACACAACACACCGTTTGCAAGCCATCCTGGGAGTACCAAAATGTATCACGATCTTCGACATACATTTTGGTGGAGCAATATGAAAAGAGAGATCGCGGAGTTTATCTCGAGGTGTTTAACTTGTCAATGTGTAAAGGCGGAGCATCAAGTGCCAAAGGGTCCATTGCAACCACTTGAGATCCCGAAATGGAAGTGGGAACACATTACCATGGATTTCGTTACAGGTCTTCCCAAGGTTTCTCAAGGCATAGATGCGATTTGGGTTATTGTTGATAGATTAACCAAGTCTGCTCATTTCTTACCGATACGTGAGACTTATTCCCTTGAACGTCTTGCTAGTATGTACGTGAATGAGATTGTGAGATTGCATGGCATGCCAGTATCCATAGTTTCGGATCGTGACCCAAGATTCACTTCACGATTTTGGGTTAGCTTGCAGAAAGCTATGGGCACGGATTTACGATTCAGTTCGGCATACCATCCTCAAATGCACGGACAATCAGAGAGGACTATTCAAACTCTTGAAGATCTATTAAGACTCTGTGTCCTAGATCTCAAAGGGAGTTGGGATAAGTACCTACCATTGGTGGAATTCTCCTACAACAACAATTTTCAGGCGAGCATAGGTGTGGCTCCATTCGAGGCGTTGTATGGAAGAAAATGTCGATCTCCAGTATGCTGGGACGAGGTGGGTGAAGCAACATTATTGGGACCAGAGTTGGTACGCATGACTACAGAGAAGATCCAAACGATTCGACAACGTATACAAACGGAACATGATCGACAAAAGAGTTATGCGGATCTTCATCGGAAGGACGTGGAATTTAATATTGGGGATCACGTATTGTTACGTGTTGCACCATAGAAGGGAGTTACAAGATTTGGGAAGGGAAAAAAGCTCAATCCAAGATTTGTTGGTCCATTTGAGATTCTTGAGCGAATAGGAAATGTGGCATATAGACTCGCATTACCTCCAAGCATGTCTCGTGTTCATAATATTTTTCACATATCTATGCTTCGTAAATATGTTAAATGTGACAACCCCAAAACAGGTCCATTCCATCCAACCTATTCTGAGTCGCCAAATACATGGTACAGAAAATAACTACAACTTTATTACAACAAATGTCGTGTAAAATACAACAACATATATGCTGTGAGTTTGGATACAAATATATACCAAATGTGACACATGTCCCAACCGTGGACAGCACCTCACAATGACACCTTACATAAAGGTATAGTCAAAAACTGTTTTAGAAATTAAAATCTTTGGGAAGTGCTCAAGGAAACCTTTGTACATGGGAGGCCATGCGTCTAGGTTATGATAGATATCATATGGCCACAGAATTATTCTTGGTTGACCCAATAGACCCCAAAGAAAAACGAGAAGATTACTATCATATTCTTTCCAATGGTGAGTCTTCTCTTGAATTATCATTATCTCCACTGTCTCTAATTAAGAATTATACTTCAAACAAACACCAAGATTATATAGGTAGTGCTCGTAAATATACTCAGCAAGTGGATGAGCACATCCCTGTTTTATGATGACACGAGGTTGTATGTCATTAGCCATCTTGTAAGATAGTGACAAAACACCCTTCCAACGTTGTGTTCGCCTCACCCTATTTTCTTCACCAAATATAACTACTAAATGATGACCACCGTTCTATTCCCTTGTTACCCCCGCTCGACCCAGCTACACTCTTATTACCTGAAAGGAATTGTGAAACAAAAGGGTGAGCACAACTAGCTCAGTAAAGAATATCATGACTAAAGATAATTAAATTATCAATAGCCTTCATCAATAATAAATCAGAGATTTAGAACATATGGTATATGATAAAAATTTCAACCATAGTTGCAGCGGAACGAGCAATCCATTAGAAGAGTCAAATAGACTATAAAGTCTATTATCTTCTCCATGTTAAAAATCCATCAACAATGTTTTATCCCTGTAACATCAATCAACAATTCTGGTCCACAATCATATGAATAACTCATAATCATAACTGTAGTTCTAAATTCCTCTTCTCATCCAGGACGAAGATAATTTTCATCACCTATCTTTACCTGAAACATCAAAGATCATGGTTACACCAAATCACATTTCCTGTTCATAATCATACTAATAACTTCATCTTTGCACTACGGCCAAAGATATTCATTTGTATCACCAGTTGGTCATGTTTATCTCAACATCTGTTCATCTTTGCACTACTGGCCAAAGATATTCAACAACATGTCATCTTTGCACTACGGGCCAAAGATATTCATCAACAATTCATCTTTGCACTACAGGCCAAAGATATTCCTCAACAGTTCATATTTGCACTACGACCAAATATATTCATCAACAGTTTATATTTGCACTACAGGCCAAATATATTAATATCTCAAAGAAATATATAATCATTTCAGAATTTATATAAACAATAATTTAACCATGTTGATCAATTCACCTTTGCACTTAAGTTAAAGATATTCACTTATAAATTCAATGGTCATGATCATACCAGTCAACAATTCAACTTTGCACTACTGGCCAAAGAGAACCAATAGTCATGATCATACCAGAAATCTACCCATCTTTAAACTCAAGTCAAAGAGAATATCATCATTAGGGTTGTAAAAATGTTATATATGATAATAAAATCAATATAATCAACATATAGATTTAATCTCAAGAGTAATATTCATAAATCAACTATAATTTGGTCAGAAAAAAAAACCAATTTTGTCGTGAATAGTAACTCGTGAATAGTAACTCATGAATAGTAAACTCGACACAAAAAGGTAAAAATTCCACAATAAAATACATACCAATATTTCGGTATAATGATATTGAAAGAATAATATTTCTTAAGCTTATAAACAATTTATTTTAATTGTTTATACTTTACTAAATAGTGCATTTAATCATCCTAAAATGCCAAACTCATAAGATTTCATCACCAATAACCAAAAATCCTCATAAAAAATCTGCATATACCTCATATAGGATTCTCAAGCCATAAAATCCTATTTTCTAATTTTCTTACTTCACATAACATATTTAATTCATTTACTCATAACTAGTACATTTTCATGAAAAATACCAAATCAGTTTCAAAAATATTTCTTTTCTGGAATTTAGCAGAATATAGTCCCATATTGAACATATATTTTTCTCAGAATTTTTAAAAGTCATTTACTATTTTTCATATGGCCAAAACAGCTGAATATTTAGACATTTATCAAAAATTGTACTTTTATCTAAAAATTCTGAAATTCACAGAGTATACTCCTATCATATACATGTACTCCCAATAAAAATTTTATCAATTTTGGAGTTAACCACAAGAATTATAAGCGGTTACTTTTAAAATAGTCTTTTCTCATAAAATTCATAACTCTTAATCTATACATCCAAAAATCACCATTTTTGGACACAATCAAGAAAACTCATCAAAATATCATTTCAAATTTTTCCATAATTTTTGAAGGTCAGAAAAATTATGAAACTGAAAAACATAACAACCCTTAAAATTCCTTACTATCCCTTACCTCAAAAGAGCAGTACTTCTGATCGGTATGCAAAGCCGAAGGAAACTTGCACTGAATAACAACTCTCAAAGTATCTAAATACTCACAAAATATGCTTCATAATATAGAGAAAGAAAGAGAGAAAACTTATTTCTGGTGTAATTTTCAATTCTAACTTAGCCCTCTATTTATAGGAAAATTTTAGTAGGCTTGACCTGCAACCTGATGGCTTTACCTGCTACTATTCCCACCCACCACATTTGAAATATAATTCAGCACATTTCTTCACCAACCACAAGTGGGGCCCACCAATTCTAGAATTTTCCATCAAAATGATAAACTCCGAAAATTCAACAATTTCTGAACCAGTCATCTCGTAAAATTCATAATAAATCATACGTTCATTTTTAACGGTTCAAAATTTGTGGGCATATACTCAACTTATATATGTATAACATATCCAAAAATTATCACGATCCAACGGTCGGATTAAAAATTATAACCCCCGCAAAATATCTCAAAAACCCTGATTTTTAATACCTCCATTCCGACAAAAATACTGATAAAAACCTCAACATTAACTCCTTCATTTTTAACCACAAAAATATATCTCTCATTTATATCCATATAAAATAAATATTTCCTTATCATATGAATCAATAATTAATTATTCACAAATAATATTACAGAATCACATTTATGACAACCAGGCCGTTCCCAGGAAAGAGGGGGCTTTCCAATAAGAATTTTTCCTTACTGGCGCGCAATTAGGTGACCAAACCTCTCCTTAGACAGAACTTTTTAGACATTGCCAATAATGTTATCTAATAATATTATTCAAATAATATGAATTATTGATCTGATAATGGGAAATACTGTGCAGTGACAATTATTGAACAACAATAATATAAAATTTCAACGTAGAAATTATTGAATCAATAAAATAAAATATTGAACAGTAATTACTGTAACAATTATTGAGTAGTGCCTTCTTACGTAAGAATCAATAATTTCCAAAATACTATGCAATACCGTGTGCTACTGTGTAATAACGCGTATTACAGTATTTTAACCACCGGGTATTCCAACAGTGTTAACGATAACAACTACGCCGTTATTTGTAAAAACTCAAATTTGTCGTTTTCTTCACCCGACAGTTATTCGTTATGGGGCCCACAAATAGTTGCGCCGTCGTACGAATATTCCCCGACAGAAAGAATATTCTACGACCAAACGAATATTTTCCGACAACAATAATTATTTTATTACCACTTGTTTATTTTGAAAAAAAATTCATATATCATCCTTAATTTTAACATTTATCAATTTAACCATTTACTGAATAGTAATTATAAGAAAAATTGAATACTTTTATTTCATAAAATTCGGGGTCTTACATTAAAGACCCGAACCACATTATTGAGTTAGAACCAGATGAGATAGCTGAAGATTTAACGTACGAGGAGGTACCTGTTAAGATCTTGGATAGGAAAGAGCATGTCCTACGCACGAAGGTTATACCACAAGTTAAGATTTTGTGGAGAAACTATGCTATTGAAGAAATGACCTGGGAGTTGGAATCAGAAATGAAAGCGAGGTATCCTCACCTTTTTGAAACATCAGGTACGTACGTCAATTTCGAGGACGAAATTTCATAAGGAGGGGAGGTTGTAAGACCCCAACTTATTAATGAATAAAATTAAATTTTCTCTAAATATTATTGTGAATAATAAGGGGTTAATTTGATATAATACTTTGGTTATGGGTGAAATGTGCAAATTTTACAAAATAAGAAAATGGTTATAAAATATTCATTTTATCGGGAAATATTCGTTTGGTCGTGGAATATTCTTGCTGTCGGGGAATATTCGTACGACGGCGCAGCCTTGTGTGGGCCCCATAACGAAAAGCGATTGGATGAAGAAAAAGACAAGTATAAGTTATTTATAAATAACAGCGTAGTTGTTACCGTTAATACTGTTGGAATACCCGGTGGTTAAAATACAGTAGCACACGGTATTGTACCAATTATTGATTCTTACGTAAGAAGGCACTACTCAATAATTGTTACAGTAGTTATTGTTCAATATTTTATTTTATTGATTCAATAATTGTTGCGTTGATATTTTATATTATTGTTGTTTCAATAATTGTTGCTGCACAGTATTTTTCATTATCAGATTAATAATTCATATTATTTGAATAATATTATTTGATAACATTATTGGCAATGTCTAAAAAGTTCTGTCTAAGGAGAGGTTTGGTCATCTAATTGCGTGCCAGTAAGGAGAAATTCTTATTGGAAAGCCCCCTCTTTCCTGGGAACGGCCTGGTTGTCATAAATGTGATTCTGTAATATTATTTGTGAATAATTAATTATTGATTCATATGATAAGGAAATATTTATTTTATGTGGATATAAATGAGGGATATATTTTTGTGGTTAAAAATGAAGGAGTTAATGTTGAGATTTTTATCAGTATTTTTGTCGGAATGGAGGTATTAAAAATCAGGGTTTTTGAGATATTTTGCGGGGGTTATAATTTTTAATCCGACCGTTGGATCGTGGTAATTTTTGGATATGTTATACATATATAAGTTGAGTATATGTCCACAAATTTTGAACCGTTAAAAATGAACGTATGATTTATTATGAATTTTACGAGATGACTGGTTCAGAAATTGTTGAATTTTCGGAGTTTATCATTTTGATGGAAAATTCTAGAATTGGTGGGCCCCACTCTTGGTTGGTGAAGAAATGTGTTGAGATTTTTATTCAAATGTGGTGGGTGGGAATAGTAGCAGGTAAAGCCATCAGGTTGCAGGTTAAGTCTGCTTCGGCGTGCTAACATTTTCCTATAAATAGAGGGCTAAGTTAGAATTGAAAATCACACCAGAAACAAGTTTTCTCTCTTTCTCTCTCTAGATTATTGAGTGTATTTTGTGAGTATTTAGATACTTTGAGAGTTTCTATTCATCAGAGCAAGTTTCTTTCAGCCTTATACCGGTATTCCGACCAGAAGTACTGATATTTTGAGGTAAGGGATATTATTTTCTTCTTAATGATATTATTTTCTTCAATATCATTATGCTGAAATATTGATATGAGTTTTTATCAAATTTGGAACTTTTTGTGTCGGTGTTACTATTCAAGTATACGGCACTATTCACGTATACGGTACTATTCACGAATACGGCACTATTCACCGAAAAATAAAAATTTTTCCTTTTTGTCCAAGATGTCTATTATGGTTACTATCTTTGATTGTATCCATGTTTTGATCTTTATTTTTGAATTCTGCTTCACAATTGATTATTATGAAGTATTATTGATCTGGGATAAGCTGTTATACGAATCCCTACTATTTGTCCTTTTGTCTCACTGGATTCGTTCTTTTTAAAATATTTTTCATCATCCTCAGTCCTAAATGATGATATTACTGAATATCTTTGGCATGTAGTGCAAAGATGTATGATTACTTGATGAATATCTTTGGCCTGTAGTGCAAAGATGAACAAGTGTTGAGATGAACATGACTGACAGGTGATACAAATGAATATCTTTGGCCTGTAGTGCAAATATAAATATTTGCATAAAGATGATTATTAATTGATTTTACAGGGAAAAAATATTGATGATGGACTTTTAAATCTTAGAAGATAGTAAAATTCTTTCTCTACTTGACTCTTCTAATGGTTTGCTGTTTTCGCTGCAGTTGTTGATCTAAAACTTGTTGTCGATTATATTCTATCAGATTTTTCCCTGTTGAAGACTAACGATAATTTTTTGTATATTATCTTAGTCATAATATTCTTTACTGGGCTAGTTGAGCTCACCCTTTTCCTTTTTGTTCCATTTTTTCTTCTCAGGAGGTGAGAACATAGCAGGATCTAGTCGGGGTATGGAGTGATGGTTCTAGAAAGATGTTTTAGCAGTCCTCACTATTTCTGTAAAATAGTGTTTGAATAATTGTAATGAGGATTTATTTGAGTGTGAATATTGTCCAGAAGACAATATTTGCATTTAAACTCACAGTAGGTGTTGTCGTATTTTGCACGACAATTGTATTATTGAAGTTGTAGTTTGCTTTCTGTACCATGTATTTGGCGACTTAGAATGGGTGTCGTATACCTATTTTGGGGGCGTCACATTGACAATATCGCACTCGTAGCTGCATACGATCTTCTACTTAACGCGTCAGCTATCACGTTTGTAAGACCCCAACTTTCTTAAATAAAGATTAATTTTTCTCGAATTATATTTTTGAATATTAAGGTGTGAATTTGTTATAATATTATAGTTGTGGGTAATATTTGTAAATTTTATAAAGTAAGCAAGTTGTTATAAAATATTCGTTTGGTCGGGAAATATTCTTTTTGTCGGGGAATATTCGTACGACGACACAATTATTGGTGGATCCCACAACAGAATTATTGTCGGAGTTAGAAAACGACAATATTATCTTTTTATAAAAATAATGGCAAAATTTTTACCGTTAACTGTTGAAATACCCGGTGGTAAAAGTACAGTAATACGCATGGTTGCATAGTAGCACACGGTATTATACAGTATCTTGGATTATTGATGCTTACGTAAGAAGTCGCTACTCAATAATTGTTACAGTAATTACTGTTCAATATTTTATTTTATTGATTCAATAATTACTACGTTGATATTTTATACTATTGATTCAATAATTGTTATTGCACAGTATTTCAAATTATCAAATTAATAATTCATATTATTTGAATAATATTATTATTTACATTATTGACAATGTCTAGAAAGTTCTGTCGAGGAAAGGGAGTTGGTCACCTAATTGCGCGCCAATATAGAGAAATCCTTATCGGAAAGCCCCCTATTTCTTAGAAACGACCTGGTTGTTGATATTATAATTTTGTAATATTATTTGTGAATAATTAATTATTGATATATATGATAAGAAAATATTTATTCAATGTGGATTTAAACTGAGGAATTTTTTAGCATGTGACATTTGTTGAAAGTTGGTATTTTATCTTTTCCGATAAAATAATTCATTCAAATATATTATAATAATATTACATTATAGTAGTATGATGTGATTATATAATAGTACATTTTTTATAGTTTGAATAGTAACATTATTATAATAAATTCATGGTATAAAAGTAAAATGAGATGGAAAAGAACAAATTGAATTTGAATTCCTATGATGTAAGCGATGATGACATCGGACGATGAGGTAAGCAATGATGTAATATGATCGATGATGTCATAAATTATGGCGAAAAGACTATTTTACCCTTACTCTGCCAATGCTATAAATAGAAGCTCATTTTTTTATTATTTTTCACTACTTCATTCAAGCTATAAAGAGAGAAAGTATAAAGAGAATAAGAGAGAAAGAAGAAGAGTATTCTGTTACTACACTATTGTAGTATCCAATCTCCTACTAAAGTAAGGGGTATTATTTCTTTCGTATTCGTAAGTGATATTATTCTTGTTTAATATTCGTAAGAAATAATATTTTATTCCATACTCTGTAGTATGTAAGTAATATTATTTCATTTTATATTTCTAATTCTACACTTATGTTGATAAGTATTGCTTCTATACTCTATGAAATTAGTAGAATATCCTTGATATTTTTGCTTTATCCAGTATATTTTCATGAAAATATTATTCTGAGCATTCTTGATAATTTTTCATCTTTTCATGTCGGGGTACTATTCACGAGTTACTATTCTCGAAGTACTATTCACGGAATACTATTCACTCGGTTACTATTTATGGAGTACTATTCACGGCAAAAAATAATAATTTCTTTTCTGTCCAAATTATTTTTGATACAATATTATTCTTGAATTTTACTTCACAAAGCAGTATCATGTTGACAATTTGGACATTATTGAATTTTGGATAAATTAAATTATAAATCTTTAAAATTTATCCTTGCTCTCATTTAAATTGAATTCTTATATCATTGTCATCATCCTCATGCCTATATTGTGATGAAAGTCATCTTTGGCCGTAGTGCATAGATGGATTGTTGATTGGTATGATTATGACCAGTGATTATTCGGTATAATCATGACCCGCAATATTTTAAATGATGTGGTAAAAGTTATCATTGGCCCGTAGTGCATTGATGGACAGTTGTTGGTATGATCATGACCATTGGTGATACTAATGAATATCCTTGGCCGTAGTACATAGATGATTCGATGATGTGAATTATTTATTAAGCTAAGTCTTAGCGATAAAACTGTTGATAAATTTTTTAAACCATAGAAGATAGTAGATATCATGCTCTACTTGACTATTCTAATGGATTATTTGTTCCGCTGCAGTTAAACTTGATGTTTATTATATTTTATCAGTTTAACACTGTTGAAGGCTAACGATAATTTATTCTGCATTATCTTAGTCATAATATTTCTTACTGGGCTAGTTGAGCTCACCCTTTGCTTTCATTGTTCTCTTCAGGAAATGAGAATATAGCTGGGACTAGTCGGGGAACGGAGTGACGGTCCAGATAGGTGGCTATAGTAGTCCTCACTGTTATGTGAAATAGTGTGATAATAATTATAATGAGGACTTTATTTGAGTTTGTATACTCTTTACGAGACATTATCCGTGTTGAAAACTCTCAGGTATGTTTTGTCGTGCTGTATCAAAGAAGTTTGTATTTAAATTCTGTACCATATATTTGGCGACTCAAGATGGGTGATGTATACCAATTTTGGGGGGCGTCACAACGTTCACTTTTCTAGGATGGTATTGAATGGTATGGTCGTAATCTTTCAACAGCTCGAGCCAACGTCTTTGGCACATGTTAAGTGATGAGTGGGTTTCATACCTACGAATCGGCCTCTAATTCGAGCATAAACTGTGTTGATCTTGTTTATTTAGTTTCGTTTTTACTTGTTTATGATTAATGTATGTTTAGTTGGCATGGTGTGGCATTGGTGACATAAAGGTGGCGTTATGACATGAAATGGCAACAAAATGAGCAAAAATTGTGCAACTGCAGAACTACCCCCCCTCCGGGGCGGACATTATACAAGGAAAATCCCCGCCGGGGCGGGGGTACTTGAGTAGGAGTAGAATGACCCCCCACCGGGGCGGGCCTTTATAGAGCAAAAAACCCCGCCGGGGCGGGGGGGGGTGGGTGGGTGGGTACGAGGCAAGAACAAGAGTTATACTTCAATTAGAGTTCTGCAGCAGCGTGAAGGAAACAAGTTGGCATGGCTTAGGACTTCGTTTGGCTTTGGTTTATGGACTAAATAAATGTCTTGTGCTGGATACAACATAACAACAAAGAGAATTAACGGAAATCAATCAAGGAGCAAGATTAAGCCATAATTGGAGTGACGAACATTGGAGGAAAGAATTAAAGGTCAGAATCATGAAGATTACGAATTAGAGCAAGAAGAAGGGTGGTTTTGTATCTATTCTACTTCTTTAATTCAATTATTATAATTGGGATGATGGATTCTTTTATGATTTCAGTTTTTATTTCATATATGATAAACTAACTTATTTATTAGGCTTATGATGGATCTTTATTGTTGAACGATGATTATTATACCTTGAATTCAGTTTAGTAATCTATCAATTCAGTTTACTTATTGGTGTGCTTTAATTTATGAATTGCTTAATCACCAATTCTGTGTGGGTTTGTATGGATTCGAGAGATGATGTATGAATCTAGACCTAATCACTTTAGCATGTGTTCTTGAATTCCGTGTTTGAATGGAATCTTGATGATTGTTAGGATAGAGATATACCTAGCATCGCATGTAATCAGGTAAAGAACTTGAATTTAAACCTTATTTGATTTTAATTCACATAGAGATATAGTGAATTAGTTGATTAGGGTGTTTACCTTAATTCTATCTAATTTTTGGATTTAAGTTCATATGGTTTTAGTGCATCGAGAGATGACTAATTCTACCTAAGTGTTCTTGATTAATAAACTGAGATAGTGAGTTAAACTGGAATAAGGTGTGATAATTAGAGTGAGACTTAAAGTGACTTAAAATGAAGTTGTAAGCCTAATTCTCCAATATTGTTTGAAATTATGGTTTTTAGGTTGTGTTGATTGATAGGTATTTTTAATATTTTTAGTTTTTTTTTATATTTATAATCATTATTTTGGGTAGTTTAATAAAATTTGGATTAATAGAAAGCTGGTATTGGTTAGGATTAATTTCATACTAATCCCTATGGGAACGATACTTTTACTTATCATTATATTACTTGTTGACCACGTGCACTTGCGTGTGAGCGTAATTAGATTTCGGCCAACAAGTTTTTGGCGCCGTTGCCGGAGAATAGTATAGAATTTAATATTTTTCAATACCAGTTTAATTAGTTCAGTTTTACTTAAACAATTTTTCTTTTGTTTTGTTCTTTCTTGTTTCAGGTTCTTGGAGTTAGTTTATGTAAACTCGGTCTAAGAAGCCAGACTTGCTTCCTTTCGAGGACGATATCGAGAAATGGTTGCAAAGGCTAAGTAAGTGGATTAAAGACACTAGGGAAAACTTCGAGAACTTTGAGAATGAAGAAATAATGGCTGCAGAAGATCAAAAAGCGCTGAGGGATTATGTTACTCCTAAGGTGACTGAGCTTCAGTCAAGTATCACTAGGTTGACAATTGCTGCAAATACTTTTGAGATTAAGCCTGGGACTATATAGATGATTCAAAACTCAGTTCAGTTTGGGGGATTAGCCAACGACGATCCGAATGAGCACTTGGTTAGCTTTTTGGAAATCTGTGACACCTTTAGATACAATGGGGTGTCAGATGACGCAGTCAGACTTCACTTGTTCCCGTTCACACTGCGGGACAAGGAAAAGATTTGGTTACATTCTCTACCGCCAGGTTCAATAACTACTTGGGAAGACCTCGCTCAAAAGTTCTTGGCAAAATTTTTCCCACCAGCAAAAACTGCAAAGATGAGAAACAAGATCACCATATTTGAGCAGCAGCATGGGGAGCCTTTATATGAGGCATGGGAACGGTACAAGGAACTACTTAGAAAGTGCCTCGGGTTATCTCCGAGGTTGAAGCTGACTTCTGGGGACCAAAACAGAGTTTTTCGGAGTTATCTCCGGAACTGCAACTGCATTACTCGCGGTTGTCTCTGAGGTTGGAACCGAAACTCCCAGAGTTATCTCCGGGACTGGAATTGAGTATCTCGGGGTTGTCTCCGAGATAAAAAACTGAGTATCCCGGGGTTGTCTCCGGGATTGAGCTGATTTGACTTCCAGAGTTATCTCTGGAAGATGATTTTGCCCTCCTACAAGGTTAGTAACAGGAATGAAAAATTTTGAGTATCTACAGATGCCCCTCTTTATCATATTCATGCAATGTAATGGCATGGATAGGATAAAGAATACTAGACACTTGAAATGTGACAAGATAATCATGATGCAAGGTAATGCAAAATGATGCAAATGTATGATGAATGTGGTTTGTTGGACTATTTTTCAACGGGATGTGATGACTGTTCGCTTCCATGACTTCTGATGGGGACTGGAGTTATCACTGATGATCCTGATGAACTGCTTGGATGTCTACTCCTAAGCTCTCAAGAACTTCCTGTTGGGCAAAATCTAATTACGCACAAGACGCAAGTATACGTGGTCAACAAGTAATAAAGAGTAAGTAAAGTATCGTTCCCACGGAGAATTAACTAACAAAGTTCACCATGCATTAGCCCATAACCATCTCAGTCTTATTTAAACGAATGATATTATATTTTGTATTTAAACTACGAAATTAAACAAACCTAACTAATCCTAGAGTGAGACTAGATAATGAAGACCTGAGATCACAATTTCATCTATTGACTCATTCAAATCCACACATCTCATGTTAAGCCAAACTAATTATACCAGTTTGTTAGTCGAGAACACGAAAGTAAAGTATAGCCATCTCTTGATGTACCATACCCATATCACGTATAATTCACATTTGATAGAATACACGTGAACACCCACATTACCTAAACCACTATATGTCTATGTGATTTACACATAATTAGGGTTTAATCCCAAATTCTCAATTGACTACGAATGGTGCTTCGGTATATGTCTATCCTAAGCACAAATCATACATCCCAACACAATACAGAATATACAATCAAAAGCTAATAAGATCAGATCTCAACCCATACTTCGTTTCTCAAGTCCATATGGATTATCACAATAAATTGATGGCCAATCAATTAAGCAAGTAAGCGTGAATCTTAATAGACAATCCTATAGGAATCAATAAGGCTAACAATGAAATATATTAGAATAAACTAATCCATAGAATCCATTGCAATCTCAGAATAGAGTTTAAATCATAGTTGAATCAAATCTATCATCCACATATTGAATAAACATCATAAGATTACAAATAAGAATCAAAGAGAGAATAAAAGTAGAGAATTGAAGTGCAAATCTGTTCTCATGCTCCAAGATAGAATCTCTGATGCCTCCCAATTACTTCAAGTCTTCAATCTCATCAACTCTAGGAATCACTACTCTAATCTACCCTAATCTAATATCAAAATTAAAGAAAGCAACAATAGCTAATAGTTCCCCCAAGGGTTTTTGTGTCTAGTTTACCATTGATATGAGTCTAATATATAAGCCCTAGTTCAACTCCTTGCTCCGTTACGCTTTCAATTTCCAATTTAAAATAAAGTCAGTAGCTGCAGTCAACGTCGCGCGCGGCCGCGCGCCCCTCCTTCACAATCCTCGTGCGGGCGCACAACTTGCAGTATGCAATATTTGTCCAGCCGGGTGTTCGCGCGGGCGCGCTTCCTCAAGCTTAGTCTGCCGCGCGGCTTCTGCAACTTCGAATTCTGGTTCTGCTGCTGCAACTGATCTGTTCTGCTGTTCATTCTTTTGTCCATCCATGCTTAGCCTCTGCTCCAATTGATCCTCATGCCATGCATCCAACAGCCTCATGCCATTTACATCACCAAATCCTGCCATATCCTGCACTTTTACAGCAAAGGAGTTTTAAGTAAATACAATGCAACATAACATGAAATGCAACTAAAAACACACTAAAATATACTTGAGATGGGCCTAGTTCGCGTGAATTAATATCCAATAAGTAGGTGTAAATCCCACTTATCACTTCCAGCATGTTGACATTGGGGTTATCACCAAAGTCCTTAATCCTTAGTACAGACTTCCCACTGAGGATGCACCTTTCATATACGAGAGACTCTAAGGGATAGTGTTGCCTAATGAAGATTTGTATAACATATTCCATCATCGGTCCTCCCCGATGAGGATAGTTTTCCCTGGTTTGTATCGCCAGGTCCTTCTAATGCTCTGTCAGAGTTATTGCCAACAGTCTGGGTTATCAAGGTTGCATAACCCTCACTAAAATGTACTTCAATGGATACCATCATTGGACCATTTTCGAGGCTTCACTGGGTTTAATTGCCAATAGCTGGTGATGTCAAAACTGTTTGACTTTCGTTGAAATGTGCTTCAATGGCTGATATCATCGGATGGCTTCCGATGCTTCGCTGGATTTACTTACCAACGACTGAATAATGTCAAGGTTGCTTGACCTTCTTTGAAATGTGCTTCAACGGTTGAATAATGTCAAGGTTGCTTGACCTTCGTTGAAATGTGCTTTAACGGCTAATATCATCCGATGGCTTCTGATGCTTCGCTGGATTTACTTATCAACGACTGAATAATGTCAAGGTTGCTTGACCTTTGTTGAAATGTGCTTCAACGGCCGAGATCATCGAATAGCTTCCGATGCTTCGATGGATTTACTTGCCAATGGCTGGATAATGTCAAGGTTTCTTGACCTTCGTTGAAATGTGCTTCAACGGTTGAGATTGTATGAAGCATCCGCTGGGGATAGGTGTTTGGAGTTACAACCCCGAACTGACGACATCGAACCTTTGTGAGGTATTACCGAATGTAGTTTGCAAAAGCTGTGAGCATTGGTGTTGTGAATCCTGAGTCTTAGCGAATACCAATGAGTGATATGCAGACTCGCAGTTTGGTCTTTGAAAATAAGGATTTCAGGCTTTTTCGCTCAATCGCGAATAGTCTTTTTTCCTGATTTGACTTTTTTAACTTGTGAGACCTCCTTTGCAACTTAAATTAGACCGAGCCGGAGGGGTGAGACCCACCTAGGACAGCCGCAGCTACACCTGTGGCAGCCGCAGATACACCTGCGCCCATTCGTGGGTGTATTTGTTGGCCATTTCCCTTTCACAAGTCATTTTCAAGTTTGCCACATAGAGAATCCGAGAGTTCTTGTTCAGATTTGCTGAGTTCGGGCTGCTTTCTGCAAAATCCATCACCGTACAAGTGTTCCTCACTATCTTGGTAACGTATGCATGTCCTCTTTTCCAGTTTTTGTCCGTTGGAAAATGAGTTATCATATGAAATGCTTCTTAACACATAGTAGTGATTATGCATGCTCATATGACTTGATAAAAAATATTCAACATAGTAAATGTTAGTATTTAACCATGATGAACATAATGATGTAAAAAAATTTAACTTTTGAAAAAGTCAAATTGGTACCTTTTTCTGCTATTTCTTTAGGGGTGTTAGCCGAGCAGAGTAGCTCGATATTTGACTCGAGACCAGTTTGAAAATATGATCTAAAGCTCGAATTTGAAGTTGATTCGAGTCGAATATGATCCATACTCATTTTCTGTTTAATGATACACGAGTCGAATTTGAGTATACCAGTATTTGCTTAGATTAGGGTTCAAGTATTTCATTTTTTCTCGAACCATACTCGATACTTGCTCAATGGATCATATTCGAATATTGGTTTGATCCTTACTAATAAGCTAAATATGTGATATTTGTATCAATCTTTATAATTTATAAAGTGCAATATTAAATTGTCTAAGCTTGTACTTGAATAAATCAATGAATTGATTGTCAATTCGTATTACATTCTTTGTAATTTCTTTACATAAAAAAAGTAAAAGACTTTTATATATAAACATTAGTTCAATAATCAATTTAGTATGTAGTGGTTCAGTATTAAGTGAAATGGTTCATATTCGAAACTCGATTTGAAGGCTCGTGAGTAACTCGTTTTGTAAACGAGTCTAGTACTTACGCGTCGAGTAGGTCCGAGTAATGATCTGAGTCGAATCTGGCACAAAATTAGAAATTCTTTATCGAATTCGAGCTCAATTTTTTCGAGTCGAGCTGAATCTGAGCATTAAAATATTCGCTGAGATTCAACTCGTTTTCACCCCTATATTTCTTATCCTATTTGAGGACAAATGAGCAAAGATTTTAGAACAAAGTAATCGTGGTAATTGGGCTACCCTTATGGATTTATGACTTTGACATTTTTATGCATATAGGATGTTTATGACTATGAGTTAGTGTGCTACTGAATGGCCACCTAGTCATGCCTATGTGCATGTGGATAGTCCTTTTTACAAAGGAGACTCTAGAGAAATTTTTCCAAGAGTTCAGGCATTGAATGAACATGCATTTGTAACTCTACTGTAGGCGTATGTTAAAGTACTGCATGCATGAGTATAATCATAAAATGCATTTGAAGAGCTTCAGGTAAGAATTTACCACACCCTTTCTGAGGTGATTTGGAGACTTGTGTCCAGATATATGGATTCAAATCAACCGAGTAGTTCCTGCAGGACCACTTCAGGTGTGAGGAGGAGGCGGTGATTCGTCCTATCCGGGTTGAGGTACCGGATGTTAAGGACGAGGATGCGGATGTACCAGTTGCGACTCCTGCTCCTGCTGCTCATGCTCCCCGCAGGGATCTTCCAGGCATTAATGTGACGATTCCAAAGCTTTTGGATGATTTGAGTTGCCACCCCTTGGTCTACTTGCTGGAAAACGAGGTAAAAGCTGGATTTGATCTTCTTTTTTCCTATTGATGAGGAGAAAGGATTCTGATGTTGATTTGCTTTTGTGATGTAGGTTCCCGACTTTACGCAGCCTCGAGGGAACTGGTTCAGCATACACTCTCTATGTAATAACCGTGAATTTTAAGTCACTATATATGTATGTTTAAAACTCTGTGTTATATAGTGATTCAATATGTGACAACATATGTGAAGTGGTGCATGGATCAATTAACATAATATATATATATATATATATATATATATATATATATACACACACACACACACACACACATGTATAGATTTCATTAAGAATGGAAGCTTTGTACCCTAATTATACATTAGGTGAGATAATTAAATAACCTAAGAGTTATGGTAATAAGGAGAGGTTAGTATTTAATATGTATACTAACTTAAGTGGATAATCTTATTATTTCAAGTGACTAATAATTTTAAACCTAATTCTTGTGAACCTAATTAGGTTATGAGCTAAAGTCACATGTATAGGTAATTAAATTTCATAAGATTAGGAATGGAAATCCTAAATAATCAAATTGGGTAACATATATTAAAATTGCTAGACTATGTTTATTACATAGCCCAAAATAATTAAGGAGGAAGCCTAAATGAAATAACATGCAAACCAATACTTAGCCCACTTGATTAAGGGTATTTTAGACTTTTGATTAATCAAATGTGTGCATTAAAATAAAAGCTAAATGGAGGATATAATGAGCTAGAAGGGACCGACCATATTAGGCCATATAAGAAAACAAATTAAGTTAATCAATGTCCATTAGTAGTAACTCTTACACACAAGGACATGTTTGTCAAGCTCCCATTGGTTGTCACACTATTAAGCACCTTTAATCATGATTAGACTAATTGAAGTGATAAGGCAAAGTTTTTATCCATGGGTTAAGAAAAGTATGGAGGATAATAAGTAATCAACCATTTCATTTGCTAGAATACTCCACTTTATCTCATTCTTCTTCTTCTAACTTTTTCTCCCAAGCTAGCAACTTCAAGAGAGAGAGAAAAGAGAGAGAGGTTCGGCTATAGAGAGAGAGATGAGTGCTAGTTTGTTCATGCATCCTAAGTTCATCACTTACTTTGGTAAATCAAGGAAGGTTGCCATTAAATCAAGGTATAACCTAACCTTTATCTTCTTCTTCTACTTTGTTTTATAGCTTGAGTTTTGTTGGGGTTATGAAAAAATACTCAAGACACCCTAGTTTTACATATCATCATGTATGGAACTAAGTATCTTGAGTGTTAGATCAAAGGCTTAGAGGAAGAATATGAGCATATGTTTTCCTAGGGTGAAAACTCTTATTTTTCTTCCACTAAATCTTGTGTAACTCAAGTTTTCCAACTTAGATTTGTGATCCGTCGAAGGGGGGGTGCTAGATACATGAGTTATCTAGTAAACCCAACTAATAGAACATAAATCTAGCAAGTTTTGAAACCTTTGGGGCTGTTTTCCCCAAAACAGTCCACTTTGAATGTTAAGGGTTCAAAACCCTAAAATAGTTACTGTTCCCGTTTTTCTTGGGACTTTTTCGGATAGTTGCATATCTTTTAAAAATCTGGAAAAAATCACAGAGGTACCTTGAGAAGTTATCTACATGTATGAAAAAGAACGGACACGTTTCGAGTTATAGATTGTGCGTAATGACTATTTCTGTAAAGGACTCCTAAATATTTACCTTCGAATATCTCACTGTGTATACACTGAAAAATTTCAAAATTTTTACAATAGGTTCATATATATTAGGAGAGCATACCCTGAAAATTTCAGAATGTTCTGAGCAAAACTCAATTTATGAAAAATGAAGCAAGATCCGAGTGTTTTAGGAACTTTAAAAATAGTAGATCATTTTCTAAAATTCCAGAAAAATTTGAGAATCCTTTTAGGTTCATATTCTGTCAAAATCCAGAAGATGAGAATTTTTGGAATCAGTTTACTATTTTTCCTAAAAATGATTAAGTTATGAATAAAAGGAAATAAATAGTTAAATGATGTCTTTAATAAGAAAAATGTGATTTTTATGCTTGAATACTCATAATATATCATATCATGACTATCTTAGAGCACTTTGGTAATTTATGATAAGAAATATTATCTATGACCTTTTATGGATATTAAATAAGAGGTTTAATAAATGGTGAATAATTAGAATAAATTGTTTATTAATCCAATAAATTATTAAAATATTATTATGATATTAATAATATTAGAATATGATATTGATAAGTAAATAAAAATATTAAGATTAAAATTTCTTTAAAATATTATTAAATGGTTAATAATATTTGATTTAAGCATTGATAAATGATTAAAGTATTATTAAATGATTAATAATATTAGTAATGAAATAAGATATTATTAAATGATTAATAATATTAGTAAATGAATAAAATATTATTAAATGATTAATAATATTAGTAAATGATTAAAAGTATTATTAAATGATTAATGATACTAAAGCATAAGTAAGATATTATTAAGGTAATAATATTAATGCATAATTAAAATATTATTAAGAGGATTAATAATATTAGTAAGGTATTAAAATATTATTAAGATGTTAATAATATTAGTAAGCGAATGAAAGTATTATTAGGGAACTAATAATACTAAGAGGTGAATTAAATATTATTAAGATTAATAATATTAAGTTGTTATTTAATAGTAACATTATCAAGACAGGATAATGTTTATAAGAACTAAATGTAATGTATAATATTTTTGTGATTACATAATCTAATGTTATACTATGACTAATTGAAAGATTAACTATAGGTCTCTCAAAGGAAGATAATTTAACTGCATAGTGGATATAAATTAATTGTGTAGCCGTAATCTACAGACGAGGCAAGTTTCCTAACTCAAACTTGAGTTATTATTTTCAAAGCATATTAGTGAATAATTATTGATGATTATTTACATCTATAATAATTATTGAAATTCGCACTTTGTGCAATTGAATTCCTGTTATACTATTATTGAACTGTGAATTAAATTAAAGTTCTTCATTCATGAACTGTTTATGAGATAGATCTATGCTAATTGTATCAGCTAGATCAAACATGTTTAAATTTGTTAAATCAAATGTGTTTTAAAAAGTTGTTCTTATTAAATTGATATGATAAGAACTTTTGACTGAGAAAAGGACGAATTTGATTAAGGCATGATATCAATGCCGGATTATTAAGTGTTTATGAGTAAATCACAAGGTATGAAAGGCTGATTCCCTTGAATACCAAAACTTATTAAGAGGTCCAGTTTAAATAACTGAGCATCTTGGCAAATGTTCATGGTTATTTCAAAACCACTAAGTTCATATTATTCACTTTTTCGAATATTCAATTGTTGATTATTAATTCATGTTCCTTCACGAACTTATACTATTGTTGAACATTGAACGCAAAATTTCTTTCTAGATCATGATATATCTCCCTTGTATATAAACTTGCTAAGCAAATTAGTTGCTTACCCTTGCTATATCATGACATCTATTTCAGTTAAGCCCGAAGGATCCAACACGAAAGACAAGGGCAAGGGCAAGATCCAGGAGTAGCTTAGAATGAATGTTAATTTAATTATTATCTGATGGAATTTCTTATAAACCTTTTGTAATATGAATAGTGTATTTAAAGTTAAGGTTATGAAAACCTTGGGACCATGTTATGAGACTTTATTATAATGAACAATGTATGTTTATTATTCCGTTATAGTTATAGAATGTTTGTGATGATGATAGATCGTGAGCACCGAATTTGAGGTTAGAGAACCTAGATTTGGGGGTGTCACACTCTATATCAGGCTCTTCATCCAAATTATCGAGAAATTGTGCATGGTTGGGGCTTTGAGGCGTTCTTTTCCATCCTCCCCCGCCGTTGTCCTTGGGGTTATCTCAGGACGTTGTCTGAGCACTGGTTTCACCAGACTCAGTCTCTCTATTTGCTTGACTGCGAGGTGATGATGATGCCGATGGATTGACGGTTTATCATAAGTATGGAGTTTGGAGGGGCGCCAGTGCCTTGTGCGGAGAATATTACCTCGACTGCCGTTAGATCCTTGCTAGGAGTCCCGACTAAGGCACTCAAAGGTAGGATAATCCGCACTAGTCCTTTGAGTGTAGATGCTATGAGTGGGGCATTGAGTGAGCCCATACCCGATGATGTGAGAGTCAGGGATTGCATTCTTCGGCGATTGTTCCTGGTTGTGACGTCCCCAAAATAGGTCCATTCCATCCAACCCATTCTGAGTCGCCAAATACATGGTACAGAAAATAACTACAACTTTATTACAACAATTGTCGTATAAAATACAACAACACATATGCTGTGAGTTTGGATACAAATATATACCAAATGTGACTCATGTCCCAACCGTGGACAGCACCTCACAATGACACCTTACATAAAGGTACAGTCAAAAACTATTTTAGAAACTAGAATCTTTGGAAAGTGCTCAAGGAAACCTTCGTACATGGGAGGCCATGCATCTAGGTTATGATAGATATCATATGGCCACAGATTTAACCTTGGTTGACCCAATAGACCCCAAAGAAAAATAAAAAGATTACTATCATATTCTTTCCAATGGTGAGTCTTCTCTTGACTTATCATTATCTCCACTGTCTCTAATTGAGAATTATACTTCAAATAAACACCAAGATCATATAGGTAGTGGTCGTAGATATACTTAGCAAGTGGATGTGCACAACCCTGTCTTATGATGACACGAGGTTGTATGTCATTAGACATCTTGTATGACAGTGGAAAAACACCCTTCCAACGTTGGGTTCGCTTCACCCTAGATGATTCACCAAATATAACTACTAAATGATGACCACCGTTCTATTTCCCTGTTACCCCCGCTCGACTCAGCTACACTCTTATTACCTGAAAGGAATTGTGAAACAGAAGGGTGAGCACAACTAGCCCAGTAAAGAATATCATGACTAAAGATAAATAACTTATCAATAGCCTTCAACAGAATTAAATCAGAGATTTAGAACATATGGTAGATGATAAAAAATTTCAACCATAGTTGCAGCGGAACGAGCAAACCATTAGAAGAGTCAAATAGACCATAAAGTCTATTATCTTCTCCACATTAAAAGTCCACCAATAATGTTTTATCCCTGTAACATTAATCAACAGTTCCTTTTCACAATTATATGAATAACTCACAATCATAATTGTAATTCTAAATTCCTCTTCGCATCTAGGACGAAGATAATTTTCCTCACATGTCTTAACCTGAAACATCAAAGATCATGGTTATACCAAGTCATAGTTCCTATTCATAATCATATTAATAAATTCATCTTTGCACTACAGGCCAACGATATTCGTCAACAGTTCATCTTTGCACTACTGGCCAAAGATATTCAACAACAGGTCATCTTTGCACTACGGGCCAAAGATATTCATCAACAATTCATCTTTGCACTACAGGCTAAAGATATTCCTCAACAGTTCATATTTGCACTACAGGCTAAATATATTCATATCTCAAAGAAATATATAATCATTTCAAAATTTATATAAACAATAATTATAACCATGTTGATCATTTCACCTTTGCACTTAATTAAGCTAAAGATATTTATTTATAAATTCAATGGTCATGATCATACCAGTCAACAATTTAACTTTGCACTACTGGCCAAAGGGAACCCATAGTCATGATCATACCAAAAATTTACCCATCTTTACACTCAAGTCAAAGAGAAATATCATCATTAGGGTTATAAAAATGTTATATATGATAATGAAATCAATATAATCAACATATAGATTTAATCTCAAGAGTAATATTCATAACTCAACTATAATTTGGTCAGAAAAAGAAACCAATTTTGTCATGAATAGTAACTCGTGAATAGTAACCCATGAATAGTAACTCGTGAATAGTAACTCATGAATAGTAACTCGTGAATATTAACTCATGAATAGTAAACTCGACACAAAAAGGTAGAAATTCTACAATAAAATTCATACCAATATTTCGGTATAATGATATTGAAAGAATAACATTTCTTAAATTTATAAATAATTTATTTTAATTGTTTACACTTTACTAAATAATGCATTTAATCATCCTAAAATGCCAAACTCATAAGATTTCATCACCAATCACCAAAACCCTCATCAAAAATCTGCCTATACCACATATATGATTCTCAAGCCATAAAATCATAGTTTCCAATTTTCTTCCTTCACATAACATATTTAATTCAATTATTCATAACTAGTCTATTTTCATGAAAAATACCAAATCAGTTCCAAAAATATTTCTTTTCTGAGATTTAGCATAATATAGTCCCATAGTGAACATATATTTTTCTCAGAATTTTTAAAAGTCATTTACTATTTTTCATATGGCCAAAACAGCCGAATATTTAGACATTTATCAAAAATTGTACTTTTGTCCAAAAATTCTAAAATTTACAGAGTATACTTCTATCATATACATGTACTCCCAATAAAAATTTCATCAATTTTGGAGTTAACCACAAGGAATTATAAGCGGTTACTTTTAAAATAGTCTTTTCTCATAAAATTCATAATTCTCAATATATACATCCAAAAATCACCATTTTTGGACACAATCAAGAAAGCTCATCAAAATATCATTTCAAATTTTTCCAAAATTTTTGAAGATCAGAAAAATTACGAAACTGGAAAATATAACAACCCTTAAAATCTCTTACTATCTCTTACCTCAAAAGAGCAGCACTTCTGACTGGCTATCAGATATAACGCTGAAGGAAACTTGCACTGAATAACAACTCTCAAAGTATCTAAATACTCACAAAATATGCTTCATAATATAGAGAGAGAAAGAGAGAAAGCTTATGTTTCTGGTATGATTTTCAATTCTAACTTAGCCCTCTATTTATAAGAAAATGTTAGCACGCCGAATCAGACTTAACCTGCAACCTGATGGCTTTACCTGCTACTATTTTCACCCACCACATTTGAATAAAAATCTCAGCACATTTCTTCACCAACCAAGAGTGGGGCCCACCAATTCTAGAATTTTTTACCAAAATGATAAACTCCGAAAATTCAACAATTTCTGAACCAGTCATCTCGTAAAATTCATAATAAATCATACGTTCATTTTTAACGGTTCAAAATTTGTGGACATATACTCAACTTATATATGTATAACATATCCAAAAATTATCACGATCCAACAGTCGGATTAAAAATTATAACCCCCGCAAAATATCTCAAAAACCCTAATTTGATTTTCAATACCTCCGATCCGACAAAAATACAGATAAAACACTTCAACATTAACTCCTTTATTTTTAAACACAAAAATATATCCCTCATTTATATCCACATAAAATAAATATTTCCTTATCATATGAATCAATAATTAATTATTCACAATTAATATTACAGAATCATATTTATGACAACCAGGCCATTCCTAGGAAAGAGGGGGCTTTCTAATAAGGATTTCTCCTTACTGGCGCACAATTAGATGACCAAACCTCTCCTTAGATAGAACTTTCTAGATATTGCCAATAATGTTATCTAATAATATTATTCAAATAATATGAATTATTGATCTGATAATGGAAAATACTGTGCAGCAACAATTATTGAAACAACAATAATTTAAAATATCAACGCAATAATTATTGAATCAATAAAATAAAATATTGAACAGTAATTACTGTAACAATTATTGAGTAGTGCATTCTCACGTAAGAATCAATAATTAAAAAAATACTGTGCAATACCGTGTGCTACTGTGCAACTACGCGTATTACTGTATTTTAACCACCAGGTATTTCAACAGTGTTAACGGTAATAACTAATAACTACGCCGTTAATTATAAAAATTTATTTTTGTCGTTATCTTCATCCGACCGTTTTCCATTATGGGGCCCACAAATAGCTGCGCCGTCGAACGAATATTCCCCTACAGAAAGAATATTCCACAACCAACGAATATTCCCCAATAAAAATGATTATTTTATAACCACTTGTTTATTTTAAAAAAATTTCACATTTCACCCATAACTTTAACTTTTTATCAATTTAACCATTTACTGAATTGTAATTATAAGAAAAATTGAATACTTTTATTTCATAAAATTCGGGGTCTTACACTGGTCATCTTCCGGGGTTATTTCATAGCGGATAACTCTTCCACGGCGTCGTTCGCTTTAGTTACCGCCACACGAGAGGTGGACTATATTGGAGAGTATGACTGGGGCTTGACAGAGGCTTGGCTAGGATTTTACCTGTTTCTACTGGTGATTATTTCTCTTTTAATTCCCCATGTACAGGTTAAGAGTATTGACTAACCGCATATATTTGCCTTTGTATTGGCAGTTTTGGGCCTATGAGAGGCTCCCATGTCTGCATCCTATTAGCGTGTAAGGTCCAGATACCTATCCACGAGGACGGCGATGGCATAACTCCACGTTGGCAGAGGTTTCTGTAGCTGAGGGTTTCACTCATTGTCGCCTACAGTTGGAGTTATTTACAACCGATGTCATCTCTTGGGTTCCTTATTCTAGGGAACATTTGACAGTTGGCTTTGAGGATGGGTTCCGGACTGACGTCGAGCATGTGATATCCACCCGTCGGATTCCTCTCTTCACAAATGAAGGATGGGAGCTCTATTTAGGATAGCGTACTATTAGGAGCACCACTTGAGAGATTCGTGTACCGATCTGTCCTCATGCCAAGCGTTATTAGCCTGTGTCGCAGTCACCTATCAATGATATCCCGTTGATGGGAGTTGACGACTTTGATTTGTCAGAGAGTGATAAGTGGGTTTTATACCCACGAATCGGATCCTAATTCGAGCTTAATTGGTGTTAATTCCTTATTTTTATGTTTGTTTTTACTTGTTTAGTGTTATTTTGTGTGTAGGTTTGGTGGTGTTGCAATTGATCAAAAAGGATGGATTTAAGGTGCATTGTGGCAAGCAAAGGAGCTAAACAAGTTCAATTATAGGAGCCATGCCCGCCGGAGCCGGCGTTTTTAAGCTTAACACCCCCGCTGGGGGGGGGGGGGGGGTCCAAAGTCAGAAGTCAGTGTACATGCCTGCTGGGGCGGGTTGTTTTCAAAGCAATACCCCCGCCGGGGCGGGGGGTATGGGCAAAGCAGTTGTCTAATTGGTTTCCATTGCTGCAAACTTAAGAAATTAAGTGTTTGGGATGCCTTAGGACTCATAATGGCGCGTAATTGCAATCAAATTGCATGTCTTAGAGATATATTTGACATCAAAGAACAAGAAAAAGATACAACACAAGGCAATTAACATTGATTAAAGACAGATTTTACAGCAAAAGCATTGGAGAGAAGATTTTGAAGGATTTTCACAACTTTTGCAGATTAAGGCTAAAGAGAAGGGTGTTATGAATTTATTTTTCTTCTCTAATTTTATATTTGTAATTGGAAGGATGTTTTCTTTAATTAATTCAGTTTTTAATTCACTGATGTTGAACTAAATTACTTTTTAGGCTTATAACGGATCTTTAAGTAGAACGATGATTGTGTAATCTTTGATTTTCAGTTTAATAAGCTATTCCTCAGTTTATCTATATTAATTTATGCTTGAATTTATGAATTGCCTGATCAATAATTCTTTGTGGACTTGTATGGATTCGAGAGAGGAAGTACGAGTCTAGACTTAGTTAATATAACATGTGTTCTTGAATTCTGTGAATGAATAGAATCATGATGCATGTTAGGGTATAGATATGCTTAACATCGTATGTAATCAAATAGAGAACTTGATCTTAAACCTTCTTTGATTGTAATTCACATAGAGATATAGTGAGTTAGTTAATTAATGTGTTTAACTTATTTCTATCTAAATTGTAGATTTGAGTTAATATGGTGTTAGTGCATCGAGAGGTGGCTAATTCTACTTTTGTGTTCTTGATTAATAAACTGGGATATTGAATTAAACTGGAATAAAGGATAATAATCAGAGTGAAGCTCAGGGTGAAGTTGTAAGCCTAATTCTCCAATACTTGTTGAAATTTTAGTTTTTAAGAGTTGTGATTGTTTTGTGATCTTAGTATTTTTAATAATATTAGTTTTTAATAATATTAATCATTAAATTGAATAGTTTAATAAAATTAGTATTAATAGGAAGCTGGTAATTGTGAGGGTTAAATTCTTACTAATTTCTCTATGGGAACGATACTCTAATTACTATTATATTACTTGTTGACCACGTATACTTGCGTGTTATGCGTAATTAAAAATTAACCAACAAGTTTTTGGCGCCGTTGCTGGGGATTATTAGTATAGATTTTAATAATTTCACAATATCAGTTTAATTAGTCCAGTTTTACTTAAACATTTGTCTTTTTATTTTGTTCGTTCTTATTTCAGGTTTTTGAAGTTGGTTTATGTAAACTCGGTCCAAAAATCAAGATTTGCTTCTTTTTGAGGAAGACATTGAGAGACGCTTTCAAAGGCTAAGTAAGTGGATCAAGGAGACGAGGGAAGACTTCGAAAGCTCTGAAAAAGAAGAAGCAATGGCTGCCGAAGACCAGAAAGCATTGAGGGACTTTGCTACGCCCAAAGTGGCTGAGCTGCAGTTGAGTATCACCAGGCCTGCTATAGCTGTACACACATTTGAGATTAAGCCTGGGACTATTCAGATGATCTAAAACTCGGTTCAGTTTGAGGGACTTGCAAATGATGATCCGAATTAACATTTGATCATCTTTTCGGAGATATGCGACACTTTTAAATACAATGGGGTGTCGGATGACGCAGTCAGACTTCACTTGTTTCCGTTCACACTACGGGACAAGGCGAAGAGTTGGTTACACCCATTACCATTGGGATCAATAACTACTTTGGATGACCTCGCTCAAAAATTTCTTGCGAAATTCTTCCCGCCAACAAAGACTGCAAAGATGAGACACGAGATTATTATGTTTGAGTAGCAACATGGGGAATCATTGTACGAGGCATGGGAGAGATACAAAGAGTTTCTCAGAAAATACCCACATCATGGATTGCCTAAGTGGTTGCTGATGAACACATTTTACAATGGATTACATGGGAATCTCAGGACTAGTATTGATGCAGCTTTGGGTGGAGCTTTTATGGCAAAGAATTATGAGGAGGCATATGAATTGATAGAGACAATGGTAGCTAACAATTATCAGTGGCCCACGGCAAGAATGACACAACCTAAGGCAGCTGGAGTGTTAGAGGTAGATGGAGTGATGGCAATAGCAGCGCAGATTTCAGCGCTATCTAAGAAGTTAGATGCTTTGTCAAGGGTACAGACACATCAGGTTGCAGTTATTTGTGAATTGTGCGCGGGTGAACATCCTACAGATCAATGTACAATCAACTCCGCGTCAGTGCAATTTATGGGTAGCTATAACAGAATTCCACAGAATACGTACCAGAATACAGATAATTCGGGGAATAGGAATCATCCTAATTTTTTGTGGAGTAATAATCAGCATCAACAAGCTCCACGACCATCTTATCCCCCATGATTTCAGAATCAACAACAATAACCAGCTCAACATCAAGGGAGGAAATCAGATTTAGAGGAGTTGTTATCAAAGTATATAACAAGCAACGAAGCAGCCATGAAAAACCAAGCAATCGCCATGAAATCGCAAGAAATAGCCATCATGAATTTAGAAAATCAGATGGGACAAATAGCTATTGCATTGAATAACAGGCCTCAAGGAACATTACCAAGTGATACAGAGAAAAATCCGAAAGGTAATCACGATAAATGTCAGGCAATTATGTTGAGAAGTGGAAAACAACTTGAGGGTTAGAAAATAGAAAATTTGGTTGCAAAAGAAGATGATAAAGAAAGTGAAAATAAAGTGGTTGAGGAAAGACAAGGGGAAGAAAAGCAAGTGGAAAAGATCAAGACAATTAACGAACCGATTGTTTATAATCCCTCACCTTTTCAGCAAAGAATTCAAAAATAGAAATTGGATAAGCAATTCGCTAAATTTTTAGAAGTTTTAAAGAAACTTCAAATTAATATTGTAAGACCCCGAATTTTATGAAATAAAAGTTTTCAATTTTTCTTATAATTACTATTCAGTAAATGGTTAAATTGATAAAAGTTAAAGTTAAGGGTGATATATGAATTTTTTTTTCAAAATACATAAGTGGTTATAAAATATTCATTGTTGTCGGGGAATATTCGTTTGGTCGTGGAATATTCTTTCTGTCGGAGAATATTTGTACGACGACGCAGCCATTTGTGGGCCCCATAACAAAATAACTGTCGGATGAAGAAAACGACAAATTTGAGTTTTTACAAATAACGGCGTAGTTGTTACCGTTAATACTATTAAAATACCTGGTGGTTAAAATACAGTAATACGCGTTATTGCACAGTAGCACACGGTATTGCATAGTATTTTTAAAATTATTAATTCTTACGTAAGAATTCACTACTCAATAATTGTTACAGTAATTATTGTTCAATATTTTATTTTATTGATTCAATAATTGCTACGTTAAAATTTTATATTATTGTTGTTCAATAATTGTCACTGTACAATATTTTCCATTATCAGATCAATAATTCATATTTTTTGAATACTATTATTAGATAGCATTATTGGCAATGTCTAGAAAGTTCTGTCTAAGGAGAGGTTTGGTCATCTACTTGCGCGCCAGTAAGGAAAAATTCTTATTGGAAAGCCCCCTCTTTCCTGGGAACGGTCTGGTTGTCATAAATGTGATTCTGTAATATTATTTGTGAATAATTAATTATTGATTCATATGATAAGGAAATATTTATTTTATGTGGATATAAATGAGGGATATATTTTTGTGGTTAAAAATGAAGGAGTTAATGTTGAGATTTTTATCAGTATTTTTGTCGGAATGGATGTATTAAAAATAATGATTTTTGAGATATTTTGTGGGGGTTATAATTTTTAATCCGACCGTTGGATCGTGGTAATTTTTGGATATGTTATACATATATAAGTTGAGTATATGTCCACAAAATTTGAATCGTTAAAAATGAACGTATGATTTATTATGAATTTTACGAGATGATGGTTCAGAAATTGTAGAAGTTGCAGAATTTATCATTTTGGTGGAAAATTTTAGAATTGAGTGGGCCCCACTTGTGGTTGGTGAAGAAATGTGCTGAGATTTTTATTCAAATGTGGTGGGTGAGAATAGTAGCAGGTAAAGCTATCAGGTAGCAGGTCAAGTCTGCTTCGGCGTGCTAACATTTTCCTATAAATAGAGGGTTAAGTTAGAATTGAAAAACACACTAGAATTCACAAGTTTTCTCTCTTTTTCTCTCTAGATTATTGAGTGTATTTTGTGAGTATTTAGATACCTGGTTTGTTGATATTCATCAGTGCAAGTTTTCTTCAGCGTTATATCCGATAGCCAGTCAGAAGTGCTGCTCTTTTGAGGTAAAGGATAGTAAGGGATTTTAAAGGGTATTATGTTTTTCAGTTCGTAATTCTTCTGACCTTCAAAAAATTCTAGAAAAATTTGAAATGATATTTTGATGAGTTTTATTGATTGTATCGAAAAATGGTGATTTTTGGATGTATAGATTAAGAGTTATGAATTTTACGGGGAAAGACTATTTTAAAAGTAACCGCTTATAACTTCTTGTGATTAACTCCAAAATTGATGAAATTTTTATTGGAAGTATATCTATATAATATCAGTGTACTCTGTGAATTTCGAAATTTTTGGATAAAAGTACAATTTATGATAAATGTCTAAATATTCGGCGGTTTTGACCATATGAAAAATAGTAAATGAGTTTTAAAAATTATGAGTAAAATATATGTTCAATATGGGACTATATTCTGCTAAATTCCAGAAAAGAAATATTTTTAGAACTGATTTGGTATTTTTCATGAAAATAGACTAGTTATGAGAAAATGAATTAAATATGTTATGTGAAGTAAAAAAATTGAAAAATAGGATTTTATGGCTTGAGAATCCTATATGAGGTATGTGCAGATTTTTGATGAGGGTTTTGGTTATTGGTAATGAAATCTTATGAGTTTGGCATTTTAGGATGATTAAATGCATTATTTAGTAAAGTGTAAACAATTAAAATAAATTGTTTATAAATTTAAGAAATGTTATTCTTTCAATATCATTATACCGAAATATTGGTATGAATTTTATTGTGAAATTTCTACCTTTTTGTGTCGGATTTACTATTCATGGGTTACTATTCACGAGTTATTATTCATGACAAAATTGGTTTCTTTTTCTGACCAAATTATAGTTGAGTTATGAATATTACTCTTGAGATTAAATCTATATGTTGATTATATTGATTTCATTATCACATATAACATTTTTATAACCCTAATGATGATATTTCTCTTTGACTTGAGTGTAAAGATGGGTAGATTTTTGGTATGTTCATGACAATGGGTTCCCTTTGGCCAGTAGTGCAAATTTGAATTGTTGACTGGTATGATCATGACCATTGAATTTATAAATGAATATCTTTAACTTAAGTGCAAAGGTGAAATGATCAACATGGTTATAATTATTGTTTATATAAATTTTGAAATGATTATATATTTCTTTGAGATATGAATATATTTGGCCTGTAGTCCAAATATGAACTGTTGAGGAATATCTTTGGCCTGTAGTGCAAAGATGAATTGTTGATGAATATCTTTGGCCCGTAGTACAAAGATGACCTGTTGTTGAATATCTTTGGCCAGTAGTGCAAAGATGAACTGTTGACGAATATCGTTGGCCTGTAGTGCAAAGATGAATTTATTAATATGATTATGAACAGGAACTGTGATTTGGTATAACCATGATCTTTGATGTTTCAGGTAAAGACATGTGAGGAAAATTATCTTCGTCCTGGATGCGAAGAGGAATTTAGAATTACAATTATGATTATGAGTTATTCATATAATTGTGAAAAGGAACTGTTGATTAATATTACAGGGATAAAACATTATTGGTGAACTTTTAATGTGGAGAAGATAATAGACTTTATGATCTATTTGACTCTTCTAATGGTTTGCTCGTTCCGCTGCAACTATGGTTGAAATTTTTTATCATCTACCATATGTTCTAAATCTTTGATTTAATTCTGTTGAAGGCTATTGATAATTTATTTATCTTTAGTCATGATATTCTTTACTGGGCTAGTTGTGCTCACCCTCCTGTTTCACAATTCCTTTCAGGTAATAAGAGTGTAGCTGAGTCGAGCGGGGGTAACATGGAAATAGAACGGTGGTCATCATTTAGTAGTTATATTTGGTGAATCATCTAGGGTGAAGCGAACCCAACGTTGGAAGGGTGTTTTTCCACTGTCACACAAGATGTTTAATGACATACAACCTCGTGTCATCATTAGACAGGGTTGTGCACATCCACTTGCTAAGTATATCTACGAGCACTACCTATATGATCTTGGTGTTTGTTTGAAGTATAATTCTTAATTAGAGACAGTGTAGATAATGATAAGTCAAGAGAAGACTCACCATTGGAAAGAATATGATAGTAATCTTTTTGTTTTTCTTTGGGGTCTATTAGGTCAACCAAGGATAAATCTGTGGCCATATGATATCTATCATAACCTAGATGCATGGCCTCCCATGTACGAAGGTTTCCTCGAGCACTTCCCAAAGATTCTAGTTTCTAAAATAGTTTTTGACTGTACCTTTATGTAAGGTACCTTTGTGAGGTGCTGACAAATGATGGTGTCCAATGTCACATTTGGTATATATTTGTATCCAAACTCACGGCATATGTGTTGTTGTATTTTGCACGACAATTGTTGTAATAAAGTTGTAGTTATTTTCTGTACCATGTATTTGGCGACCCAAAATGGGTTGGATGGAATGGACCTATTTTGGGGACGTCACAGGTGGTATCAGAGCTTAGGGATATGGTCTCTGGCGGAGATCGGGGAATATAACTAGGAGGGGAGAGATGAGTAAATCCTTCGCTAGTGTGTCCTACCTAAGCTTATTTGTTGGTCAGTCATAATATCGGGATATTATGTGATATGTTAATTTGTTAAATTTACCCTTGTTTTGAAGCTATATTCTAGAATGATATCTGAAATACAGGAGATGAGCAATGGAGAAATCATGATGACAGGGAAGATGAAATCTGAAATGAAAGGAAGGTATTCTCAACTCTTTGAAATATCAGGTACGTAAAGTTCGGGGACGAAATTTTATAAGGAGGGGAGATTGTAAGACCCCGAATTTTATGAAATAAAATTATTCAATTTTTCTTATAATTACTATTCAGTAAATGGTTAAATTGATAAAAGTTAAAGTTAAGGGTGATATATGAATTTTTTTTTCAAAATACGTAAGTGGTTATAAAATATTCATTGTTGTCGGGGAATATTCGTTTGGTCGTGGAATATTCTTTCTGTCGGAGAATATTCGTACGACGGCGCATCCATTTGTGGGCCCCATAACAGAATAACTATCGGATGAAGAAAACGATAAATTTGAGTTTTTACAAATAACGGCGTAATTGTTACCGTTAATACTGTTGGAATACCGGGTGGTTAAAATACAGTAATACGCGTTATTGCACAGTAGCACACGGTATTGCATAGTATTTTATAAATTATTGATTCTTACGTAAGAAGGCACTACTTAATAATTGTTACAGTAATTATTGTTCAATATTTTATTTTATTGATTCAATAATTGCTACATTGAAATTTTATATTATTGTTGTTCAATAATTGTCACTGTACAATATTTCCCATTATCAGATCAATAATTCATATTATTTGAATAATATTATTAGATAGCATTATTGGCAATGTCTAGAAAGTTCTGTCTATGGAGAGGTTTGGTCATCTAATTGCGCGCCAGTAAGAAAAAATTCTTATTGGAAAGCCCCCCTCTTTCCTAGGAACGGCCTGGTTGTCATAAATGTGATTCTATAATATTATTTGTGAATAATTAATTATTGGTTCATATGATAAGGAAATATTTATTTTATGTGGATATAAATGAGGGATATATTTTTGTGGTTAAAAATGAAGGAGTTAATGTTGAGATTGTTATCAGTATTTTTGTCGAATTGAAGGTATTAAAAATAAAAATTTTTGAGATATTTTGAGGGGGTTATAATGTTTAATCAGACCGTTGGATCGTGGTAATTTTTGGATATGTTATACATATATAAGTTGAGTATATGTCCACAAATTTTGAACCGTTAAAAATGAACGTATGATTTATTATGAATTTTACGAGATGACTGGTTCAGAAATTATAGAAGTTACAGAATTTATCATTTTGGTAGAAAATTTTAGAATTGAGTGGGCCCCACTTGTGGTTAGTGAAGAAATGTGCCGAGATTTTTATTCAAATGTGGTGGGTGAGAATACTAGCAGGTAAAGCCATCAGGTAGCAGGTCAAGTCTGCTTCGGCGTGCTAATATTTTCCTATAAATAGAGGGCTAAGTTAGAATTGAAAAACACACCAGAATTCACAAGTTTTCTCTCTTTTTCTCTCTAGATTATTGAGTGTATTTTGTGAGTATTTAGATACTTGGTGAGTTGATATTCATCAGTGCAAGTTTTCTTCAGCGTCATATCCGATATCCAGTCAGAAGTGTTGCTCTTTTGAGGTAAGGGATAGTAAGGGATTTTAAGGGTTATTATGTTTTTTAGTTCGTAATTCTTCTGACCTTCAGAAAATTCAAGAAAAATTTGAAATGATATTTTGATGAGTTTTATTGATTGTGTCGAAAAATGGTGATTTTTGGATGTATAGATTAAGAGTTATGGATTTTACGGGGAAAGACTATTTTAAAAGTAACAGCTTATAACTCCTTGTGGTTAACTCCAAAATTGATGAAATTTTTATTGAAAGTATATCTGTATAATATCAGTGTACTCTGTGAATTTCAGAATTTTTAGATAAAAGTATAATTTATGATAAATGTCTAAATATTCGGCGGTTTTGACCATATAAAAAATAGTAAATGAGTTTTAAAAATTATGAGAAAAATATATTTTCAATATGGGACTATATTCTGTTAAATTCCAGAAAAGAAATATTTTTAGAACTGATTTGGTATTTTTCATAAAAATAGACTAGTTATGAGAAAAAGAATTAAATATGTTATGTGAAGTAAAAAAATTGAAAAATAGGATTTTATGGGTTGAGAATCCTATATGAGGTATGTGCAGATTTTTGATGAGGGTTTTGGTTATTGGTAATGAAATCTTATGAGTTTGGCATTTTAGGATGATTAAATGCATTATTTAGTAAAGTGTAAACAATTAAAATAAATTGTTTATAAATTTAAAAAATGTTATTCTTTCAATATCATTATACCGAAAAATTGGTATGAATTTTATTGTGAAATTTCTACCTTTTTGTGTCGGGTTTACTATTCATGGGTTACTATTCACGAGTTACTATTCATGACAAAATTAGTTTCTTTTTCTGACTAAATTATAGTTGAGTTATGAATATTACTCTTGAGATTAAATTTACATGTTGATTATATTGATTTTATTATCATATATAACATTTTTATAATCCTAATGATGATATTTCTCTTTGACTTGAGTGTAAAGATGGGTAGATTTTTGGTATGATCATGACTATGGGTTCCCTTCGGCCAGTAGTGTAAAGTTGAATTGTTGACTGGTATGATCACGACCATTGAATTTATAAATAAATATCTTTAGCTTAAGTGCAAAGGTGAAATGATCAACATGGTTATAATTATTGTTTATATAAATTTTGAAATGATTATATATTTCTTTGAGATATGAATATATTTGGCCTGTAGTGCAAATATGAACTGTTGAAGAATATATTTGGCTCGTAGTGCAAAGATGAATTGTTGATGAATATCTTTGGCCCGTAGTGCAAAGATGACATGTTGTTCAATATCTTTGGCTAGTAGTGCAAAGATGAATTGTTGACGAATTTCGTAGGCCTGTAGTGCAAAGATGAATTTATTAATATGATTATGAACAGGAACTGTGATTTGGTATAACCATGATCTTTGATGTTTCAGGTAAAGACATGTGAGGAAAATTATCTTCGTCCTGGATGCGAAGAGGAATTTAGAATTACAATTATGATTATGAGTTATTCATATAATTGTGAAAAGGAACTGTTGATTAATATTACATGGATAAAACATTATTGGTGGACTTTTAATATGGAGAAGATAATAGACTTTATGGTCTATTTGACTCTTCTAATGGTTTGCTCGTTCCGCTGCAACTATGGTTGAAAATTTTTATCATCTACCATATGTTCTAAATCTCTGATTTAATTCTGTTGAAGGCTATTGATAATTTATTTATCTTTAGTCATGATATTCTTTACTGGGCTAGTTATGCTCACCCTTCTGTTTCATAATTCCTTTCAGGTAATAAGAGTGCAGCTGAGTCGAGCGGGGGTAATAGGGGAATAGAACGGTGGTCATCATTTAGTTGTTATATTTGGTGAATCATCTAGGGTGAAGCGAACCCAACGTTGGAAGGGTGTTTTGCCACTGTCATACAAGATGTCTAATGACATACAACCTCGTGTCATCATAAGACAGGGTTGTGCACATCCACTTGCTGAGTATATCTACGAGCACTACCTATATAATCTTGGTGTTTGTTTGAAGTATAATTCTCAATTAGAGACAGTGGAGATAATGATAAGTTAAGAGAAGACTCACCATTGGGAAGAATATGATAGTAATCTTCTTATTTTTCTTTGGGGTCTATTGGGTCAACCAACGATAAATCTGTGGCCATATGATATCTATCATAACCTAGATGCATGGCCTCCCATGTACGAAGGTTTCCTTGAGCACTTCTCAAAGATTCTAGTTTCTAAAATAGTTTTTGACTGTACCTTTATGTAAGGTACCTTTGTGAGGTGCTGACACATGATGGTGTCCAATGTCACATTTGGTATATATTTGTATCCAAACTCACGGCATATGTGTTGTTGTATTTTGCACGACAATTGTTGTAATAAAGTTGTTGTTATTTTCTGTACCATGTATTTGGCGACTCAGAATGGGTTGGATGGAATGGACCTATTTTGGGGACGTCACAGGTGGTATCAGAGCTTAGGGATATGGTCTCTGGCAGAGATCAGGGAATATAACTAGGAGGAGAGAGATGAGTAAATCCTTCGCTAGTGTGTCCTACCTAAGCTTATTTGTTGGTCAGTCATAATATCGAGATATTATGTGATATGTTAATTTGTTAAATTTACCCTTGTTTTGAAGCTATATTCTAGAATGATATCTGAAATACAGGAGATGAGCAATGGAAAAATCATGATGACAGGGAAGATGAAATCTGAAATGAAAGGAAGGTATTCTCAACTCTTTGAAATATCAGGTACGTAAATTTCGGGGACGAAATTTTATAAGGAGGGGAGATTGTAAGACCCCGAATTTTATGAAATAAAAGTATTCAATTTTTCTTATAATTACTATTCAGTAAATGGTTAAATTGATAAAAGTTAAATTTAAGGGTGATATATGATTTTTTTTTTAAATACGTAAGTGGTTATAAAATATTCATTGTTGTCGGGGAATATTCGTTTGGTCGTGGAATATTCTTTCTGTCGGAGAATATTCGTACGACGGCGCAGCCATTTGTGGGCCCCATAACAGAATAACTATCGGATGAAGAAAACGATAAATTTGAGTTTTTACAAATAACGGCGTAATTGTTACCGTTAATACTGTTGGAATACCGGGTGGTTAAAATACAGTAATACGCGTTATTGCACAGTAGCACACGGTATTGCATAGTATTTTTGAAATTATTGATTCTTACGTAAGAAGGCACTACTCAATAATTGTTACAGTAATTATTGTTCAATATTTTATTTTATTTATTCAATAATTGCTACGTTAAAATTTTATATTATTGTTGTTTAATAATTATCACTGTACAATATTTCCCATTATCAGATCAATAATTCATATTATTTGAATAATATTATTAGATAGAATTATTGTCAATGTCTAGAAAGTTCTGTATAAGGAGAGGTTTGGTCATCTAATTACGCGCCAGTAAGGAAAAATTCTTATTGGAAAGCCCCTTCTTTCCTGGGAACGGCCTGGTTGTCATAAATGTGATTCTGTAATATTATTTGTGAATAATTAATTATTGATTCATATGATAAGGAAATATTTATTTTATGTGGATATAAATGAGGGATATATTTTTGTGTTTAAAAATGAAGGAGTTAATGTTGAGATTTTTATCAATATTTTTGTCGGAATGGAGGTATTAAAAATAAGGATTTTTGAGATATTTTGCGGGGTTTATAATTTTTAATCCGACCGTTGGATCGTGGTAATTTTTAGATATGTTATACATATATAAGTTGAGTATATGTCCACAAATTTTGAACCGTTAAAAATGAACGTATGATTTATTTTGAATTTTACGAGATGATTGGTTCAAAAATTGTAGAAGTTGCGAAATTTGTCATTTTGGTAGAAAATTCTAGAATTGAGTGGGCCCCACTTGTGGTTGGTGAAGAAATGTGCTCAGATTTTTATTCAAATGTGGTGGGTGAGAATAGTAGCAGGTAAAGCCATCAGGTAGCAGGTCAAGTCTGCTTCGGCGTGCTAACATTTTCCTATAAATAGAGGGCTAAGTTAGAATTAAAAAACACACCAGAATTCACAAGTTTTCTCTCTTTTTCTCTCTAGATTATTGAGTGTATTTTGTGAGTATTTAGATACTTGGTGAGTTGATATTCATCAGTGCAAGTTTCCTTCAGCGTCATATCCGATATCCAGTCAGAAGTGTTGCTCTTTTGAGGTAAGGGATAGTAAGAGATTTTAAGGGTTATTATGTTTTTCAGTTCGTAATTCTTCTGACCTTCAGAAAATTCTGGAAAAATTTGAAATGATATTTTGATGAGTTTTATTGATTGTGTCGAAAAATGGTGATTTTTGGATGTATAGATTAAGAGTTATGGATTTTACGAGGAAAAACTATTTTAAAAGTAACAGTTTATAACTCCTTGTGGTTAACTCCAAAATTGATGAAATTTTTATTGAAAGTATATCTGTATAATATCAGTGTACTCTGTGAATTTCAGAATTTTTGGATAAAAGTATAATTTATGATAAATGTCTAAATATTCGGCGGTTTTGGCCATATAAAAAATAGTAAATGAGTTTTAAAAATTATGAGAAAAATATATGTTCAATATGAGACTATATTCTGCTAAATTCCAGAAAAGAAATATTTTTAGAACTGATTTGGAATTTTTCATAAAAATAAACTAGTTATGAGAAAATGAATTAAATATGTTATGTGAAGTAAGAAAATTGGAAAATAGGATTTTATGGCTTGAGAATCCTATATAAGGTATGTGCAGATTTTTTATGAGGGTTTTGGTTATTGGTAATGAAATCTTATAAGTTTGGCATTTTAGGATGATTAAATGCATTATTTAGTAAAGTGTAAATAATTAAAATAAATTGTTTATAAATTTAAGAAATGTTATTCTTTCAATATCATTATACCGAAATATTGGTATGAATTTTATTGTGAAATTTCTACCTTTTTGTGTCGGGTTTACTATTCATGGGTTACTATTCACGAGTTACTATTCATGACAAAATTAGTTTCTTTTTCTGACTAAATTATAGTTGAGTTATGAATATTACTCTTGAGATTAAATCTACATGTTGATTATATTGATTTTATTATCATATATAACATTTTTATAATCCTAATGATGATATTTCTCTTTGACTTGAGTGTAAAGATGGGTAGATTTTTAGTATGATCATGACTATGGGTTCCCTTTGGCCAGTAGTGCAAAGTTGAATTGTTGACTGGTATGATCATGACCATTGAATTTATAAATGAATATCTTTAGCTTAAGTGCAAAGGTGAAATGATCAACATGGTTATAATTATTGTTTATATAAATTTTGAAATGATTATATATTTTTCTTTGAGATATGAATATATTTGGCCTGTAGTGCAAATATGAACTTTTGAAGAATATCTTTGGCCCGTAGTGCAAAGATGAATTGTTGATGAATATCTTTGGCCCATAGTGCAAAGATGACCTGTTGTTCAATATCTTTGGCTAGTAGTGCAAAGAAGAACTGTTGACGAATATCGTAGGCCTGTAGTGCAAAGATGAATTTGTTAATATGATTATGAACAGGAACTGTGATTTGGTATAACCATGATCTTTGATGTTTCAGGTAAAGACATGTGAGGAAAATTATCTTCGTCCTGGATGCGAAGAGGAATTTAGAATTACAATTATGATTATGAGTTATTCATATAATTGTGAAAAGGAACTATTGATTAATATTACAGGGATAAAACATTATTGGTGGACTTTTAATGTGGAGAAGATAATAGACTTTATGGTCTATTTGACTCTTCTAATGGTTTGCTCATTCCGCTGCAACTATGGTTGAAAATTTTTATCATCTACCATATGTTCTAAATCTCTGATTTAATTCTGTTGAAGGCTATTGATAATTTATTTATCTTTAGTCATGATATTCTTTACTGGGCTAGTTGTGCTTACCCTTCTGTTTCACAATTCCTTTCAGGTAATAAGAGTGTAGCTGAGTCGAGCGGGGGTAATAGGGGAATAGAACGGTGGTCATCATTTAGTTGTTATATTTGGTGAATCATCTAGGGTGAAGCGAACCCAACGTTGGAAGGGTGTTTTGCCACTGTCATACAAGATGTCTAATGACATACAACCTCGTGTCATCATAAGACAGGGTTGTGCACATCCACTTGCTGAGTATATCTACGAGCACTACCTATATAATCTTGGTGTTTGTTTGAAGTATAATTCTCAATTAGAGACAGTGGAGATAATGATAAGTTAAGAGAAGACTCACCATTGAGAAGAATATGATAGTAATCTTCTTATTTTTCTTTGGGGTCTATTGGGTCAACCAACGATAAATCTGTGGCCATATGATATCTATCATAACCTAGATGCATGGCCTCCCATGTACGAAGGTTTCCTTGAGCACTTCTCAAAGATTCTAGTTTCTAAAATAGTTTTTGACTGTACCTTTATGTAAGGTACCTTTGTGAGGTGCTGACACATGATGGTGTCCAATGTCACATTTGGTATATATTTGTATCCAAACTCACGGCATATGTGTTGTTGTATTTTACACGACAATTGTTGTAATAAAGTTGTTGTTATTTTCTGTACCATGTATTTGGCGACTCAGAATGGGTTGGATGGAATGGACCTATTTTGGGGACGTCACAGGTGGTATCAGAGCTTAGGGATATGGTCTCTGGCAGAGATCAGAGAATATAACTAGGAGGAGAGAGATGAGTAAATCCTTCGCTAGTGTGTCCTACCTAAGCTTATTTGTTGGTCAGTCATAATATCGAGATATTATGTGATATGTTAATTTGTTAAATTTACCCTTGTTTTGAAGCTATATTCTAGAATGATATCTGAAATACAGGAGATGAGCAATGGAAAAATCATGATGACAGGGAAGATGGAATCTAAAATGAAAGGAAGGTATTCTCAACTCTTTGAAATATCAGGTACGTAAATTTCGGGGACGAAATTTTATAAGGAGGGGAGATTGTAAGACCCCGAATTTTATGAAATAAAAGTATTCAATTTTTCTTATAATTACTATTCAGTAAATGGTTAAATTGATAAAAGTTAAATTTAAGGGTGATATATGATTTTTTTTTTAAAATACGTAAGTGGTTATAAAATATTCATTGTTGTCGGGGAATATTCGTTTGGTCGTGGAATATTCTTTCTGTCGGAGAATATTCGTACGACGGCGCAGCCATTTGTGGGCCCCATAACAGAATAACTATCGGATGAAGAAAACGATAAATTTAAGTTTTTACAAATAACGGCGTAATTGTTACCGTTAATACTGTTAGAATACCGGGTGGTTAAAATACAGTAATACGCGTTATTGCACAGTAGCACACGGTATTGCATAGTATTTTTTAAATTATTGATTCTTACGTAAGAATGCACTACTCAATAATTGTTACAGTAATTATTGTTCAATATTTTATTTTATTTATTCAATAATTGCTACGTTAAAATTTTATATTATTGTTGTTCAATAATTGTCACTGTACAATATTTTCCATTACCAGATCAATAATTCATATTATTTGAATAATATTATTAGATAGAATTATTGGCAATGTCTAGAAAGTTCTGTATAAGAAGAGGTTTGGTCATTTAATTACGCGCCAATAAGGAAAAATTTTTATTGGAAAGACCCCCCTTTCTTGGGAACGGCCTAGTTGTCATAAATGTGATTCTGTAATATTATTTGTGAATAATTAATTATTGATTTATATGATAAGGAAATATTTATTTTATGTGGATATAAATGAGGGATATATTTTTGTGGTTAAAAATGAAGGAGTTAATGTTGAGATTTTTATCAGTATTTTTGTCGGAATGGAGGTATTAAAAATAAGGATTTTTGAGATATTTTGCGGGGTTTATAATTTTTAATCCGACCGTTGGATCGTGGTAATTTTTGGATATGTTATAAATATATAAGTTGAGTATATGTCCACAAATTTTGAACCGTTAAAAATGAACGTATGATTTATTATGAATTTTACGAGATGACTGGTTCAGAAATTGTAGAAGTTGTGGAATTTGTCATTTTGGTGGAAAATTCTAGAATTGAGTGGGCCCCACTTGTGGTTGGTGAAGAAATGTGCTGAGATTTTTATTCAAATGTGGTGGGTGAGAATAGTAGCAGGTAAAGCCATCAGGTAGCAGGTCAAGTCTGCTTCGGCGTGCTAACATTTTCCTATAAATAGAGGGCTAAGTTAGAATTGAAAAACACACCAGAATTCACAAGTTTTCTCTCTTTTTCTCTCTAGATTATTGAGTGTATTTTGTGAGTATTTAGATACTTGGTGAGTTGATATTCATCAGTGCAAGTTTCCTTCAGCGTCATATCCGATATCCAGTCAGAAGTGCTGCTCTTTTGATGTAAGGGATAGTAAGGGATTTTAAGGGTTATTATGTTTTTCAGTTCGTAATTCTTCTGACCTTCAGAAAATTTTGAAAAAATTTGAAATGATATTTTGATGAGTTTTATTGATTGTGTCGAAAAATGGTGATTTTTGGATGTATAGATTAAGAGTTATGAATTTTACGGGGAAAGACTATTTTAAAAGTAACCGCTTATAACTCCTTGTGGTTAACTCCAAAATTGATGAAATTTTTATTAGAAGTATATCTATATAATATCAGTGTACAATTTATGATAAATGTCTAAATATTCGGCGATTTTGGCCATATGAAAAATAGTAAATGAGTTTTAAAAATTCTAAGAAAAATATATGTTCAATACGGGACTATATTCTGCTAAATTCCAGAAAAGAAATATTTTTAGAACTGATTTGGTATTTTTCATGAAAATAGACTAGTTATGAGAAAATGAATTAAATATGTTATGTGAAGTAAGAAAATTGAAAAATAGGATTTTATGGCTTGAGAATCCTATATGAGGCATGTGCAGATTTTTGATGAGGGTTTTGGTTATTGGTAATGAAATTTTATGAGTTTGGTATTTTAGGATGATTAAATGCATTATTTAGTAAAGTGGAAACAATTAAAATAAATTATTTATAAATTTAAGAAATGTTATTCTTTCAATATCATTATACCGAAATATTGGTATGAATTTTATTGTGAAATTTCTACCTTTTTGTGTCGAGTTTACTATTCATGGGTTACTATTCACGAGTTACTATTTATGACAAAATTGGTTTCTTTTTCTGACCAAATTATAGTTGGGTTATGAATATTACTCTTTAGATTAAATCTATATGTTGATTATATTGATTTCATTATCATATATAACATTTTTATAACCCTAATGATGATATTTCTCTTTGACTTGATTGTAAAGATGAGTAGATTTTTGGTATGATCATGACTATGGGTTCTCTTTGGCCAGTAGTGCAAAGTTGAATTGTTGAATGGTATGATCATGACCATTAAATTTATAAATGAATATCTTTAGCTTAAGTACAAAGGTGAAATGATCAACATGATTATAATTATTGTTTATATAAATTTTGAAATGATTATATATTTCTTTGAGATATAAATATATTTGGCCTGTAGTGCAAATATGAACTGTTGAGGAATATCTTTGGCCTGTAGTGTAAAGATGAATTGTTGATGAATATCTTTGGCCCGTAGTGCAAAGATGACCTGTTGTTTAATATCTTGGCTAGTAGTGCAAAGATGAACTGTTGACGAATATCGTTGGCCTGTAGTGCAAAGATGAATTTATTAATATGATTATGAACAGGAACTGTGATTTGGTATAACCATGATCTTTGATGTTTCATGTAAAGACATGTGAGGAAAATTATATTCGTCCTGGATGCGAAGAGGAATTTAAAATTACAATTATGATTATGAGTTATTCATATAATTGTGAAAAGGAACTGTTGATTAATATTACATGGATAAAACATTATTGGTGGACTTTTAATGTGGCGAAGATAATAGACTTTATGGTCTATTTAACTTTTCTAATGGTTTGCTCGTTCCGCTTCAACTATGGTTGAAAATTTTTATCATCTACCATATGTTCTAAATCTCTGATTTAATTCTGTTGAAGGCTATTGATAATTTATTTATCTTTAGTCATAATATTCTTTACTGGGCTAGTTGTGCTCACCCTTCTGTTTCACAATTCCTTTCAGGTAATAAGAGTGTAGCTGGGTCGAGCGGGGGTAACAGGAGAATAGAACGGTGGTCATCATTTAGTAGTTATATTTGGTGAATCATCTAGGGTGAAGCGAACCCAACGTTGGAAGGGTGTTTTTCCACTGTCATGCAAGATGTCTAATGACATACAACCTCGTGTCATCATAAGAAAGGGTTGTGTACATCCACTTGCTGAGTATATCTACGAGCACTACCTATATAATCTTGGTGTTTGTTTAAAGTATAATTCTCAATTAGAGACAGTGGAGATAATGATAAGTTAAGAGAAGACTCACCATTGGGAAGAATATGATTGTAATCTTCTTGTTTTTCTTTGGGGTCTATTGGGTCAACCAAGGATAAATCTGTGGCCATATGATATCTATTATAACCTAGATGCATGGCCTCCCATGTACGAAGGTTTCCTTGAGCAATTCCCAAAGATTCTAGTTTGTAAAATAGTTTTTGACTATACCTTTATGTAAGGTACCTTTGTGAGGTGCTGACACATGATGGTGTCCAATGTCACATTTGGTATATATTTGTATCCAAACTCACAGCATATATGTTGTTGTATTTTGCACGACAATTGTTGTAATAAAGTTGTAGTTATTTTCTGTACCATGTATTTGGTGACTCAGAATGGGTTGGATGGAATTGACCTATTTTGGGGACGTCACAAATATCATGTTCGCTGAAGCCCTTGAGCAGATGTCGAGTTATGCTAAATTCATGAAAGGGATTTTGTCCAGGAAAAAGAAATTGGAAGATTTTGAAATGGTGGCATTAACCGAGGAGTGTAGTGCAGTTTTATAGTGAAAGTTGCCACCAAAGTTGAAAGATCCAGGGAGTTTTACCATTCTTTGCACGATTGGGAATATGGCGTTCAACAAGTGTTTATGTGATTTGGGGCAAGTGTGAACCTTATGCCATTATTAGTTTATACAGAATTGGGTTTACCAGCTCTAAAGCCTACGAACATTTCATTGCAGTTGGCAGATAGGTCAGTTACGTACCCAAATGGCATTGTGGAGGACATTTTGGTCAAGGTATACAAATTCATATTTCCTGCGGATTTCATAATTCTGGATTTTGAGGAAGATAAGAACATCCCAATCATCCTAGGGAAACCATTCTTGGCTACGGGAAGGACTCTCATCGATGTGCAAAAAGGTGAACTAACTATGAGGGTCCAAGATCAGGAAGTAAAGTTAATGTTTTCAAAGCCATGAAATTCCCCACGGATGAAGAGGAGTGTTTCAGGATGGATGTCATTGATCAGATAATTAGCGAAGACATGGTTAAAAGTTTGGTTAATGATCCATTGGAAACGACATTATTGGGAGATGAAGATTTAGATGATCCGGAATTTGTGGATTACTTGCAAATGCTGGATTCCTTGCCACGAGTCAGCAGATTCAAAGCACCCTTTGAACCATTACACACAGAGGAAAAAGCTATGGCATGGATGAAACCTTCATTGGAGGAACCACCTACTCTTGAGCTTAAGCCACTCCCTAAACACCTCAGGTGTGCATATTTAGGCAACTCTAATTCTTTACCTATTATTATTTCTGCTGCACTTAACGAATTCCAGGAAAATAAGTTGCTGAGAGTGCTTAGAGAACACAAATCGGCTATAGGATAGACAATTACAGATATCAAAGGAATCAGCCCATCCTTTTGCATGAACAAAATTCTGATGGAAGAGGATGCAAAGCCGACAGTGGAGTAACAAAGACAGCTCAACCCAATCATGAAAGAAGTAGTGAAGAAAGAAATCCTAAAATGGTTGGATGTGGGAATCATCTACCCGATTACAGACAGTAAGTGGGTCAGTCCGGTTCAATGCGTGCCGAAAAAGGGAGGAATAACCTTGGTACAAAATGATGACAATGAGCTAATTTTGACAAGGACAGTGACTGGTTGGAGGGTTTGTATGCACTACAGGAAGTTGAATAAGGCGACCTGCAAAGACCACTTTCCTCTGCCTTTTATCGATCAGATGTTGGACAGATTAGCGGGACATGAGTACTACTGCTTATTGGATGGGTATTCAGGATATAATCAAATAGTCATTGCTCCTAAAGATCAAGAGAAGACTACTTTCACGTGCCTATACGACACATTCGCATTCAGGAGAATGTCCTTCGGCTTGTGTAATGCACCCGCTACCTTCCAACGGTGTATGATGGCCATCTTCTCGGACATGGTGGAGAAAAATGTGGAAGTCTTCATGGACGACTTTTCTGTCTATGGGGATAATTTTGATGCTTGTCTAGAGAATTTGGTGATGGTTTTAGAGAGATGCACATAAATAAATTTGGTACTTAACTAGGAAAAGTGCCATTTCATAGTTGAAGAAGGAATAATTTTGGGGCACAAGGTCTCGACGAAAGGATTAGTGGTTGATAAAGCAAAACTGGAAACGATTGAAAAGCTTCCACCACCAACTTCAGTTAAGGGAATCCGAAGCTTTTTGGGACATGCCGGGTTCTACAGGAGATTTATAAAAGACTTCTCTAAAATTGCAAAACCATTGTGCAGTCTTTTAGAGAAGGATTCAGTTTTTAAGTTTGATGAGGATTGTAAGTTGGCATTCGAGCTATTGAGGAAGAAATTGACTACAACTCCAATTATCGTCGCACCAGATTGGAATATGCCTTTCGAGTTAATGTGTGATGCAAGCGACTATGCGGTTGGGGCTGTCTTGGGTCAACGCCGAGAGAAGGTATTCCATGCCATATACTATGCAAGTAAGACACTTACAGAGACCCAAATGAATTACACAACTATCGAAAAGGAATTACTTGCAGTAGTATATGCATTCGATAAATTTCGGGCATGTTTGATCGGGACAAAGGTAGTAGTTTATACAGATCACTCGGCCATTCGATACCTAATCTAGAAGAAAGATGCTAAGCCACGACTTATCAGGTGGATACTTCTCCTACAAGAATTTGATTTGGAAATAAAAGATAGAAAGGGTACGGAGAATCAAGTAGTAGATCATTTATCGAGGCAGAAAATCAAGGGAAAAAGGAAGAGGACAGATGTGTAATTAATGAATCATTTCCGGATGAGTATCTGTTTAGGATCAATACGAAATTTCCATGGTACGCGGATTTCGTTAACTATTAGTGAGCAACATCCTTCCACCAGATCCTACACGACGGCATAAAAAGAAATTCCTATATGACGTCAAGTGGTACATGTGGGAGGAGCCATACCTATTCAAATAGTGCGCCTACAAGATGATTAGAAGGTGTGTACCCTACAGCGAAGTGAAGAACATATTGCACGAATGTCACTCATCTGCATATGGGGGACATTATGGTAGTGAGAGAATAGCGGAAAAAGTGCTTCAAGCCGGGTTTTATTGGCCTACATTATTTAAGGACGCCCACCAGTTTGTTAAAAGCTGTGATAGATGTCAAAGGGTGGGTAATATATCGAAAAGGAATGAGATGCCACTCTAAACAATCTTAGAAGTTAAGATTTTTGATGTATGGGGCATGGATTTTATGGGGGCATGGATTTTATGGGGCCATTTCCTTCCTCCTTCAATAATCAGTACATCTTGCTTGCAGTTGACTATGTATCAAAATGGGTTGAAACCGTAGCACTCCCAACTAATGATGCCAAAGTGGTTCTTAAATTCTTGCAGAAGAATATTTTTATAAGATTTGGCACGCCAAGAGCTATTATAAGTGATGAAGGTAGTCACTTCTGTAACAGATCATTTATAGCTCTCTTGGCAAAATATGGGGTCAACCATAAGGTGGCGACGTCATATCATCCCCAAACAAGTGGGCAAGCTGAGGTCTCGAACAGGGAGGTGAAGAGAATCTCAGAAAAGGTGGTAAACCCAAATACAAAGGACTGGTCTCTCAGATTGGACGATGCACTATGGGCCTACCGAACTGCGTACAAAACACCAATTGGTATGTCTCCCTATCAGTTGGTCTACGGGAAAGCATGTCACCTACCTGTGGAATTATAACATAAAGCCTACTGGGCAATCCAGAAACTTAACTTCGATCAAGCAGCTGTGGGTGAAAAGAGACTACTTCAGTTAAATGAGCTCGATGAATTCCGACTTCAAGCTTACGAGAACTCTAAATTATACAAAGAAAAGGTCAACAAATGGCACGACCAGAAAATCATACAAAGAACGTTTGAACCGGGGCAATCAATGCTATTGTTCAACTTAAGGTTGAGGTTGTTCCCAGGGAAGCTAAAATCAAGGTGGTTGGTGTGACGCTCCCAAAATAGGTATACATCACCAATTCTGAGTCGCCAAATATATGGTACAGAAACAAATTCAACTTCAGTAATACAATTATCGTGCAAAATATGACAAAACATATACTGTGAGTTTAAATACAAATATTGTCTAATAGACATTATACAAACTCAAAAGGAGTCATCATTACAATTATTGATACACTATTTTACAAAATAGTAAGGACTACTAAAACAACTATCATGAACTATCACTCCATACCCCGGCTAGTTCCTGCTATGTTCTTACCTCCTGAGAAGAAAAATGGAACAAAAAGGAAAAGGGTGAGCTCAACTAGCCCAGTAAAGAATATTATGACTAAGATAATATACAACAAATTATCAATAGTCTTCAATAGGGACAAATCTGATAGAATATAATAGACAACAAGTTTTAGATCAACAACTGCAGCGGAAATAACAATCCATTAGAAGAGTCAAGTAGAGAATGAATTCTACTATCTTCTAAGATTTAAAAGTCCATCATCAATATTTTATCCCTGTAACATCAATCAATATACATCTTGAATCAAATATTCATCTTTGCACTACATGCCAAAGATATTTATTTGTATCACCAGTTGGTCATGTTCATCTCAACACCTGTTCATCTTTGTACTACGGGCCAAAGATATTCATCAGTTAATCATTCATCTTTGCACTACAGGCCAAAGATATTCAGTACTATCATCATTTAGGACTGAGAATGATGAAAAATATCTTAAAGAAAACGAATCCAGTGAGATAAAAGATCAAAGATTAGAGATTCGTACTTTAGTTTATCTAAGTTCAAAAATACCTAATAATAATCAATTGTGGAGCAAAATTCAAGAATGAAGATCAAAACATAGATACAATCAAAGATAGTAACCATAATAGATAACTTGGACAAAAAAAGAAAATTTTATTTTTTCTGTGAATAGTGACATATTCGTGAATAGTGTCGTATACGTGAATAATGCCGTATACGTGAATAGTAACCCCAACATGAAAAAGGTAGAAATTCAATAATAAAATCCAAACCAATATTTCAGTACAATGATATTGAAAGAACAACATCATTATGAAAAAAATAACATCCCTTACCTCAAAAGAACAATACTTCTGGCTGAAATATCAGGTATAAGACTGAAAAAAACTTACACTGAATATCAACTCACAAAGTATCTAAATACTCACCAAATACGCTCGATAATATATAAAGAGAAAGCTTATGATTCTAGTGTGATTTTCAATTCTAATTAAGCACCCTATTTATAGGAAAATGCTTAGAACGCCATAGTAGACTAACCTGCTACCTGATGGCTTTACCTGCTACTATTTGTGACGCCCCCAAAATAGGTATACATCACCCATCTTGAGTTGCCAGATACATGATACATAATTCAAATACAACTTAATAATACAACTGTCGTGTACAATACGACAAAACATAAACTGTGAGTTTGAATACAAATATTGTCTTTTAGAGAGTATCCATACTCAAAAGGAGTCCTCATTACAATTATTATCACACTATTACATAGAATAGTGAGGACTACTAATGCTATCATCTGGTCCATCACTCCGTTTTCCGACTCGTCTCAACTATATTCTCATTTCCTGAAGAGAACAGTGAAAGAATGGGTGAGCTCAACTAGCCCAGTAAGAAATATTATGACTAAGATAATGCAGAATAAATTATCATTAGTCCTCAACAATGTTAAACTGATAAAATACAATAGACATCAAGTTTAACTACAGCGGAACTAGCAATCCATTAAAAGAGTCAATTAGAGAATAAAATCTAATATCTTTTATGATTTAAAAGGTTTTTCATGACTTTTATCGCTGGGACTCAGTTTAATAAATAATCCACATCATCGAGTCACCCCTGCACTACGGCCAAGGATATTCTTTAGTATCACAACCACGAATTATCCATGCACTACAGCTAAAGATAATCATGTTTTCATCAATGGTCCTGATCATACCATAAAACAATTCATCTTTGCACTACGGCCAAAGAGAATCCATAGCCATAATCATACCAAAAACTGTCCATCAATGCACGATGGGCCAATGAGGATTTTTTCACATCATTTGTAACATTACGGTCATGATTACACCGAATAATACATAGTCATAATCATACCAAGTCCATCTATGCACTACAGGCCACAGATGACTTTCAACAAATATAAACATGAGGATGATGACAATGATGTAAGAATTCAATAAAACAAGTTCAAGAATTAATTTATCCAAGAACAAATAACTTCCAAATTGTCAACATGATACTTCTTTGTAGAGTAAAATTCAAGAATGCTCAGAAGAATATTTTCATGAAAAGATACTGGATGAAGCACAAATATCAAGGATATTCCACTAATTTCATGGAGTATAGAAGTTAAAACTTTAACCAACTGAGTATAATAAAGAATAGAATAACAAAAGAAATCACCATGCATGCGATAGACCGCACAGACAGGTTATTCCAACAGAATAATAAATAACGGAATCAGGTCCGGCGTAAAATGCAAAGACAGGATATTCCAACAGAATAATAAAGAATGGAACTAGGTCCGGCGTAAAACGCACAGACAGGATATTCTGATAGAATAATAAATAATGGAACCAGGTCCAGCGTAAAACGTACAGACAGGATATTCCGACAGAATAATAAATAATGGAACCAAGTCCGGCGTAAACGCACAGACAGGATATTCCGACAGAATAATAAAGAATGAAATAACAGAAGAATTTTACCAAGTATAGGGTAGTCCGCGTATACAGGTTATTCCAACAGAATAATAAAGAATGGAATAACAGAAGTTCTCTTCATGAATAAGAAAAAAAGAATACCCTTTACGAGTACAACAAATAATATCCCTTACCGTAAAAGAAACTTGATATCGGAGTAGTGAAGTAGCAGAATACTTTTCTTCTTACTCTCTATAGTTTCTCTCTCTAGAGTTTCAGTGAATTCGTAAGAAATAATGAATGAATGAGCTTCTATTTATAGAAAAATAGACTGCATAGTAACTAATTCATGAACGATCCAGATTAATTTACTTTAATCGGACGATCCAGATTTAAAGAAAAATCTTTTAAATAAAATATAATATATTCTATTTATAATCAAATAAAACAAATAACTTTATAAAAGTATTCTGTTTTATATAAAAAGATTTTACTATGCAAAATACTATGCATAATAGAATATAATATATTCTATTTATAGAATAACTTTATAAAAGTATTCTGTTTTATATAAAAAGATTTTACTATTAAAACTTTAAACCAACGATCCATATTGATTTACTATTATAATTTCAACCAACGGTCTGAAAAATTAGCACATCTCCTCATGGAATAATATTGTACTCAAAAATGATTTAGACCGAAAAGAAATATATTTTTTAGGTGAATAGTATCCCGTAAATAGTACTTCGAGAATATTACCTTATGAATAGTAATCCGACACAAAAAGTGTCCCAAATACCCGAGTGAACAATACTAGAGTGAATAGTAACCCGTGAATAGTAACTCGTGAATAGGTAACTCATGAATAGTACTCCGACACAAAAAATGTCCCAAATACTCGAGTGAACAATACTAGAGTAAATAGTAACCGGGTATTTTATGACAACTTGTCTACTTTGAAAAATTTTCACATATCACCCTTAACTTTAAACTTTTATCAATTTAACTATTTACCAAAATAGAAAAATTGAATACTTTTATTTCATAAAATCCGGGGTCTCACACTATTCACGTCCACTACTTTTGAATAAAAATTTCAGCACATTTCTCACAAACCAAAAGTGGGGCCCACCCATGTTTTTAATAAAAAAATATTTATTTTTGAAATTTTAATAATTTATAATAAATAGCCCTTTTATCAGAAAAATACGAATTTTATGTCCATTCCATAGGAAATTAAATTCTCTACAACTTTGTAGAAGAAATTTTTTCCAAATTCCAAACAGAAAATGCCCGAAATTTACATACGGACGATTTTTAATACTTTCATTCTGATAAAATACTGTTAGAATACCTCAACATTAATTCCATCATTTGTAACCACAATAAATATATCCATCATTTATATCCACATAAAATAAATATTTTCTTATCATATAAATCAATAATTAATTATTCATAAATAATATTACAGAATCACAATAATGACAACCAGGTCGTTCCCAAGAAAGAGGGGGCTTTCCGATAAGGATTTCTGTGAGACCCCGAATTTTATGAAATAAAAGTATTCAATTGTTCTATTTTGGTAAATGGTTAAATTGATAAAAGGTTAAAGTTAAGGGTGATATGTGAATTTTTTTTAAAGTAAATAAGTTGTCATAAAATACCTGGTCACTATTCACGAGTTACTATTCACGGGTTACTATTCACCAAAATTACTATTCACTCTAGTATCGTTCACTCGAGTATTTGGGACACTTTTTGTGTTAGAGTACTATTCATGAGTTACTATTCACGAGTTACTATTAACAAGTTACTATTCACTCAAATTACTATTCACTCTAGTATTGTTCACTCGAGTATTTGGGACACTTTTTGTGTCGGATTTTACTATTCATGAGTTACTATTCACGAGTTACTATTCACGGGTTACTATTCACCTAAATTACTATTCACTCTAGTATTGTTCACTCGAGTATTTGGGACACTTTTTGTGTCAGAGTTACTATTCACGAGTTACTATTCATGAGTTACTATTTACCCAAATTACTATTCACTCTAGTATTGTTCACTCGAGTATTTGGGACACTTTTTGTGTCGGAGTACTATTCACGAGTTACTATTCATAGGGAATATTCGTACGACGGTACAATCATTGGTGGACCCCACAACGGAATTATTGTCGGATTGAGAAAACGACAAAAATATTTTATTAAAAATAACGGCGGAAGTTTTACCGTTGATACTATTGAACTACTCGGTAGTAAAAGTACAGTAATACGTGTGGTTGCATAGTAGCACACTGTATTGATGCTTATGTGAGAAGTCACTCAGTTTGATTCAATTATTGTCAATTAATAATATGAATTATTTAGCGATAATGAAGTTTTGTTTTATTCGTATTATTAACGTAATAAAACAAAAACATCTTTTTATATAAAACAGAATACTTTATTAAAGTTATTCTATAAATAGAATATATTATATTTTATTTAAAAGATTTTTCTTTAAATATAGACCGTCAGATTAAAGTAAATCAATCTGGACCGTTCATGGATTAGTTACTATGCATTCCATTTTTCTATAAATAGAAGCTCATTCCTTCATTATTTTCTTACGAATTCACTGAACTCTAGAGAGAGAAACTATAGAGAGAAAGAAGAAGAGTATTCTGCCACTTAACTACTTCTTTATTTCAGTTCTTCTTTAAAACGAAATGAGAATATAGCTGGGACGAGTCAGGGAAAGGAGTGATGGTCCAGAAGATAGCATTAGTAGTCCTCACCATTCTGTTAAATAGTGTGACAATAAATGTAATGAGGACTCCTTGAGTATGGATATTGTCTAGATGACAATATTCCTATTAGAACTCTCAGTTTATGTATTGTCGTATGTTACACGACATTTGTATAATTAAGTTTGTATTTATATTTTGTACCATGTATCTGACGACCCAAGATGGGTGACGTATACCTATTTTTGGGGGCGTCACAGTTGGTATCAGAGCTTAGGATATGATCCCTGGCTGAGATGTGAGATAAGAACTAAGAGGGGAGAGACGGGGAATTCGTTCGCTAGTATGACCTACCTAAGTTTATTTGGTATTTAATTGGTCGGTCAGAGTATAGGGATAATATGTGATATGTTAATTAACCCTTGTTTGGTGGCAGTATTTGAAAATGGCATCTAACAATGTTGAGATAAGCATTGGAGCAAAATAATATGACCATATCGTAATACGAGGCTAAGTTTGCGGAGTTATCCCGGTTTGCATCCAATTTGGTCGATAATGAGGAGCGAATGACGCGAATGTTTCTAAGAGGTTTGAAATCCTATATACGTCAATACCTTATCCTCATGTTTATAAAATATTGAAAGTCATCTGTGGCCTGTAGTGCATAGATGGACTTGGTATGATTATGACCAGGGATTATTCGGTATAATCATGACTGTAATATTACAAATGATGTGGAAAAAAAAAATCCTCATCGGCCCGTAGTGCATTGATGGACAGTTTTTGGTATGATTATGGCTATGAATTATCTTTGGCCGTAGTGCAAAGACGAATTGTTTTATGGCATGATCAGGACCATTGATGAAAACACGATTATCTTTAGCCGTAGTGCATGGATAATTCGTGGTCGTGATACTAAAGAATATCCTTAGCCGGAGTGCAAGGGTGATTCGATGATGTGGATTAATTATTGAGCTGAGTCTCAGCAGTGAAATATTAATTCATAGATGTGGTAAAAGTCATCTGTGGCTTACGTGCATAGATGGACTTGGGATGATTATGACCAGGGATTGTTCGGTATAATCATTACCGTAATTGAAAACACGATTATCTTTGGCACGTAGTGCATGAATAATTCGTGGTCGTGATACTAAAGAATATCATTGGCCTGTAGTGCAGGGATGATTCGATGATGTGGATTAATTATTGAGCTGAGTCTCAGCAATGAAATATTAATTCATAGATGTGGTAAAAGTCATCTGTGGCTTACGTGCATAGATGGACTTGGTATGATTATGACCATGGATTGTTCGGTATAATCATGACCGTAATTGAAAACACGATTATCTTTGGCACGTAGTGCATGGATAATTCGTGGTCGTGATACTATTAAGCTGAGTCTCAGCATTATTGATTTTACAGTTGTATATCCTTGGCCTGTAGTACGAAGATTAACTGTTGATTATTGGTTATACAGTTGTAAATCTTTATCCGTAGTGCAAAGATGAAATTATTAGTATGATTATGAGCAGGAATTGTGATTTGGTATAACCATGATTTTTGATGTTTCAGGTGAAGATAGGTGATGTAAATTTTCTTCTTCCTAGGTGCGAAAAGGAATTCAGAATCACAATTATGATTATGAGTTATTCATATGATTGTGGATATAAATTGTTGATTGATGTTACAGGGATATGGTCACTGACGGAGATATTAGTCTAGAAGACGAGTAATATACTTCGCTAGGGTGTGACTTACCTAAGCTGAAATTATTTACTTAATAAGTGGATAAATTGTGGTATGTCGATTAACCTTTGTTTTGATGGTATATTCCAGAATGATATTCGAAATACAGGAGATGAGAAATAGAAAAATCATGATAGAGCAGAATTATCCGAAAGGTACAATCTAAAAAGAAAGCAATGTATTCTCATCTCTTCGAATATCAGGTACGTGCGTTAATTTCGAGGGCGAAATTCCATAAGGAGGGGAGATTGTGAGACCCCGAATTTTATGAAATAAAAGTATTCAATTGTTCTATTTTGGTAAATGGTTAAATTGATAAAAGGTTAAAGTTAAGGGTGATATGTGAATTTTTTTTAAAGTAAATAAGTTGTCATAAAATACCTGGTCACTATTCACGAGTTACTATTCACGGGTTACTATTCACCAAAATTACTATTCACTCTAGTATCGTTCACTCGAGTATTTGGGACACTTTTTGTGTTAGAGTACTATTTATGAGTTACTATTCATGAGTTACTATTCACAGGTTACTATTCACTCAAATTACTATTCACTCTAGTATTGTTCACTCGAGTATTTGGGACATTTTTTTGTGTCAGATTTACTATTCATGAGTTACTATTCATGAGTTACTATTCACGGTTTACTATTTACCTAAATTACTATTCACTCTAGTATTGTTCACTCGAGTATTTGGGACACTTTTTGTGTCGGAATTACTATTCACGAGTTACTATTCATGGGTTACTATTCACCCAAATTACTATTCACTTTAGTATTGTTCACTCGAGTATTTGGGACACTTTTTGTGTCAGAGTACTATTCACGAGTTACTATTCACGGGAAATATTCGTACGACGGTACAATCATTGGTGGACCCCACAACGGAATTATTGTCGGATTGAGAAAACGACAAAAATATTTTATTAAAAATAACGGCGGAAGTTTTACCGTTGATACTATTGAACTACTCGGTAGTAAAAGTACAGTAATACGTGTGGTTGCATAGTAGCACACGGTATTGATGCTTATGTGAGAAGTCACTCATTTGATTCAATTATTGTCAATTAATAATATGAATTATTTAGCGATAATGAAGTTTTGTTTTATTCGTATTATTAACGTAATAAAACAAAAACATCTTTTTATATAAAACAGAATACTTTATTAAAGTTATTCTATAAATAGAATATATTATATTTTATTTAAAAGATTTTCTTTAAATATAGACCGTCAGATTAAAGTAAATCAATCTGGACCGTTCATGGATTAGTTACTATGCATTCCATTTTTCTATAAATAGAAGCTCATTCCTTCATTATTTTCTTACGAATTCACTGAACTCTAGAGAGAGAAACTATAGAGAGAAAGAAGAAGAGTATTCTGCCACTTAACTACTTCTTTATTTCAGTTCTTCTTTAAAACGGAAATGAGAATATAGCTGGGATGAGTCAGGGAAAGGAGTGATGGTCCAGAAGATAGCATTAGTAGTCCTCACCATTCTGTTAAATAGTGTGACAATAAATGTAATGAGGACTCCTTGAGTATGGATATTGTCTAGATGACAATATTCCTATTAGAACTCTCAGTTTATGTATTGTCGTATGTTCCACGACATTTGTATAATTAAGTTTTGTATTTATATTTTGTACCATGTATCTGACGACCCAAGATGGGTGACGTATACCTATTTTTTGGGGGCGTCACAGTTGGTATCAGAGCTTAGGGATATGATCCCTGGCTGAGATGTGAGATAAGAACTAAGAGGGGAGAGACCGGGGAATTCGTTCGCTAGTATGACCACCTAAGTTTATTTGTATTTAATTGGTCGGTCAGAGTATAAGGATAATATGTGATATGTTAATTAACCCTTGTTTGGTGGCAGTGTTTGAAAATGGCATCTAACAATGTTGAGATAAGCAT
>CM029017.1:99547184-99635614 GCA_016801055.1 Panax notoginseng | reverse complement strand
CTACAACGATTCAATAGTTGTGAGGTAAACTAAACCGATAAATATAACATAACAACTCCAATATCACATTTTTGAAACTACGTATTGACTAATACGTAGGGTTAAGTTTGACATACTATGAACATTATTTTAAATTTTTTGATAAGGTTTTAGTAGAACTTCATCTGCAAACTGCCACAACTTACGGGAGCGAGGTTGTACTTCCCAATTGTCATGTATTGATCAATACTACATGCAAGAACGATATTATCGTTCACTTCTGTCCGCCTTGGGCGCGTAAAAGTTTTCCCTTGATCGGGATGTTCATACTTAGTATGGAATCTGAATCAAAATAATTTGATTGGATACAAAAAGGTTTTATCATATTCAACGATATTTTTAAATCTGTGTCTAGCTGGTCAAAATAGCTTAGAGGTTTATATATTGATATATAATAATATATATATATATATATATATATATATATAATATATATATATATCGACATGTGTTTAAATACAATGATTATCCAAGTGAGGACACTTGTATAACCATATTTCGAAATTAACGAACATAATATATAAATGAGTTATATAATATAATATCATGTTGATAAACAATGATCGGATATAATATATACGACAATAGAGTTAATAATCTAGTACAATAATAATATAAATCTGAAACTTTCTTACTCATGTCCATTGCATAAAGGAAATGAAAAGGTAGGTGTGACGCCCCAAAATTAGGCATACATCACCTATTCTGAGTCGCCAAATACATGGTACAGAATAGAAATACAATCTTTAATAAACCACAAAGAGAGCTGTGAGTTTTAATACAAATACTGTTTTCTAGATAATATCCACTCTCAGAATAAGTCCTTATTACATTTATTGTCACACTATTTCATAGAATAGTGAGGACTATTAATGCTATCATCTGGACCGTCACTCCGTTCTCCGACTCGTCCCAGCTATATTCTCATTTTCTTAAGAGAACAGTGAAAGAAAGGGTGAGCTCAACTAGCCCAGTAAGAAATATTATGACTAAAAATAATGCAGAATAAATTATCATTAGTCTTCAACAATGTTAAACTGATAAAATATAATAGACATCAAGTTTAACTGCAGCGGAACCAGCAATCCATTAAAAGAGTCAAGCAGAGAATAAAATCTACTATCTTTTATGATTTAAAGGTTTTTCATCACTTTTATCGCTGAGACTCAGCTTAATAAATTAATCCACATCATTAAATCATCCCTACACTACAGGCCAAGGATATTCTTTAGTATCACGACCACGAATTATCCATGCACTACGGGCCAAAGATAATCGTGTTTTCATCAACGATCCTGATCATGCCATAAAATAATTCATCTTTGCACCGTTGCCCGAAGAAAATCCATAGCCATAATCATACCAAAAACTGTCCCATCAATGCACTACGGCCAATGAAGATTTTTACCACATCATTCATCACATTACGGTTATGATTATATTGAATAATCCCTGGTCATAATCACACTAAGTCCATCTGTGCACTACGGGCCAAAGATGACTTTTACCACATCATTTGTAACATTACGGTCATGATTATACCGAATAATCCCTGGTCATAATCATACCAAGTTCATCTATGCACTATAGGCCACAGATGACTTTCAACATAATATAAACATGAGGATGATGACAATGACATAATAATTCAATAAAACAAGTTCAAGAATTAATTTATCCAGGAACCAATAATGTCCAAATTGTCAACATGCTACTTCTTTGTAGAGTAAAATTTAAGAATGCTCAGAAGAATATTTTCATGAAAAGATACTGGATGAAGCACAAATATCAAGGATATTCCACTAATTTCATAGAGTATAGAAGCTAAAATTTTAACCAACTGAGTATAATAGAATATATAAAACTGCAAATGAATTTTCGTCCGCCATGCGGTAATCCACGTATACAGATCATTTTTCACATTTAATAAGGAATGAATACAAAGGATCATTCACCATACATGTGGTAATCCACATAGACAGGTTATTCCAACAGAATAATAAAGAATGGAATAACAGAAGGATTCACCATGCGTGCGATAGACTGCACAGACAGGTTATTCCCAATAGAATAATAAATAATGAAACCAGGTCTGGCGTAAACGCACAGACAGGATATTCCGACAGAAATAATAAAGAATGGAATAACACCAGAAATCATCATGCATGCGATAGACCGCACAGACAGGTTATTCCAACAGAATAATTAATGGAACCAGGTCAGGCGTAATACGCACCGACAGGATATTCCAACAGATAATAATAAAAGACGGAACCAGGTCCGACGTAAAATGCACAGACAGGATATTCCAACAGAATAATAAAGAATGAAATAACAGAAGAATTTCACCAAGTATAGGGTATCCCGCGTATACAGGTTATTCCAACAGAATAATAAAGAATAGAATAACAGAAGTTCTCTTCATGAATAAGAAAGAAAGAATACCCCTTATGAGTACAACAAATAATATTCCCTACCTTGAAAGGAAGAGTACTGGATATAGGAACAGAGCACTTTTCTTCTCTCTCTATAATTTTCTCTCTCTAGAGTTTCAGTGAATTTGTAAGAAATAATGAAGGAATGAGCTTCTATTTATAGAAAAATAAACTGTATAGTAACTAACTCATGAACGGTCTAGATTGATTTACTTTAATTTGACGGTCCATATTTAAAAAAAATAAAATATAATATATTCTATTTACAATCTAATAAAACGAATAACTTTATAAAAGATTTTACTATGCAGGCACTATGCAAACACTATGCATAATAAAATATAATATATTCTAATTATTATCTAATAAAATAGATAACTTTATAAAAGTATTCTGTTTTATATAAAAAGATTTTACTATTAGCCTAATAAAACTAATAACTTTATAAAAGTATTTTGTTTTATATAAAAACTTTTTCTGTTTTACTACATTAATAATACTAATAAAACAAAACTGAGTGACTTATCACGTAAGCCTCAAATATCAATACCGTATGCTACTATACAACCACACGTATTATTGTACTTTTACTACCGAGTAGTTCAACAGTATTAACGGTAAAACTTCCGCCGTTATTTTCATAAAATATTTTTGTCGTTTTCTCAATCCGACAATAATTCCGTTTTGGGGTTCACCAATAATTGTGCCGTCATACGAATATTCTCTGACAAAAATAATATTCTCCGACCAATCGAATATAATACAACAACTTACATACTTTTCAATTTTATAAATACTACCCACAACTATAACATTATCTCAAATTCACACCATAATATTTAAAAAATATTTCGAAAAAATAATTCTTTATTCATAAAATCTGGGGTTTCACAATCTCCCCTCCTTATAAAATTTTACCCTTGAAATTTACGTACATACTTGGTATGCCGAACAGATGAGGACATTTAGTCAGATTCTAACTCTTGAGGTATAACCTTTGAGTGTTGAATACATTCCAAGATTTTAACAGGTACATCTTCATACGTTAAATTATTCGCTATCTCAGCCAGTTCTAAATCAATAATGTGGTTCGGGTCGTCCACATATTTACGTAACATCAATACATTAAAAATGTTATGAACACGCGACATACTTGGCGATAAAACGAGTCTATAAGCCACAGCTCCTACTCGATCGAGGATTTGAAATGGGTCAATTAAATCGAGGGTTGAGACTTCCTCTCTTCATCGATTCTTGCTTCTAGAATAACGTCCTCTTGAACCTTCTTCTCCACATTCATCAGCTCTGAGTATGTAGCTTGAGCTACTTTAACTTTATCGATTAAAGTCGATTCTAATCGTATATTAGTTATCTTCACGTGGGTCCCTAGAGTCTTTAACTCTATCTCATCATCTGTAAGTTATACGAAATGAGTCTTTGTGTTAACAACATCTCACTCGCATACAATCTTCTACTCAACGCGTCAGCTACCACGTTCTCACTTCACGATGACATTGAATGATACGATCGTAATCCTCAATAGCTCGAGCCAACGTCTTTGGCGCATAATACGTTCGCTTTAGTTAAAGACATATTTGAGGTTTAAGAAATGGGTTTTGTACTGGGGTCAATACAAAATTCAATTTTACGCTCTGGGGTAGGCTAAGAAGTCTTCAAGAATACGTCAGGAACTTTATTAATAATAGAAATATCGTTCAAAACTGTGACCCTCATCCAAGACTTGGATAGAACGCATCACATTGATACCTATCAACTTGCCATCGTCATTCACGACATCGCCTACAGAAAGTTTGGCTTCGGTGCATTCCACACAAGGAAGTCACCAGATATAGGCTCAGGGCTCTTTACATATGGCTTGATATGACAATGATTGACTTTAATGGTTTGGTTGCTTGAATTCGCATAATAGGTTGATTAGGAATATGAAAGCTAACAACCTTTCCAAAAAAATATGATGAGTAGTTAACCAATCGATTCCTAAAATCACATCAAAGTCAAGTATTTTCAAAGAGGTAAGATCGACAGGTAACGTGAAAGTGTTGATTTGAACAAGATTTATAAATAGTGGAGGTAACGAAGGTTTCTCCCAACCGAGTTTAAACAGATATATCAAAGTCTAACTTCTCCGGAGTTAACTTCAAACATTGAACACAACTAGGTGAAATACAAGAGTGAGTAGAACCGGTATCTAACACGGTATAGACTTCACAAGAGTTTATGACTAACATACCCATTATAATTTTATTCAGGTTCCTTGTCACGAAAAAAAATGCTCTCTCTTAAACTACCGGCTTTGACTTTTCTGGGACGGCCTTTGGTGCCTCCATCTTAGCTGAACTTGTCTTCGATGAACGACAAAATCAGGCTAAGTGACCTTCTCTTCCACAATTATAACATGCTTTGGACGGCATCGCGCAGTTTGGACTGATGTGTCCCTCCCCTCTGCATTTGAAGCATATGATAGGTAGTCGTTCTCCTTCCTTAACAACGGGTGCTTGGCTGACGTCTTCCATCATTGTTGAATCTCCTCTTCTTGAAATGTCCATTCTTATTATTTTGACCATGATTACCACCGAAGTGGTTACCATTTCTGGCATGTTGATTCCCTCTATGTTTATTGTCACCGCTTTGATGAATGTTATCACCGGTATTATTATTTTATCGGCTGCTCTCTTTTGGTTGCGTTGACTCGTTATCGCGCTCCAATAACTGAGCCCTATTAACAACATCTGAATACAAATATAGTTTATGAGAAATAAAATATTGATGTATCTCCGATTTCAAACCTCTTAAAAATATCCGCGTCATTCTCTCTTTATTATCAACTAAGTGGGATGCAAATCGAGATAACTCGGCAAACTTGGCTTTGTACTGCGACACGGTCATGTTGTTTTGCTCCAACTTGATAAATTCCACCTCCTTCATGTGACGAATGCTTTCGAGAAAGTACTTTTCATTGAACAACTCTTGGAACTTCTCCCAAGACATCTTGAGCACGTCTGGCTGGGTACGTTTTACCAGATTCTCACCAGTAATCTGCCTCTTTACGCAACATAAAGGTGGCAAAGGGAACCTTTTGCTCCTCTAAGCATTCCAAGACATCAAATATCTTGGTGATCTGCTTTAACCACGTCTCTGCCTTAAGTGGTTCTGGCTTTCCCAAAAACTCTGGTGGTCCCAGCTCCTTGAACTGCTTAGCGGTGACCAAATGTGGGTTGCTATTATTTTTACCTGCATTATGAACAGGAGTCGCCTTTCGCCTGATGTTGCATGAATTCTAAAAAACTCCTAAACGTACCGTCGTTCGTCAATTGATCAGTGTTGTTGTTTATATAGGAGGATTATCGCCATCCTGTTGCATATTGTCCTGATTATTGATCTGTGGAGACTCAACGATCTCCTGTGCTCCATTGCTTATCTCAATATTTTCAGATGCCATTTCAAATACTGCCACAAAACAAGGGTTAATTAACATATCACATATTATCTCTATACTCTGACCGACTAATTAAATAACAAGTAAACTTAGGTAGGTCATACTAGCGAAGGAATTCCCCGTCTCTCGCCTCCTAGTTCTTATCTCACATCTCAGCCAGGGATCATATTCCTAAGCTCTGATACCAACTGTGACGCCCCCAAAAATAGGTATACATCACCTATTTTAAGTCGCCAAATACATGGTACAGAATACAAATACAACCTTTAATATACCACAAGAGAGCTGTGAGTTTTAATACAAATACTGTTTTCTAGACAATATCCACTCTCAAAATAAGTATTTATTACATTTATTATCACACTATTTCATAGAATAGTGAGGACTACTAATGCTATCATCTGGACCGTCACTCCATTCCCCGACTCATCCCAGCTATATTCTCATTTCCTGAAGAGAACAGTGAAACAAAGGGTGAGCTCAACTAGCCTAGTAAGAAATATTATGACTAAAATAATGCCGAATAAATTATCATTAGTCTTCAATAATGTTAAACTGATAAAATACAATAGACATCAAGTTTAACTGCAGCCGAACCAGCAATCCATTAAAAGAGTCAAGTAGAGAATAAAATCTACTATCTTTTATGATTAAAAGGTTTTTCATCACTTTTATCGCTGAGACTCAGCTTAATAAATAATCCACATTATTAAATCATCCCTACACTACAGGTCAAGGATATTCTTTAGTATCATGACCACGAATTATCCATGCACTACGGGCCAAAGATAATCGTGTTTTCATCAACGATCCTGATCATGCCATAAAACAATTCATCTTTGCACCCTTGCCCGAAGAGAATCCATAGCCATAATCATACCAAAAACTGTCCATCAATGCACTACGGCCAATGAAGATTTTTACCACATCATTCATCACATTACGGTTATGATTATACCGAATAATCCCTGGTCATAATCACACCAAGTCTATCTGTGCACTACGGGCCAAAGATGACTTTTACCACATCATTTGTAACATTACGGTCAGAATTATACCGAATAATCCCTGGTCATAATCATACCAAGTTCATCTATGCACTACAGGCCACAGATGACTTTCAACATAATATAAATATGAGGATGATGACAATGACATAATAATTCAATAAAACAAGTTCAAGAATTAATTTATTCAGGACCCAATAATGTCCAAATTGTCATCATGATACTTCTTTGTAGAGTAAAATTTAAGAATGCTCAGAAGAATATTTTCATGAAAAGATACTGGATGAAGCGCAAATATCAAGGATATTTCACTAATTTCAGGGAGTATAGAAGCTAAAATTTTAACCAACTGAGTATAATAGAATATATAAAACTGCAAATGAATTTTCGTCTGCAATGCGGTAATCCACGTATACAGATCATTTTTCACAATTTAATAAGGAATGAATACAAAGGATCATTCACCATACATGTGGTAATCCACATAGACAGGTTATTCCAACAGAATAATAAATAATAGAATAACAGAAGGATTTACCATGCGTTCGATAGACTGCACAGACAGGTTATTCCCAACAGAATAATAAATAATGAAACCAGGTCTGGCGTAAACGCACAGACAGTATATTCTGACAGAATAATAAAGAATGGAATAGCAACAAAAATCATCATGCATGCGATAGACCGCACAGACAGGTTATTCCAACAGAATAATTAATGGAACCTGGTCAAGCGTAATACACACCGACAGGATATTCCAACAGAATAATAATAAAGACAGAATCAGGTCCGGCGTAAAATGCACAGACAGGATATTCTAACAGAATAATAAAGAATAAAATAACAGAAGAATTTCACCAAGTATAGGGTATCCCGCGTATACAGGTTATTCCAACATAATAATAAAGAATAGAATAACAGAAGATCTCTTCATGAATAAGAAAGAAAGAATACCCCTTATGAGTACAACAAATAATATTCCCTACCTTGAAAGGAAGAGTACTGGATATAGGAGCAGAACACTTTTTTTCTCTCTCTATAATTTTCTCTCTCTAGAGTTTCAGTGAATTCGTAAGAAATAGTGAAGGAATGAGCTTCTATTTATAGAAAAAATGGACTGCATAGTAACTAACTCATGAACGATCTAGATTGATTTACTTTAATCTGACGTCCATATTTAAAAAAATAAAATATAATATATTCTATTTATAATATAATAAAACGAATAACTTTATAAAAGATTTTACTATGTAAACACTATGCAGGCACTATGCAAACACTATGCATAATAAAATATAATATATTCTAATTATTGTCTAATAAAACAGATAACTTTATAAAGTATTTTGTTTTATATAAAAAGATTTTACTATTAGCCTAATAAAACTAATAACTTTATAAAAATATTCTGTTTTTGTGACAACCCCAAAATAGGTCCATTCCACCCAACCCATTCTGAGTCGCCAAATACATGGTACAGAAAACAACTACAACTTTATTACAACAATTGTCGTGCAAAATACAACACATATGCTGTGAGTTTGGACACAAATATATATACCAAATGTGACTCATGTTCCAACCGTGGACATCACCTCACAATAACACCTTACATAAAGGTATAGTCAAAAACTGTTTTAGAAATTTGAATCTTTGGGAAGTGCTCAAGAAAACCTTCGTACATGGGAGGCCACACATCTAGGTTATGATAGATATCATATAGCCACAGAATTATCCTTGGTTGACCCAATAGACCCCAAAGAAAAACGAGAAGATTACTATCATATTCTTCCCAATGGTGAGTCTTCTCTTGACTTATCATTATCTCCACTGTCTCTAATTGAGAATTATACTTCAAACAAACACTAAGATTATATAGGTAGTGCCCATAGATATACTCAGCAAGTGGATGAGCACAATCCTGTCTTATGATGACACGAGGTTGTATGTCATTAGACATCTTGTATGATAGTGACAAAACACCTTCCAACGTTGGGTTCGCCTCACCCTATTTTCTTCACCAAATATAACTACTAAATGATGACCACCGTTCTATTCCCTTGTTACCCCCGCCCGCTCGACCCAGCTACACTCTTATTACCTGAAAGGAATTGTGAAGCAAAGGGTGAGCACAACTAGCTCAGTAAAGAATGTCATGACTAAAGATAATTCAATTATCAATAGCCTTCATCAACAATAAATCAGAGATTTAGAACATATGGTAAATGATAAAAATTTCAACCATAGTTGCAGCGGAACGAGCAATCCATTAGAAGAGTCAAATAGACTATAAAGTCTATTATCTTCTCCATGTTAAAAATCCACCAACAATATTTTATCCATGTAACATCATCTTAACAGTTCCTTTCCACAATCATATGAATAACTCATAATCATAATTGTGACTATAAATTTTTCTTCGCACCCAGGACGAAGAATATTTTCATCACCTGTCTTTACCTGAAACATCAAAGATCATGGTTACACCAAATCACATTTCCTGTTCATAATCATACTAATAACTTCATCTTTGCACTATGTCCAAAGATATTCATTTGTATCACCAGTTGGTCATGTTTATCTCAACATCTGTTCATCTTTGCACTACTGGCCAAAGATATTCAACAACATGTCATCTTTGCACTACGGGCCAAAGATATTCATCAACAATTCATCTTTGCACTACAGGCCAAAGATATTCATCAATATTTCATCTTTGCACTACAGCCAAAGATATTAATATCTCAAAGAAATATATAATCATTTCAGAATTTATATAAACAATAATTATAACCATGTTGATCAATTCACCTTTGCACTTAAGCTTAAGATATTCAATTATAAATTCAATGGTCATGATCATACCAGTCACAATTCAACTTTGCACTACAGGCCAAAGAGAACCCTAGTCATGATCATACCAATAATCTACCCATCTTTACACTCCAGTGAAAGAGAATTTCAACATCAGGGTTATAAAAATGTTATATATGATGATAAAAATAATATGATCAACATATAGTTTTAATCTCAAGAGTAATATTCGTAACTCATGAATAGTAATCCCGACACAAAAGATAGAAATTCTACAATAAAATTCATACCAATATTTCGGTATAATGATATTGAAAGAATAATATTACTTAAATTTATAAACAATTTATTTTAATTGTTTACACTTTACTAATTAATGCATTTAATCATCATAAAATGCCAGCTCTTACAATTTCATCATCAATAACCAAAACCCTCATAAAAAATCTGCATATACCTCATATAGGATTCTCAAGCCATAAAATCCTATTTTCCAATTTTCTTTCTTCACAAAACATATTTAATTCATTTACTCATAACTAGACCATTTTCATGAAAAATACCAAATCAGTTCCAAAAATATTTCTTTTCTGGAATTTAGCATAATATAGTCCCATAGTGAACATATATTTTTCTCAGAATTTTTAAAAGTCATTTACTATTTTTCATATGGCCAAAATAGCCGAATATTTAGACATTTATCAAAAATTGTACTTTTGTCTAAAAATTCTTAAATTTACAGAGTATACTTCTATCATATACATGTACTCCCAATAAAAATTTCATCAATTTTGGAGTTAACCATAAGGAAATATAAGCGGTTACTTTTAAAATAGTCTTTTCTCATAAAATTCATAACTCTCAATCTATACATCCAAAAATCACCATTTTTGGACACAATCAATAAAACTCATCAAACTATCATTTCAAATTTTTCCAGAATTTTTGAAGTTCAGAAAAATTACGAAACTAAAAAACATAACAACCCTTAAAATCCCTTAATATCCCTTACTATCCCTTACCTCAAAAGAGCAGTACTTCTGACTGGATATCGGATATGATGCTGAAGGAAACTTGCACTAATGACTAGCAACTCACCAAGTATCTAAAAACTCACAAAATATGCTTCATAATATAGAGAGAGAAAGAGAGAAAGCTTATGTTTCTGGTGTGATTTTCAATTCTAACTTAGCCCTCTATTTATAGAAAAATTTTGGTAGGTTTGACCTGCAACCTGATGGCTTTACCTGCTACTATTCCCACCCACCACATTTGAAATATAATTCAACACATTTCTTCACCAACCACAAGTGGGGCCCACCAATTCTAGAATTTTCCACAAAAATGATTTATAACCTGATTTCTGAATCAGCCACCTCTTAAAATTCATAACAAATCATACGTTCATTTTTAACGGTTCAAAATTTGTGGACATATACTCAACTTATATATGTATAACATATCCAAAAATTACCACGATCCAACGGTCGGATTAAAAATTATAACCCCGTAAAATATCTCAAAACCCTGATTTTTAATACCCCCATTCCGACAAAAATACTGATAAAAACCTCAACATTAACTCCTTCATTTTTAACCACAAAAATATATCCCTCATTTATATCCACATAATATAAATATTTCCTTATCATATGAATCAATAATTAATTATTCACAAATAATATTACAGAATCACATTTATGACAACCAAGCCGTTCCCAGGAAAGAGGGGGCTTTCCAATAAGAATTTCTCCTTACTGGCGCGCAATTAGATGACCAAAACCTCTCCTTAGACAGAACTTTCTAGACATTGACAATAATGTTATCTAATAATATTACAAATAATATGAATTATTGATTTGTTAAAGGAAAATACTGTGCAGCAACAATTATTGAAACTACAATAATAAAAATATCAACGCAACAATTATTGAATCAATAAAATAAAATATTGAACAGTAATTACTGTAACAATTATTGAGTAGTGTCTTCTTACGTAAGAATCAATAATTTCAAAAATACTATGTAATACCGTGTGCTACTGTGCAATAACGCGTATTACTGTATTTTAACCACCGGGTATTCCAACAGTGTTAACGGTAACAACTACGCGCGTTATTTGTAAAAACTTAAATTTTTGTCGTTATCGTCATCCGACAGTTATTCGTTATGGGCCCACAAATAGCTGCGCCGTCGTACGAATATTCCCCGACAGAAAGAATATTCTACGACCAAACGAATATTCCCCGACAACAATGATTATTTTATAACTACTTGCTTATTTTGAAAAAAATATTCACATTTCACCCATAACTTTAAACTTTTATCAATTTAACCATTTACTGAATAGTAATTATAAGAAAAATTGAATACTTTTATTTCATAAAATTCGGGGTCTTACAATCTCCCCTCCTTATGAAATTTCGTCCCCGAAATTTACGTACCTGGTATTTCAAAGAGTTGAGAATACCTTTCTTTCATTTCAAATTCCATCTTCTCTGTCATCATAATTTCTCCATTGCTCATCTCCTGTATTTCAAATAACATTCTAGAATACAGCTTCAAAATAAGTGTTAATTTAACAAATTAACATATCACATAATATCCCGATATTATGACTGACCAACAAATAAGCTTAGGTAGGACACACTAGCGAATGATTTACTCATCTCTCCCCTCCTAGTTGTATTCCCCGATCTCTGCCAGAGATCATATCCTCAAGCTCTGATACCACCTGTGACAACCCCAAAATAGGTCCATTCCACCCAACCCATTCTGAGTCGCCAAATACATGGTACAGAAAACAACTACAACTTTATTACAACAATTGTCGTGCAAAATACAACAACACATATGCTGTGAGTTTGGACATAAATATATATACCAAATGTGACTCATGTTCCAACCGTGGACATCACCTCACAATAACACCTTACATAAAGGTATAGTCAAAAACTGTTTTAGAAATTTGAATCTTTGGGAAGTGCTCAAGAAAACCTTCGTACATGGGAGGCCACACATCTAGGTTATGATAGATATCATATAGCCACAGAATTATTCCTTGGTTGACCCAATAGACCCCAAAGAAAAACGAGAAGATTACTATCATATTCTTCCCAATGGTGAGTCTTCTCTTGACTTATCATTATCTCCACTGTCTCTAATTGAGAATTATACTTCAAACAAACAAACACTAAGATTATATAGGTAGTGCCCATAGATATACTCAGCAAGTGGATGAGCACAATCCTGTCTTATGATGACACGAGGTTGTATGTCATTAGACATCTTGTATGATAGTGACAAAACACCTTCCAACGTTGGGTTCGCCTCACCCTATTTTCTTCACCAAATATAACTACTAAATGATGACCACCGTTCTATTCCCTTGTTACCCCCGCTCGACCCAGCTACACTCTTTTACCTGAAAGGAATTGTGAAGCAAAAGGGTGAGCACAACTAGCTCAGTAAAGAATGTCATGACTAAAGATAATTCAATTATCAATAGCCTTCATCAACAATAAATCAGAGATTTAGAACATATGGTAAATGATAAAAATTTCAACCATAGTTGCAGCGGAACGAGCAATCCATTAGAAGAGTCAAATAGACTATAAAGTCTATTATCTTCTCCATGTTAAAAATCCACCAACAATATTTTATCCATGTAACATCACTTAACAGTTCCTTTCCACAATCATATGAATAACTCATAATCATAATTGTGACTATAAATTTTTCTTCGCACCCAGGACGAAGAATATTTTCATCACCTGTCTTTACCTGAAACATCAAAGATCATGGTTACACCAAATCACATTTCCTGTTCATAATCATACTAATAACTTCATCTTTGCACTATGTCCAAAGATATTCATTTGTATCACCAGTTGGTCATGTTTATCTCAACATCTGTTCATCTTTGCACTACTGGCCAAAGATATTCAACAACATGTCATCTTTGCACTACGGGCCAAAGATATTCATCAACAATTCATCTTTGCACTACAGGCCAAAGATATTCATCAATATTTCATCTTTGCACTACAGGCCAAAGATATTAATATCTCAAAGAAATATATAATCATTTCAGAATTTATATAAACAATAATTATAACCATGTTGATCAATTCACCTTTGCACTTAAGCTTAAGATATTCAATTATAAATTCAATGGTCATGATCATACCAGTCACAATTCAACTTTGCACTACAGGCCAAAGAGAACCTAGTCATGATCATACCAATAATCTACCCATCTTTACACTCCAGTGAAAGAGAATTTCAACATCAGGGTTATAAAAATGTTATATATGATGATAAAAATAATATGATCAACATATAGTTTTAATCTCAAGAGTAATATTCGTAACTCATGAATAGTAATCCCGACACAAAAGATAGAAATTCTACAATAAAATTCATACCAATATTTCGGTATAATGATATTGAAAGAATAATATTACTTAAATTTATAAACAATTTATTTTAATTGTTTACACTTTACTAATTAATGCATTTAATCATCATAAAATGCCAGCTCTTACAATTTCATCATCAATAACCAAAACCCTCATAAAAAATCTGCATATACCTCATATAGGATTCTCAAGCCATAAAATCCTATTTTCCAATTTTCTTTCTTCACAAAACATATTTAATTCATTTACTCATAACTAGACCATTTTCATGAAAAATACCAAATCAGTTCCAAAAATATTTCTTTTCTGAATTTAGCATAATATAGTCCCATAGTGAACATATATTTTTCTCAGAATTTTTAAAAGTCATTTACTATTTTTCATATGGCCAAAATAGCCGAATATTTAGACATTTATCAAAAATTGTACTTTTGTCTAAAAATTCTAAATTTACAGAGTATACTTCTATCATATACATGTACTCCCATAAAAATTTCATCAATTTTGGAGTTAACCATAAGGAAATATAAGCGGTTACTTTTAAAATAGTCTTTTCTTTCTCATAAAATTCATAACTCTCAATCTATACATCCAAAAATCACCATTTTTGGACACAATCAATAAAACTCATCAAACTATCATTTCAAATTTTTCCAGAATTTTTGAAGTTCAGAAAAATTACGAAACTAAAAAACATAACAACCCTTAAAATCCCTTAATATCCCTTACTATCCCTTACCTCAAAAGAGCAGTACTTCTGACTGGATATCGGATATGATGCTGAAGGAAACTTGCACTAATGACTAGCAACTCACCAAGTATCTAAAAACTCACAAAATATGCTTCATAATATAGAGAGAGAAAGAGAGAAAGCTTATGTTTCTGGTGTGATTTTCAATTCTAACTTAGCCCTCTATTTATAGAAAAATTTTGGTAGGTTTGACCTGCAACCTGATGGCTTTACCTGCTACTATTCCCACCCACCACATTTGAAATATAATTCAACACATTTCTTCACCAACCACAAGTGGGGCCCACCAATTCTAGAATTTTCCACCAAAAATGATTTATAACCTGATTTCTGAATCAGCCACCTCTTAAAATTCATAACAAATCATACGTTCATTTTTAACGGTTCAAAATTTGTGGACATATACTCAACTTATATATGTATAACATATCCAAAAATTACCACGATCCAACGGTCGGATTAAAAATTATAACCCCCGTAAAATATCTCAAAAACCCTGATTTTTAATACCCCCATTCCGACAAAAATACTGATAAAAACCTCAACATTAACTCCTTCATTTTTAACCACAAAAATATATCCCTCATTTATATCCACATAATATAAATATTTCCTTATCATATGAATCAATAATTAATTATTCACAAATAATATTACAGAATCACATTTATGACAACCAAGCCGTTCCCAGGAAAGAGGGGGCTTTCCAATAAGAATTTCTCCTTACTGGCGCGCAATTAGATGACCAAACCTCTCCTTAGACAGAACTTTCTAGACATTGACAATAATGTTATCTAATAATATTATTCAAATAATATGAATTATTGATTTGTTAAAGGAAAATACTGTGCAGCAACAATTATTGAAACTACAATAATATAAAATATCAACGCAACAATTATTGAATCAATAAAATAAAATATTGAACAGTAATTACTGTAACAATTATTGAGTAGTGTCTTCTTACGTAAGAATCAATAATTTCAAAAATACTATGTAATACCGTGTGCTACTGTGCAATAACGCGTATTACTGTATTTTAACCACCGGGTATTCCAACAGTGTTAACGGTAACAACTACGCCGTTATTTGTAAAAACTTAAATTTTTGTCGTTATCGTCATCCGACAGTTATTCGTTATGGGGCCCACAAATAGCTGCGCCGTCGTACGAATATTCCCCGACAGAAAGAATATTCTACGACCAAACGAATATTCCCCGACAACAATGATTATTTTATAACCACTTGCTTATTTTGAAAAAATATTCACATTTCACCCATAACTTTAAACTTTTATCAATTTAACCATTTACTGAATAGTAATTATAAGAAAAATTGAATACTTTTATTTCATAAAATTCGGGGTCTTACAATCTCCCCTCCTTATGAAATTTCGTCCCCGAAATTTACGTACCTGGTATTTCAAAGAGTTGAGAATACCTTTCTTTCATTTCAAATTCCATCTTCTCTGTCATCATAATTTCTCCATTGCTCATCTCCTGTATTTCAAATAACATTCTAGAATACAGCTTCAAAATAAGTGTTAATTTAACAAATTAACATATCACATAATATCCCGATATTATGACTGACCAACAAATAAGCTTAGGTAGGACACACTAGCGAATGATTTACTCATCTCTCCCCTCCTAGTTGTATTCCCCGATCTCTGCCAGAGATCATATCCTCAAGCTCTGATACCACCTGTGACAACCCCAAAATAGGTCCATTCCACCCAACCCATTCTGAGTCGCCAAATACATGGTACAGAAAACAACTACAACTTTATTACAACAATTGTCGTGCAAAATACAACAACACATATGCTGTGAGTTTGGATACAAATATATATACCAAATGTGACTCATGTTCCAACCGTGGACATCACCTCACAATAACACCTTACATAAAGGTATAGTCAAAAACTGTTTTAGAAATTTGAATCTTTGGGAAGTGCTCAAGAAAACCTTCGTACATGGGAGGCCACACGTCTAGGTTATGATAGATATCATATAGCCACAGAATTATCCTTGGTTGACCCAATAGACCCCAAAGAAAAACGAGAAGATTACTATCATATTCTTCCCAATGGTGAGTCTTCTCTTGACTTATCATTATCTCCACTGTCTCTAATTGAGAATTATACTTCAAACAAACACTAAGATTATATAGGTAGTGCCCATAGATATACTCAGCAAGTGGATGAGCACAATCCTGTCTTATGATGACACGAGGTTGTATGTCATTAGACATCTTGTATGATAGTGACAAAACACCTTCCAACGTTGGGTTCGCCTCACCCTATTTTCTTCACCAAATATAACTACTAAATGATGACCACCGTTCTATTCCCTTGTTACCCCCGCTCGACCCAGCTACACTCTTATTACCTGAAAGGAATTGTGAAGCAAAAGGGTGAGCACAACTAGCTCAGTAAAGAATATCATGACTAAAGATAATTCAATTATCAATAGCCTTCATCAACAATAAATCAGAGATTTAGAACATATGGTAAATGATAAAAATTTCAACCATAGTTGCAGCGGAACGAGCAATCCATTAGAAGAGTCAAATAGACTATAAAGTCTATTATCTTCTCCATGTTAAAAATCCACCAACAATATTTTATCCATGTAACATCACTCAACAGTTCCTTTCCACAATCATATGAATAACTCATAATCATAATTGTGACTATAAATTTTTCTTCGCACCCAGGACGAAGAATATTTTCATCACCTGTCTTTACCTGAAACATCAAAGATCATGGTTACACCAAATCACATTTCCTGTTCATAATCATACTAATAACTTCATCTTTGCACTACGGCCAAAGATATTCATTTGTATCACCAGTTGGTCATGTTTATCTCAACATCTGTTCATCTTTGCACTACTGGCCAAAGATATTCAACAACATGTCATCTTTGCACTACGGCCAAAGATATTCATCAACAATTCATCTTTGCACTACAGGCCAAAGATATTCATCAATATTTCATCTTTGCACTACAGGCCAAAGATATTAATATCTCAAAGAAATATATAATCATTTCAGAATTTATATAAACAATAATTATAACCATGTTGATCAATTCACCTTTGCACTTAAGCTTAAGATATTCAATTATAAATTCAATGGTCATGATCATACCAGTCACAATTCAACTTTGCACTACAGGCCAAAGAGAACCCTAGTCATGATCATACCAATAATCTACCCATCTTTACACTCCAGTGAAAGAGAATTTCAACATCAGGGTTATAAAAATGTTATATATGATGATAAAAATAATATGATCAACATATAGTTTTAATCTCAAGAGTAATATTCGTAACTCATGAATAGTAATCCCGACACAAAAGATAGAAATTCTACAATAAAATTCATACCAATATTTCGGTATAATGATATTGAAAGAATAACATTACTTAAATTTATAAACAATTTATTTTAATTGTTTACACTTTACTAATTAATGCATTTAATCATCATAAAATGCCAACTCTTACAATTTCATCATCAATAACCAAAACCCTCATCAAAAATCTGCATATACCTCATATAGGATTCTCAAGCCATAAAATCCTATTTTCCAATTTTCTTTCTTCACAAAACATATTTAATTCATTTACTCATAACTAGACCATTTTCATGAAAAATACCAAATCAGTTCCAAAAATATTTCTTTTCTGGAATTTAGCATAATATAGTCCCATAGTGAACATATATTTTTCTCAGAATTTTTAAAAGTCATTTACTATTTTTCATATGGCCAAAATAGCCGAATATTTAGACATTTATCAAAAATTGTACTTTTGTCTAAAAATTCTGAAATTTACAGAGTATACTTCTATCATATACATGTACTCCCAATAAAAATTTCATCAATTTTGGAGTTAACCACAAGGAATTATAAGCGGTTACTTTTAAAATAGTCTTTTCTCATAAAATTCATAACTCTCAATCTATACATCCAAAAATCACCATTTTTGGACACAATCAATAAAACTCATCAAAATATCATTTCAAATTTTTCCAGAATTTTTGAAGTTCAGAAAAATTACGAAACTAAAAAACATAACAACCCTTAAAATCCCTTAATATCCCTTACTATCCCTTACCTCAAAAGAGCAGTACTTCTGACTGGATATCGGATATGATGCTGAAGGAAACTTGCACTAATGAATAGCAACTCACCAAGTATCTAAAAACTCACAAAATATGCTTCATAATATAGAGAGAGAAAGAGAGAAAGCTTATGTTTCTGGTGTGATTTTCAATTCTAACTTAGCCCTCTATTTATAGAAAATTTTGGTAGGTTTGACCTGCAACCTGATGGCTTTACCTGCTACTATTCCCACCTACCACATTTGAAATATAATTCAGCACATTTCTTCACCAACCACAAGTGGGGCCCACCAATTCTAGAATTTTCCACCAAAAATGATTTATAACCTGATTTCTGAATCAGCCACCTCTTAAAATTCATAACAAATCATACGTTCATTTTTAACGGTTCAAAATTTGTGGACATATACTCAACTTATATATGTATAACATATCCAAAAATTACCACGATCCAACGGTCGGATTAAAAATTATAACCCCCGCAAAATATCTCAAAAACCCTGATTTTTAATACCCCCATTCCGACAAAAATACTGATAAAAACCTCAACATTAACTCCTTCATTTTTAACCACAAAAATATATCCCTCATTTATATCCACATAATATAAATATTTCCTTATCATATGAATCAATAATTAATTATTCACAAATAATATTACAGAATCACATTTATGACAACCAAGCCGTTCCCAGGAAAGAGGGGGCTTTCCAATAAGAATTTCTCCTTACTGGCGCGCAATTAGATGACCAAACCTCTCCTTAGACAGAACTTTCTAGACATTGACAATAATGTTATCTAATAATATTATTCAAATAATATGAATTATTGATCTGATAAAGGAAAATACTGTGCAGCAACAATTATTGAAACAACAATAATATAAAATATCAACGCAACAATTATTGAATCAATAAAATAAAATATTGAACAGTAATTACTGTAACAATTATTGAGTAGTGCCTTCTTACGTAAGAATCAATAATTTCAAAAATACTATGTAATACCGTGTGCTACTGTGCAATAACGCGTATTACTGTATTTTAACCACCGGGTATTCCAACAGTGTTAACGGTAACAACTACGCCGTTATTTGTAAAAACTTAAATTTTTGTCGTTATCTTCATCCGACAGTTATTCGTTATGGGGCCCACAAATAGCTGCGCCGTCGTACGAATATTCCCCGACAGAAAGAATATTCTACGACCAAACGAATATTCCCCGACAACAATGATTATTTTATAACCACTTGCTTATTTTGAAAAAAATATTCACATTTCACCCATAACTTTAAACTTTTATCAATTTAACCATTTACTGAATAGTAATTATAAGAAAAATTGAATACTTTTATTTCATAAAATTCGGGGTCTTACAATCTCCCCTCCTTATGAAATTTCGTCCCCGAAATTTACGTACCTGGTATTTCAAAGAGTTGAGAATACCTTTCTTTCATTTCAAATTCCATCTTCTCTGTCATCATAATTTCTCCATTGCTCATCTCCTGTATTTCAAATAACATTCTAGAATACAGCTTCAAAACAAGTGTTAATTTAACAAATTAACATATCACATAATATCCCGATATTATGACTGACCAACAAATAAGCTTAGGTAGGACACACTAGCGAAGATTTACTCATCTCTCCCCTCCTAGTTGTATTCCCCGATCTCTGCCAGAGATCATATCCTCAAGCTCTGATACCACCTGTGACAACCCCAAAATAGGTCCATTCCACCCAACCCATTCTGAGTCGCCAAATACATGGTACAGAAAACAACTACAACTTTATTACAACAATTGTCGTGCAAAATACAACAACACATATGCTGTGAGTTTGGATACAAATATATATACCAAATGTGACTCATGTTCCAACCGTGGACATCACCTCACAATAACACCTTACATAAAGGTATAGTCAAAAACTGTTTTAGAAATTAGAATCTTTGGGAAGTGCTCAAGGAAACCTTCGTACATGGGAGGCCACGCATCTAGGTTATGATAGATATCATATGGCCACAGAATTATCCTTGGTTGACCCAATAGACCCCAAAGAAAAACGAGAAGATTACTATCATATTCTTCCCAATGGTGAGTCTTCTCTTGACTTATCATTATCTCCACTGTCTCTAATTGAGAATTATACTTCAAACAAACACCAAGATTATATAGGTAGTGCCCATAGATATACTCAGCAAGTGGATGAGCACAACCCTGTCTTATGATGACACGAGGTTGTATGTCATTAGACATCTTGTATGATAGTGACAAAACACCCTTCCAACGTTGGGTTCGCCTCACCCTATTTTCTTCACCAAATATAACTACTAAATGATGACCACCGTTCTATTCCCTTGTTACCCCCGCTCGACCCAGCTACACTCTTATTACCTGAAAGGAATTGTGAAGCAAAAGGGTGAGCACAACTAGCTCAGTAAAGAATATCATGACTAAAGATAATTCAATTATCAATAGCCTTCATCAACAATAAATCAGAGATTTAGAACATATGGTAAATGATAAAAATTTCAACCATAGTTGCAGCGGAACGAGCAATCCATTAGAAGAGTCAAATAGACTATAAAGTCTATTATCTTCTCCATGTTAAAAATCCACCAACAATATTTTATCCATGTAACATCACTCAACAGTTCCTTTCCACAATCATATGAATAACTCATAATCATAATTGTGACTATAAATTTTTCTTCGCACCCAGGACGAAGAATATTTTCATCACCTGTCTTTACCTGAAACATCAAAGATCATGGTTATACCAAATCACATTTCCTGTTCATAATCATACTAATAACTTCATCTTTGCACTACGGCCAAAGATATTCATTTGTATCACCAGTTGGTCATGTTTATCTCAACATCTGTTCATCTTTGCACTACTGGCCAAAGATATTCAACAACATGTCATCTTTGCACTACGGGCCAAAGATATTCATCAACAATTCATCTTTGCACTACAGGCCAAAGATATTCATCAACAATTCATCTTTGCACTGCAGGCCAAATATATTAATATCTCAAAGAAATATATAATCAATTCAGAATTTATATAAACAATAATTATAACCATGTTGATCAATTCACCTTTGCACTTAAGCTTAAGATATTCAATTATAAATTCAATGGTCATGATCATACCAGTCACAATTCAACTTTGCACTACAGGCCAAAGAGAACCCTAGTCATGATCATACCAATAATCTACCCATCTTTACACTCCAGTGAAAGAGAATTTCAACATCAGGGTTATAAAAATGTTATATATGATGATAAAAATAATATGATCAACATATAGTTTTAATCTCAAGAGTAATATTCGTAACTCATGAATAGTAACCCCGACACAAAAGATAGAAATTCTACAATAAAATTCATACCAATATTTCGGTATAATGATATTGAAAGAATAACATTACTTAAATTTATAAACAATTTATTTTAATTGTTTACACTTTACTAATTAATGCATTTAATCATCATAAAATGCCACTCTTACAATTTCATCATCAATAACCAAAACCCTCATCAAAAATCTGCATATACCTCATATAGGATTCTCAAGCCATAAAATCCTATTTTTCAATTTTCTTTCTTCACAAAACATATTTAATTCATTTACTCATAACTAGACCATTTTCATGAAAAATACCAAATCAGTTCCAAAAATATTTCTTTTCTGGAATTTAGCATAATATAGTCCCATAGTGAACATATATTTTTCTCAGAATTTTTAAAAGTCATTTACTATTTTTCATATGGCCAAAATAGCCGAATATTTAGACATTTATCAAAAATTGTACTTTTGTCTAAAAATTCTGAAATTTACAGAGTATACTTCTATCATATACATGTACTCCCAATAAAAATTTCATCAATTTTGGAGTTAACCACAAGGAATTATAAGCGGTTACTTTTAAAATAGTCTTTTCTCATAAAATTCATAACTCTCAATCTATACATCCAAAAATCACCATTTTTGGACACAATCAATAAAACTCATCAAAATATCATTTCAAATTTTTCCAGAATTTTTGAAGTTCAGAAAAATTACGAAACTGAAAAACATAACAACCCTTAAAATCCCTTAATATCCCTTACTATCCCTTACCTCAAAAGAGCAGTACTTCTGACTGGATATCGGATATGATGCTGAAGAAAACTTGCACTGATGAATAGCAACTCACCAAGTATCTAAAAACTCACAAAATATGCTTCATAATATAGAGAGAGAAAGAGAGAAAGCTTATGTTTCTGGTGTGATTTTCAATTCTAACTTAGCCCTCTATTTATAGGAAAATTTTGGTAGGTTTGACCTGCAACCTGATGGCTTTACCTGCTACTATTCCCACCCACCACATTTGAAATATAATTCAGCACATTTCTTCACCAACCACAAGTGGGGCCCACCAATTCTAGAATTTTCCACCAAAAATGATTTATAACCTGATTTCCGAATCAGCCACCTCTTAAAATTCATAACAAATCATACGTTCATTTTTAACGGTTCAAAATTTGTGGACATATACTCAACTTATATATGTATAACATATCCAAAAATTACCACGATCCAACGGTCGGATTAAAAATTATAACCCCCGCAAAATATCTCAAAAACCCTGATTTTTAATACCTCCATTCCGACAAAAATACTGATAAAAACCTCAACATTAACTCCTTCATTTTTAACCACAAAAATATATCCCTCATTTATATCCACATAAAATAAATATTTCCTTATCATATGAATCAATAATTAATTATTCACAAATAATATTACAGAATCACATTTATGACAACCAGGCCGTTCCCAGGAAAGAGGGGGCTTTCCAATAAGAATTTCTCCTTACTGGCGCGCAATTAGATGACCAAACCTCTCCTTAGACAGAACTTTCTAGACATTGCCAATAATGTTATCTAATAATATTATTCAAATAATATGAATTATTGATCTGATAAAGGAAAATACTGTGCAGCAACAATTATTGAAACAACAATAATATAAAATATCAACGCAGCAATTATTGAATCAATAAAATAAAATATTGAACAGTAATTACTGTAACAATTATTGAGTAGTGCCTTCTTACGTAAGAATCAATAATTTCAAAAATACTATGCAATACCGTGTGCTACTGTGCAATAACGCGTATTACTGTATTTTAACCACCGGGTATTCCAACAGTGTTAACGGTAACAACTACGCCGTTATTTGTAAAAACTCAAATTTGTCGTTTTCTTCATCCGACAGTTATTCGTTATGGGGCCCACAAATAGCTGCGCCGTCGTACGAATATTCCCCGACAGAAAGAATATTCCACGACCAAACGAATATTCCCCGACAACAATGATTATTTTATAACCACTTGCTTATTTTGAAAAAAATATTCACATTTCACCCATAACTTTAAACTTTTATCAATTTAACCATTTACTGAATAGTAATTATAAGAAAAATTGAATACTTTTATTTCATAAAATTCGAGGTCTTACAATCTCCCCTCCTTATGAAATTTCGTCCCCGAAATTTACGTACCTGGTATTTCAAAGAGTTGAGAATACCTTCCTTTCATTTCAATTTCCATCTTCTCTGTCATCATAATTTCTCCATTGCTCATCTCCTGTATTTCAAATAACATTCTAGAATACAGCTTCAAAACAAGTGTTACTTTAACAAATTAACATATCACATAATATCCCGATATTATGACTGACCAACAAATAAGCTTAGGTAGGACACACTAGCGAAGGATTTACTCATCTCTCCCCTCCTAGTTGTATTCCACGATCTCTGCCAGAGATCATATCCCTAAGCTCTGATACCACCTGTGACAACCCCAAAATAGGTCCATTCCACCCAACCCATTCTGAGTCGCCAAATACATGGTACAGAAAACAACTACAACTTTATTACAACAATTGTCGTGCAAAATACAACAACACATATGCTGTGAGTTTGGATACAAATATATACCAAATGTGACTCATGTTCCAACCGTGGACATCACCTCACAATAACACCTTACATAAAGGTATAGTCAAAAACTGTTTTAGAAATTAGAATCTTTGGGAAGTGCTCAAGGAAACCTTCGTACATGGGAGGCCACGCGTCTAGGTTATGATAGATATCATATGGCCACAGAATTATCCTTGGTTGACCCAATAGACCCCAAAGAAAAACGAGAAGATTACTATCATATTCTTCCCAATGGTGAGTCTTCTCTTGACTTATCATTATCTCCACTGTCTCTAATTGAGAATTATACTTCAAACAAACACCAAGATTATATAGGTAGTGCCCATAGATATACTCAGCAAGTGGATGAGCACAACCCTGTCTTATGATGACACGAGGTTGTATGTCATTAGACATCTTGTATGATAGTGACAAAACACCCTTCCAACGTTGGGTTCGCCTCACCCTATTTTCTTCACCAAATATAACTACTAAATGATGACCACCGTTCTATTCCCTTGTTACCCCCGCTCGACCCAGCTACACTCTTATTACCTGAAAGGAATTGTGAAGCAAAAGGGTGAGCACAACTAGCTCAGTAAAGAATATCATGACTAAAGATAATTCAATTATCAATAGCCTTCATCAACAATAAATCAGAGATTTAGAACATATGGTAAATGATAAAAATTTCAACCATAGTTGCAGCGGAACGAGCAATCCATTAGAAGAGTCAAATAGACTATAAAGTCTATTATCTTCTCCATGTTAAAAATCCACCAACAATATTTTATCCATGTAACATCACTCAACAGTTCCTTTCCACAATCATATGAATAACTCATAATCATAATTGTGACTATAAATTTTTCTTCGCACCCAGGACGAAGAATATTTTCATCACCTGTCTTTACCTGAAACATCAAAGATCATGGTTATACCAAATCACATTTCCTGTTCATAATCATACTAATAAATTCATCTTTGCACTACGGGCCAAAGATATTCATTTGTATCACCAGTTGGTCATGTTTATCTCAACATCTGTTCATCTTTGCACTACTGGCCAAAGATATTCAACAACATGTCATCTTTGCACTACGGGCCAAAGATATTCATCAACAATTCATCTTTGCACTACAGGCCAAAGATATTCATCAACATTTCATATTTGCACTACAGGCCAAATATATTCATATCTCAAAAAATATATAATCATTTCAGAATTTATATAAACAATAATTATAACCATGTTGATCAATTCACCTTTGCACTTAAGCTTAAGATATTCAATTATAAATTCAATGGTCATGATCATACCAGTCACAATTCAACTTTGCACTACAGGCCAAAGAGAACCCTAGTCATGATCATACCAATAATCTACCCATCTTTACACTCCAGTGAAAGAGAATTTCAACATCAGGGTTATAAAAATGTTATATATGATGATAAAAATAATATGATCAACATATAGTTTTAATCTCAAGAGTAATATTCGTAACTCATGAATAGTAACCCCGACACAAAAGATAGAAATTCTACAATAAAATTCATACCAATATTTCGGTATAATGATATTGAAAGAATAACATTACTTAAATTTATAAACAATTTATTTTAATTGTTTACACTTTACTAATTAATGCATTTAATCATCATAAAATGCCAACTCTTACAATTTCATCATCAATAACCAAAACCCTCATCAAAAATCTGCATATACCTCATATAGGATTCTCAAGCCATAAAATCCTATTTTCCAATTTTCTTTCTTCACAAAACATATTTAATTCATTTACTCATAACTAGACCATTTTCATGAAAAATACCAAATCAGTTCCAAAAATATTTCTTTTCTGGAATTTAGCATAATATAGTCCCATAGTGAACATATATTTTTCTCAGAATTTTTAAAAGTCATTTACTATTTTTCATATGGCCAAAATAGCCGAATATTTAGACATTTATCAAAAATTATACTTTTGTCTAAAAATTCTGAAATTTACAGAGTATACTTCTATCATATACATGTACTCCCAATAAAAATTTCATCAATTTTGGAGTTAACCACAAGGAATTATAAGCGGTTACTTTTAAAATAGTCTTTTCTCATAAAATTCATAACTCTCAATCTATACATCCAAAAATCACCATTTTTGGACACAATCAATAAAACTCATCAAAATATCATTTCAAATTTTTCCAGAATTTTTGAAGATCAGAAAAATTACGAAACTGAAAATCATAACAACCCTTAAAATCCCTTAATATCCCTTACTATCCCTTACCTCAAAAGAGCAGTACTTCTGACTGGATATCGGATATGATGCTGAAAAAAACTTGCACTGATGAATAGCAACTCACCAAGTATCTAAAAACTCACAAAATATGCTTCATAATATAGAGAGAGAAAGAGAGAAAGCTTATGTTTCTGGTGTGATTTTCAATTCTAACTTAGCCCTCTATTTATAGAAAAATTTTGGTAGGTTTGACCTGCAACCTGATGGCTTTACCTGCTACTATTCCCACCCACCACATTTGAAATATAATTCAGCACATTTCTTCACCAACCACAAGTGGGGCCCACCAATTCTAGAATTTTCCAACAAAAATGATTTATAACCTGATTTCTGAATCAGCATCTCTTAAAATTCATAACAAATCATACGTTCATTTTTAACGGTTCAAAATTTGTGGACATATACTCAACTTATATATGTATAACATATCCAAAAATTACCACGATCCAACGGTCGGATTAAAAATTATAACCCCCAAAATATCTCAAAAACCCTGATTTTTAATACCTCCATTCCGACAAAAATACTGATAAAAACCTCAACATTAACTCCTTCATTTTTAACCACAAAAATATATCCCTCATTTATATCCACATAAAATAAATATTTCCTTATCATATGAATCAATAATTAATTATTCACAAATAATATTACAGAATCACATTTATGACAACCAGGCCGTTCCCAGGAAAGAGGGGGCTTTCCAATAAGAATTTCTCCTTACTGGCGCGCAATTAGATGACCAAACCTCTCCTTAGACAGAACTTTCTAGACATTGCAATAATGTTATCTAATAATATTATTCAAATAATATGAATTATTGATCTGATAAAGGAAAATACTGTGCAGCAACAATTATTGAAACAACAATAATATAAAATATCAACGCAACAATTATTGAATCAATAAAATAAAATATTGAACAGTAATTACTGTAACAATTATTGAGTAGTGCCTTCTTACGTAAGAATCAATAATTTCAAAAATACTATGCAATACCGTGTGCTACTGTGCAATAACGCGTATTACTGTATTTTAACCACCGGGTATTCCAACAGTGTTAACGGTAACAACTACGCCGTTATTTGTAAAAACTCAAATTTGTCGTTTTCTTCATCCGACAGTTATTCGTTATGGGGCCACAAATAGCTGCGCCGTCGTACGAATATTCCCCGACAGAAAGAATATTCCACGACCAAACGAATATTCCCCGACAACAATGATTATTTTATAACCACTTGCTTATTTTGAAAAAAATATTCATATTTCACCCATAACTTTAAACTTTTATCAATTTAACCATTTACTGAATAGTAATTATAAGAAAAATTGAATACTTTTATTTCATAAAATTCGGGGTCTTACAATCTCCCCTCCTTATGAAATTTCGTCCCCGAAATTTACGTACCTGGTATTTCAAAGAGTTGAGAATACCTTCCTTTCATTTCAAATTCCATCTTCTCTGTCATCATAATTTCTCCATTGCTCATCTCCTGTATTTCAAATAACATTCTAGAATACAGCTTCAAAACAAGTGTTAATTTAACAAATTAACATATCACATAATATCCCGATATTATGACTGACCAACAAATAAGCTTAGGTAGGACACACTAGCGAAGGATTTACTCATCTCTCCCCTCCTAGTTGTATTCCCCGATCTCTGCCAGAGATCATATCCCCAAGCTCTGATACCACCTGTGACAACCCCAAAATAGGTCCATTCCACCCAACCCATTCTGAGTCGCCAAATACATGGTACAGAAAACAACTACAACTTTATTACAACAATTGTCGTGCAAAATACAACAACACATATGCTGTGAGTTTGGATACAAATATATACCAAATGTGACTCATGTTCCAACCGTGGACATCACCTCACAATAACACCTTACATAAAGGTATAGTCAAAAACTGTTTTAGAAATTAGAATCTTTGGGAAGTGCTCAAGGAAACCTTCGTACATGGGAGGCCACACATCTAGGTTATGATAGATATCATATGGCCACAGAATTATCCTTGGTTGACCCAATAGACCCCAAAGAAAAACGAGAAGATTACTATCATATTCTTCCCAATGGTGAGTCTTCTCTTGACTTATCATTATCTCCACTGTCTCTAATTGAGAATTATACTTCAAACAAACACCAAGATTATATAGGTAGTGCCCATAGATATACTCAGCAAGTGGATGAGCACAACCCTGTCTTATGATGACACGAGGTTGTATGTCATTAGACATCTTGTATGATAGTGACAAAACACCCTTCCAACGTTGGGTTCGCCTCACCCTATTTTCTTCACCAAATATAACTACTAAATGATGACCACCGTTCTATTCCCTTGTTACCCCCGCTCGACCCAGCTACACTCTTATTACCTGAAAGGAATTGTGAAGCAAAAGGGTGAGCACAACTAGCTCAGTAAAGAATATCATGACTAAAGATAATTCAATTATCAATAGCCTTCATCAACAATAAATCAGAGATTTAGAACATATGGTAAATGATAAAAATTTCAACCATAGTTGCAGCGGAACGAGCAATCCATTAGAAGAGTCAAATAGACTATAAAGTCTATTATCTTCTCCATGTTAAAAATCCACCAACAATATTTTATCCATGTAACATCACTCAACAGTTCCTTTCCACAATCATATGAATAACTCATAATCATAATTGTGACTATAAATTTTTCTTCGCACCCAGGACGAAGAATATTTTCATCACCTGTCTTTACCTGAAACATCAAAGATCATGGTTACACCAAATCACATTTCCTGTTCATAATCATACTAATAACTTCATCTTTGCACTACGTCCAAAGATATTCATTTGTATCACCAGTTGGTCATGTTTATCTCAACATCAGTTCATCTTTGCACTACTGGCCAAAGATATTCAACAACATGTCATCTTTGCACTACGGGCCAAAGATATTCATCAACAATTCATCTTTGCACTACAGGCCAAAGATATTCATCAACATTTCATATTTGCACTACAGGCCAAAGATATTAATATCTCAAAGAAATATATAATCATTTCAGAATTTATATAAACAATAATTATAACCATGTTGATCAATTCACCTTTGCACTTAAGCTTAAGATATTCAATTATAAATTCAATGGTCATGATCATACCAGTCACAATTCAACTTTGCACTACAGGCCAAAGAGAACCCTAGTCATGATCATACCAATAATCTACCCATCTTTACACTCCAGTGAAAGAGAATTTCAACATCAGGGTTATAAAAATGTTATATATGATGATAAAAATAATATGATCAACATATAGTTTTAATCTCAAGAGTAATATTCGTAACTCATGAATAGTAACCCCGACACAAAAGATAGAAATTTTACAATAAAATTCATACCAATATTTCGGTATAATGATATTGAAAGAATAACATTACTTAAATTTATAAATAATATATTTTAATTGTTTACACTTTACTAATTAATGCATTTAATCATCATAAAATGCCAACTCTTACAATTTCATCATCAATAACCAAAACCCTCATCAAAAATCTGCATATACCTCATATAGGATTCTCAAGCCATAAAATCCTATTTTCCAATTTTCTTTCTTCACAAAACATATTTAATTCATTTACTCATAACTAGACTATTTTCATGTAAAATACCAAATCAGTTCCAAAAATATTTTTTTTCTGGAATTTAGCATAATATAGTCCCATAGTGAACATATATTTTTCTCAGAATTTTTAAAAGTCATTTACTATTTTTCATATGGCCAAAATAGCCGAATATTTAGACATTTATCAAAAATTGTACTTTTGTCTAAAAATTCTTAAATTTACAGAGTATACTTCTATCATATACATGTACTCCCAATAAAAATTTCATCAATTTTGGAGTTAACCACAAGGAATTATAAGCGATTACTTTTAAAATAGTCTTTTCTCATAAAATTCATAACTCTCAATCTATACATCCAAAAATCACCATTTTTGGACACAATCAATAAAACTCATCAAAATATCATTTCAAATTTTTCCAGAATTTTTGAAGTTCAGAAAAATTACGAAACTGAAAAACATAACAACCCTTAAAATACCTTACTATCCCTTACTATCCCTTACCTCAAAAGAGCAGTACTTCTGACTGGATATCGGATATGATGCTGAAGGAAACTTGCACTGATGACTAGCAACTCACCAAGTATCTAAAAACTCACAAAATATGCTTCATAATATAGAGAGAGAAAGAGAGAAAGCTTATGTTTCTGGTGTGATTTTCAATTCTAACTTAGCCCTCTATTTATAGAAAAATTTTGGTAGGTTTGACCTGCAACCTGATGGCTTTACCTGCTACTATTCCCACCCACCACATTTGAAATATAATTCAGCACATTTCTTCACCAACCACAAGTGGGCCCACCAATTCTAGAATTTTCCAACAAAAATGATTTATAACCTGATTTCCGAATCAGCCACCTCTTAAAATTCATAACAAATCATACGTTCATTTTTTACGGTTCAAAATTTGTGGACATATACTCAACTTATATATGTATAACATATCCAAAAATTACCACGATCCAACGGTCGGATTAAAAATTATAACCCCCGTAAAATATCTCAAAAACCCTGATTTTTAATACCTCCATTCCGACAAAAATACTGATAAAAACCTCAACATTAACTCCTTCATTTTTAACCACAAAAATATATCCCTCATTTATATCCACATAATATAAATATTTCCTTATCATATGAATCAATAATTAATTATTCACAAATAATATTACAGAATCACATTTATGACAACCAGGCCGTTCCCAGGAAAGAGGGGGCTTTCCAATAAGAATTTCTCCTTACTGGCGCGCAATTAGATGACCAAACCTCTCCTTAGACAGAACTTTCTAGACATTGACAATAATGTTATCTAATAATATTATTCAAATAATATGAATTATTGATCTGATAAAGGAAAATACTGTGCAACAACAATTATTGAAACAACAATAATATAAAATATCAACGCAACAATTATTGAATCAATAAAATAAAATATTGAACAGTAATTACTGTAACAATTATTGAGTAGTGCCTTCTTACGTAAGAATCAATAATTTCAAAAATACTATGCAATACCGTGTGCTACTGTGCAATAACGCGTATTACTGTATTTTAACCACCGGGTATTCCAACAGTGTTAACGGTAACAACTACGCCGTTATTTGTAAAAACTTAAATTTTGTCGTTATCGTTATCCGACAGTTATTCGTTATGGGGCCCACAAATAGCTGCGCCGTCGTACGAATATTCCCCGATAGAAAGAATATTCTACGACCAAACGAATATTCCCCGACAACAATGATTATTTTATAACCACTTGCTTATTTTGAAAAAAATATTCACATTTCACCCATAACTTTAAACTTTTATCAATTTAACCATTTACTGAATAGTAATTATAAGAAAAATTGAATACTTTTATTTCATAAAATTCGGGGTCTTACAGTTTTATATAAAAAGTTTTTCTGTTTTACTACATTAATAATACTAATAAAATAAAATTGAGTGACTTATCACGTAAGCCTCAATAATCAATACCGTATGCTACTATGCAACCACACGTATTACTGTAGTTTTACTACCGAGTAGTTCAACAGTATTAACGGTAAAACTTCCGCCGTTATTTTCATAAAATATTTTTGTCGTTTTCTCAATCCGACAATAATTTCGTTGTGGGGTCCACCAATAATTGTGCCGTCGTACAAATATTTCTCGACAAAAATAATATTCCCCGACCAATCGAATATAATACAACAACTTGCATACTTTACAAAATTTATAAATACTACCCACAACTCTAACATTATCTCAAATTCACACCATAATATTTAAAAAATATTTCAAAAAAATTAAATCTTTATTCATAAAATCTGGGGTTTCACTGTAGGATACTTGCATGATCTGCTGCTTACAATACGCGACTTAGATTTATCTTTTATATAGCAACCTATCATTAATAAGATCATTTGATCGATTAGAATAACATACTATAACACATAGTACTGCTTATTGCAGTCAACACATAACCTTATCACATTATCACACATATTCAACAATCATTGAATCACAAATAAACATTAATACAGTCAAAATATTTAAGTCCATATCAATTTCTGAAATATGTCGGTGTACCGATGGCTTTATCGGGTAATTATCAAGTCTAAGACTCTATCCTGTAGTTTAATATCTGTATGTATCAGTCATATTATTTTTAAATGACTTATAATAATTTTTAAACATTTATTATAATTTATCATGAATTTTCAAACACCGGAATCATTATTAAATGATTTAAATATTAAATAATTCTATTATCATTAACATTTAATTAATATTAAACTATTAATGAAACCATTGCCAAAATATTAAAGTTATTTATAATAACTCAAAAATATTTTTAAAGTATTAATATTACCCTTAAATGATTTAAAATCATTTTTAAATAATTACCATTAATATTTAAATATTAATTTATCATTTATCAAAATATTAAAAGTCATTAAGTATAACTTAAAATATTTTTAATTCATTTATATCCTTTTTAAATAATTTTTAAATTAATAAAATTATTTTTAAACTATTTATTTAATATTTTTATTAAATAAATTTAATATCATTAATATTAAATTAATAATCATTAATATTAAATTATTAATGAAATTATCTTTTAAATATTAAAAGTTATATTTTATAACTTAAAATATCTTTAAACATTTTATTTTCATTTAAAATAATTCTTATAATAATAAAATCATTTTAAACTAATTTATTTAATATAACTATTAAATAACCTTAATATCATTAATAATAAATTAATAATCATTAATATTAAATTATTAATGAAATTATCCTTTAAATATTAAAAGTTATATTTTATAACTTAAAATATCTTTAAACACATTATTTTCATTTAAAATGATTTTTATAATATTAAAATAATTTTTAAACTAATTTATTTAATATAATTATTAAATAACTTTAATATCATTAATAAATAATTAATTAATAAAATTTACCTTTAAATATTGAAAGTTATATTTTATAACTTAAAATATTTTTAAACTCTTTATTTTCATTTAAAATGATTTTTCTAATATTAAAATCATTTTTAAATTAATTTAATTAATATAATTATTAAATAAATCTAATATCCTTAATATTAAATAATTAATAAAATTTACTTTAAAATATTAAAAGTTATATTTTATAACTTAAAATATTTTTAAATAACTTATTATCATTTAAAATGATTTTTAATATAATAAAATGATTTTTAATTTATTTATTTAATGCATTTAATAAAGAAATTAAATATCAATAATATTTAAATAAATACTAATATTTATGAAAAATATTTCAAATTATTAAAAGTTAATTTTTATAACTTCAAATAATTTTTAAAATATTTTTTGTAATATTCAGAAATTAATTTCTATTTTTAAATGATTTTTAGAAATTAATTTAAATAAAACTGTCGCTAAAGACTGCCTATAGCGACAGAACCGTCGCTATAGGTGTTCTTCATGTTCTTCATGAAATCCAGAAATTCATAACCAGTGATTGAGTTGCACAGTTTGACCAAGATTAAGTCTAAGTGTATTGTGTTTCTAGGAAATATCAAGGTCAGATCTTATACATATAATGCAATATTACAAGTTCCAACAATCAAAATGATCAAACAACAAAAAGCCAACGAGATCTAAGCATGCAAATTGACTGTCAGAGCTGTTCTTTATTTCTAGGTAACCCAGAAATGAAGAACAGTTCGAGCAGTCACCTTTGAGCTACCACAACTAGCAATCCTGTTAATGGTTTTGTAATTTAGAGGTTTCAGTAGGTAGCCAGCATGTAAGAGTACAGATAGAATACTTATAAAACATATAACAACAACACAATCATAATATATATGCTGGTCAAACCTTGTCAGAGATCGTGATCTTGAGTTTTCTGGGTTGCCCAGAAAACTCAGTCCGTGATCTTCTGGCCTGGTTTGACCAGCCACTGGCTTCAATACGTTTGATGTTTAGGCGATCTAAAAGATTAAGCTTGTAAACCAAACAACATACTACAACCTGAATACAATAACCGTAACAAATCAACCAATAACTGTCAGATTCGAGCCTTGAAACTTCATGTCAGGCTGATCTGGGCAAGTTCTGGGCTGCCCAGATTTGTCCAGTCATGGTCGGTCAACGACCTTTGACCATTAATAACTTTCAATATATACCAGATCTGACCCCTGATTCGAGTTCCAGATGAAAGACCTCATAGCATACTATACGATCAAACACTTAAACAACAAAAACACATAACATACAAAGATCTATGAGGTCTGATCACATTCGGTTGTCAGACACAAATTTCCAGATTTCCAGATTTTTAATTTCTTGAAATCTTCAAATCTGAGCCTATAGATGTTATGGATCTAACATCTATCAACCCAGATCATCAATATACACTATATTCAACATGTTTAACCCAAAAAAACTAACATCTAACAAAGGATCAAGGATCAGATTTCTAGGGTTATGTTTATACCTTTAGGAACAATTTCTTGATTCAAAGCTCCTGATTTGTTATGTATGTTAATGGGGCTTAGTTTGGGGACTGATACACTACTATAATTCGTGGGTTTTAGAGAGATAAGTTCTAGGATGAGTGTGGTGATCAAATGGCTTAAAAATGACATTTCTCTCTCTTGAATCTATATATATTTTGTTGTAATGCATGTATATGATATGTATACATGGTGTGCTGAGAATTTGGTCTTTAGGAAAGTCAAAAGTGGTTCACCAACTAAAGTGTTGGCCAATAATGCAAGTTAGCTTCAATTATATAAGAGGGGCAATTTGGTCTTTTGGCTTGAGAATTTAATGGCACAATTGTAATCTTGGCAAACCCTTAGGGTTTGACCCTTAGGGTTTGACCCTAAGGTTATCAAAAATTTAAAATTCTAGGGATTTTTATTTAGGGTTTAAAATAAAAATTTTAGTTTCAAAAAAAAAATGAAGATTAGGGTTTTCTAATTAGATTAGGTTATTTAATTACATTTTTCATGAACATTAGGGTTTACAGTCCACTAAATAGCATTAAGGATTATAATTAACAATTAGGGCTTCATTTTAGCAATTAGGGTTACTAATTTAGAAATTAGGGTTTCTAGAAATTAGAATTTCTAAATATTAATTAGAGTTTCTCTAATTAACATTTAATTCTATAATACGTAACATAATTCATTTAACACAATTACATAACAGTCTCGAACTCATAATTGAGTTTCAAATTAGGGTTCCCAAATTTAGAAATTAGGTTTCCTAAGTTAGTAATTAGGGTTCTCAATTAATTAGGATTTCTAATTAATTAGATTTTCTAAGTATAATTAGGGTTTTACCTAATTACTTTAAATTCTGTAATACATGACATAATTCACATAACACTGTTACAACACAGTCTCGAATTTCCCATTTAAATTTCACAATATGGTGAAACAAATCAATGCTAGGGTTTGGTCATGATACAACATAATTGAACAACCATTACCAGTCCACACATATACAGTACATATTTATAGCACTAAAAAATTAAAATATAATTAATATTATATTATTATTCTCATTCCTTGATCAAAATCTAAAATTAGTATTTGGATTCCATATCTGATTTATCTGTCATATATAACATTATTTATTAAGTTAAATAATTAGCTTAATTAATCTGAAATGAATTCTTATAATAAAATAGTTATTATAATGATGCTATAATCATTTCATATATTATTTAAATAATATATAATCATATTTTCATGAAAAATAAATAATAAAAACATTTTTACTATAAAACTAATTATTATAGGAATATAATTTATAATGAGCAATAATTCTGAAATAAAACTAGCTAAAATTATTCATGTAATAAATAAATTTTTATTTATCACAAATATACATACACATTACCTTGCAAGCATTCTCACCTTTAAAAAAAATTATACACAAAATTTCTAATTTAATAATATAGAAAATATCGGGTTATTACAAACGTAATACATAATGAATTAATCAAAGTCAAACATAGCAACTGGATAACTGACTTTGAGTGTTCTTGGTGATCAAGAACACCTATTGCAACACTTTTTGCCGTTATAAGATATAGCGACAGTTTATTTAATTTTAATTAATTAAATTTCCTACAATCAATTAAAAATACAAATTTAATTCTGAAAATTACAAAAATAGTTTTAAAAATTATTTTAAGTATAAAAATTAACTTTTAATAATTTAACATATTTTTCATAAATATTAGTATTTATTTGAATATTATTGATAATTAAGTTATTTAATAAATGCATTAAATAAATTAATTAAACAAGCTATAATCAAATTTCAGTCAAAAAATGGGGTCCACCGATACAAAAAACACGTGTTAATCATTTAATACAACAAAAATACTCTTTCTCCTCATATACTCATATATCCCACATTCATTGTAAAAATATCACCATTATTATATTATTAAAATATAATAATATATTTAAATGAATTATTTTATCATATATCTTCATCCAATCGCTTTTCGTTATGGGGCTCACAAAAGGCTGCACCGTCGTACGAATATTCCCCGACAGTAAGAATATTTCACGACCAAACGAACATTCCCCAACAACAAGGAATATTTTATAACCACTTGCTTATTTAAAATATTTGCGCATTTTACCCATAACTTACCACATTAATCAAATCAACCCTTACTATTTCAAAATAATAAATAGAGGAAAATCAATTTTATTTATAAAAAGTTGGGGTCTTACAACCTCCCCTCCTTATAAAATTCCGTCCTCGAAATTAACGTACGTACCTGGTGTTTCGAAAAAGTGTGGATACCTCGCTTTCAGTTCCATTTCCAACTCCTAGGTCATTTTCTCAATAGCACGGTTCCTCCATAAAACTTTGACTTGTGGTATAACATTTGTGCGTAGGACATGCTCCTTCCTATCCAAGATCTTGACAGGTACCTCCTCGTACGTTAAGTCTTCAGCTATTTCATCTGGTTATAACTCAATAATGTGGTTCGGGTCTTTCACATATTTACGTAGTGTGGATATGCCAAAAAAAACATTATAGACACGAGACATACTTGGCGGTCAAATGAGTCTATAGGCCACATTTTCTACTCGATCAAAAATTTTAAATGGACCAACAAATCGACGGTTGAGATTTCTTCTCTTCATCGACTCTTACTTCTAGAATAATGCCTTCTTGCACCTTCTTCTTTATATTCATCAACTCTGGTGTGTTGCTTGAGCGATTTTAACTTTATCGATTAAAGTCGATTCTACTCGTATATTAGTTATCTTCACACAGGTTCTTAAAATCTATAACTCTATCTCCATCTTTTGAAATGAGTCTTTGTGTTCAACAATATCGCACTCATACCCGCATACAATCATCTACTCAACATGTCAGCTACCGCGTTTGCTTTTCCAGGATGGTATGATCGTAATCTTTCAATAGCTCGAGCCAACGTCGTTGTCGCATGTTGAGTTCTTGGAAGCTCTTCTCACATTCCTCGTTCCATTCAAATTTTGCATCCTTACGAGTCAGCTGAGTTAATGGAGTAGCGATTCGAGAAAATTCTTACACGAATCTCTGATAATAACCAGCTAAGCCTAGAAAGCTATGTATTTCGATTACTGACTTAGGTTACTCTTAACTATGACTCATATCCCAATCTTGGATAGCACGTCACAATGGTACCTATCACACAAATATGGCGTCCCCTACGGAGAGTTTGGCTTCGGTGCATTCCACAAAGGAAGTTACTAGATAGAGGCTCGGGTACCAAATTCTATAGTTAAATTTTTAACTCCTGAAGTTCAATAACAGCCATTCGATATGAGATTTTAGAAATGGGTTTTGTACCGGGTTCAAAATCGATACAAAATTTAATATCACACTTTGGGAGTAAGCTAAGAAATACATCAGGAAATTTACTGACAATAGAAATATCATTCAAATCAGACGTATTTTTGTTCAAGTCCATAACATGGGCTAAGAAAACTTGACATCCGTTTTTCAATAAACAAATGACTTTATGGCTTGATATGAAAGTGTTTGACTTCAATGGTTTGATTGCTTGAATTCGAATAACAGGTTGCTTAGGAATATGAAAACTAACAACCTTACGAAAGCAATCAATTTTGGCATGATGAGTAGTTAATCAATCAATCCCTAAAATTACATTAAAAATAAGTATCTTTAAAGAAATAAGGTCAACAGGTAATGTGATGGTGCCAACTTGATTCAAACAAGATTTATAAACAGTGGATGTAACAAAAGTTTCTCCTAACGGAGTTTCAACAGATAAGTCAAAGTCTAATTTTCTCCGGAGTCAAGTTTAAACGTTGAGTATAAGCAGGAGAGATAAATGAATGGGTAGAACCGGTATCTAATAAGGTATAAACTTCGTAAGAATTTATAATTAACTAACTCGTGCTAACTTCGTTCGGGTTCTTCGCATTCTGACCAGTCACGACAAATGCTCTTCTAGGAACCGTTGACTTTGACTTTTCTAGGACAGCCTTTTGAGTCACCATCCCCGCTGGACTGGGTTTCGCTACCGTATAATCTCGAGCGATATGACCTTCTTTTTCGTAATTATAACATACCTTGGAAGGCTGTGAACAGTTTGGACTTATATGTCCCTCCTCTACGCATTTGTAGCATCTAACTGGCAGTCGTTCTCCTCCCCTAGAATTTGTTGCTGGTGCTGGTGCTACTGCCGACATCTTCCCGTCATCGTTATATCTTCTCTTCCTGAAATTTCCACTTGAGTTATTTCTTCTATTATCTTAGCCATGATTACCACCAAAGTGGTTACCATTTCTGGCACGATAATTTCCTCCACGATGGTTATCCTTGTTTTGATGATCGTTGCCATTGGTACGATTATCATCGAGTTGTAGGTCATTATTCTTTGATTGAGCTGACTCATTATCACGCTCCAATAACTGAGCCCTATGCACAACATCTGAATATAGAAAAAAATTATGAGAAATGAGATATTGACGTATGTCGGGTTTCAAACCTCTCCAAAATATTCGCGTAATACGTTCCTCATTCTCCACCAAATGAGGTGCAAACCTGGATAACTCCGCGAATTTCGCCTCGTACTAGGACACCATCATGTTGTTCTGATCTAGTCTAATAATCTCTACCTCCTTCATATGACGAATACTTTCAGGAAAGTAGTTGTCATTGAACAGTTTTTGAAACGTTTCCCAAGACATGCTTAGTGCGGCTGGCTGGGTACGCTTCACAGATTCCCACCAGTAATCTGCCTCATTATGGAATATAAAAGTTGCGAATGGAACCTTCTGTTCCTCCGTGCATCCTAAGATATCGAATATCTTGGTAATTTGCTTGACCCATGTCTCCACCTTAATCAGATACGGTTTTCCCCAGAATTCTGGTGGTCCCAACTCTTTAAACTTTTTGGCTGTGACAAATCGTGCATTGCTATCATTTCCACCGGTATTTTGTACATGAGTCTCCCTCGTCTGATTTTGCATGAACTACAAAAAGCTTCTAAATATCCCATCATTCATCATCTGATCAGTGGTGTTGTTCACAAGTGGAACATTATCGGTCTGTGGCACATTCTCCTCACTGGTGAGTAAAGGTGTTTCCACGGTCTCATTTACTCCACTGTTATCATTCTCAGTTGCCATTCTCAATTATTGCCATAAAACAAGGGTTAATTAAAGAAATTATCATATCACATAATATCCATATATTTTGACCAATCAACAAATAAGCTTAGGTAAGACACACTAGCGAATGATTTACTCGTCTCTCCCCTCCTAGTTCTATTCCCCGATCTCCACCAGAGACCATATCCCTAAGCTCTGATACCAACTGTGACGCCCCCAAAATAGGTTCATTCCACCCAACCCATTCTGAGTCGCCAAATACATGGTACAGAAAATAACTATAACTTTCTTATTACAATTATCGTGCAAAATACGACAACACATATAATGTGAGTTTAAATACAAATATTGTCATCTAGACAGTATTTAATCTCAAATAGAGTCCTCATTACAATTATTGATACACTATTTTACAAAATAGTGAGGACTATTAAAACAACTATCTTGAACCATCATTCCATACCCCGACTAGTACCTGCTACATTCTCGCCTCCTTAGAAGAAAAATGGAACAAAAAGGAAAAGGGTGAGCTCAACTATCCCAGTAAAGAATATTATGACTAAGATAATATAGAAAAAATTATCGTTAGTCCTCAACAGGGAAAAATCTGATAGAATACAATAGACAACAAGTTTTAGATCAACAACTGCAGCGAAAACAACAATTCATTAGAAGAGCTAAGTAGAGAATGAAATCTACTATCATCTATGAATTTAAAAGTCCATCATCGATATTTTATCCCTGTAACATCAATCAATATACATCTTGAATCAAAAAGTCATCTTTGCACTACAGGCCAAAGATATTAATCAGTCGGTCATGTTCATCTTTGCACTATGGGCGAAAGATATTCATCAAGAAATAATTCATCTTTGCACTACAGGTTAAAGATATTCAGTAATATCATCATTTAGGACTGAGGATGATGAAAAATATATTTTAAAAAAAATGAATTCAGTGAAACAAAAGAATAAATATTAAGGATTCGTACTTTAAACAATCCAAGTTCAAAAATACTTCATAAATAACCAGAGTGGAGTAAAATTCAAGAATGAAGACCAAAACATAGATCCAATCAAAGATAGGAATCATAACAGACAATCTTGGACACAGAAAAAGAAAATTTATTTTTTCTGTGAATAATGTCGTATTCATGAATAGTGTCGTATACGTGAATAGTATCATATACGTGAATAGTAACTCCGACACTAAAAGATAGAAATTTTACAAAAAAAAATTATCATGCTTCGTGAATAGTACTCGTGAATAGTAACTCGTAAATAGTAACTCGTGAATAGTAACTCATGAATAGTAGCTCATGAATGAATAGTAACCTTAACATGAAAAAATTCTAAATTTGATAAAAAGTCCTAACCAATATTTCGGCATAATGATATTGAAGAAATAATATCGCTTACGAAGAAAGTATCATCCTTTACCTCGAAAGAATAGTACTTCTGGCTGGAATACTGGGTATAGTGCTAAAAAAAACTTGCACCGTATAGCAACACTCAAAGTATCAAAATACTCACAAGAATACGCTCGATAATATAGAGGGAGAAAGAGAAAGAAGATTTCAGTTTCTGGTGTGATTTTCAATTCTAACCTAAGCACCCTATTTATAGGAAATTGCTTAGAACACCAAATCAGAAAATTTAATAAATGAATAATATAATTTTCTTAATTTCCTTAGCACACCACACCAGCTGATTTTAACCATTAACATGTGCCACTCAAATGGAAAAAACATTTTTCTTAATAAAAATAATTAAAACTTCCAAAAATAAATTATTCTAGAACTTCGGAACTTCAATAATTCATAATAAATAGCCCTTTTATCAGAAAAATTTGAACCTTATGACTTTTCCATAGAAAATTACATTATCTACAACTTTGTAAGTTAAAGTTTTTCTAAATTCCAAACTGAAATTGACCAAAATCTACGAACGGGCGATTTTACAGGCTATAATCAAATTTCAGTCTAGAAATGGGGTCCACCGACACATAAAACATGTGTTAATCATTTAATGCAACAAAAATACTATTTCTCCTTATATACTCATATATCCCACATTCATTGTAAAAATATCACTATTATTATATTATTAAAATATAAGAATATATTTAAATGAATTATTTTATCAGAAAAAGATAAAATATTAATTTTTAACAATTGTCACATTAAAAATTTTCTCCATCTATATTCACATAAAATCAATATTTTTCTCATCATATAAATCAATAATTAATTATTCACAAATAATATTACAGAATCACAATACTGGCAACCAGGCCGTTCCTAGGAAAGAGGGGGCTTTCTAATAAGGATTTCTCCTTACTAGCGCGCAATTAGGTGACCAAACCTCTCCTTAGACAGAAATTTCTAGACATTACCAATAATGTTATCTAATAATATTATTCAGATAATATGAATTATTGCTCCGACAATGGAAAATATTGTGTAGTGATAATTATTGAAACAACAGTAATATCAAATATCAACGTGGCAATTATTGAATCAATAAAATAAAATATTGAACAGTAATTACTGTAACAATTATTGAGTAGTGACTTCTTACGTAAGAATCAATAATTGGTACAATACCGTGTGCTACTGTACAACAACGCGTATTACTGTGTTTTAACCACCGGGTATTCCAACAGTATTAACGGTAACAACTACGCCGTTATTTATAAACAACTTATACTTGTCGTTTTTTTCATCCAATCGCTTTCCGTTATGGGGCGCACAAAAGGTTGCGCCGTCGTACGAATATTCCCCGACAGAAAGAATATTTCACGACCAAACGAATATTCTCCAACAACAATTAATATTTTATAACCACTTGCTTATTTAAAATATTTGCGCATTTTACCCATAACTTACCACATTAATCAAATCAACCATTACTATTTCAAAATAATAAATAGAGGAAAATCAATTTTATTTATAAAAAGTTAGGGTCTTACATCTAAAGGCCAAAATCTATAGTCCACATTAAAGGCTACAATCTGAATACAACAACATCAAAACACTTAAGTAACTGACAGATCAAGGAGCTTAAAAATATTGTCAGACGTTGTTCATACGTTCTGGGTTACCCAGAATTTACTCGGTCATGGTCGGTCAACCGACTTTGAGTGATTATATATTGAAATTTGGAAATCGAACAGCTTGGATTCCATCTTCAAATCACAGACCTCATGCCATAGTATGGATTAAAACTTTAAAACAACAAAAATCATAAACGAGGAAGGATCTGTGGCCACTGACATTCGTTTGTCAGACCACATTTCAAGCTCAAGAACAGTTTTTGAAAAATACCATTTTAAGGCACTTTGATGATATGGATCCATGATGGATCACCATATATCATCTAAAACATCTATTAACACAAATATAAACACAAAAACACTAACTCTATCTTAGCATACAAGATCAAAATGAGTCTATGGTTTTATACCTTCTAAATCCAATCCTTGATCTTAGCTCTCCAATCTGATATTAAACGATCTAGGAGCTGGTTATGTGACTGATCTACTTCACAAATTTGGAGGTCTTGGTGGGAGAGAGAGTTGGTGAGAACTTGGGGGAAAAATGACCAAGTTTTGTGACTTTCTCTCTCTTGTATCTTATATAATCAATTGGTGCAATGTATATTGATGATATTGTTGCTGATTTACTGAGATTTTTATGCCACAAAGTCAATTGAGTTGGTGAACCACTAAAGCTTTAGCAAATTATACAAGTTACCTAATTAAAAATGTAAAAAGGCATTTTTGTCATTTGCAATCTAAATTTAATGGCATGATGGTCAATTGCTCAAACCCTTAGGGTTTAACCGTAAGATTCTAACCCTTAGGTTTTAAAACTTTAGTTTCTAGGATTTTTCTAATTAGGATTTTAAAATAGAAAAATTAAGATTTCTAAAATATAATTAGGGTTTCCTAATTAAATTAGGGTTTTCTAATCATACTAATGTTTAATAATTACATTGGTCATGCTAATTAGGATTAGGGTTTCGTAATTAGGGTTTAGGAATGCTGGATTTAAAATTAGGGTTTCCTGGCATACGATTAGGGTTCCTAACTGAGCGTTAGGGTTTCTAATCCTAAGATTAGGATTTTTAATCCCTTATTAGGGTTTATAAATTTTAAACCTTATCCGATCAATCATTGATCAAAACTTCTCTATAGTACAAACACGTACATCTCAATATAATTATTTCAATTATATTTTCTATCGAATCCCTATCCAGAATTAGGGTTAGGTTTTCTAAAGCTATTAAGAATAACTCTACTCTTATTTATCTGTCAATACATAGATTGACCACTTCTCGAAACTCATACCACAGATACACAGTACAATATTAATATTAATAAAAAAAAAGTTATTCGTAAAATTCGAATTATTCAAAATCCCGGGTTATTACATGGTGAATGATAAGTGGTTTTACAATCACTTATTTAGATATCAACTTACTTAATTTGTTGTTTAAATTCATTTTATTGTATAGCTTTTTATGCATTTATGCTTTCTTTTGTAGTTTCATTAGTGAGAACTCTCTTGGTGTAAATGGAGCTAAGCATGATGGATTGATGATGGAAGGAGGAAATGGAGTAAGAAGCTATGCAATGGAAGATGTTAAAAGCTTGTAGCAGAACAATTCAGGGGCAGCTGGTACACGGCGCAGTTGCGCCCAACTTACCCTTTGACACAGCGCAGCTGCGCCAGACAGCCTTCTCGGATGCTCTGCAGGGCAGATGTACCACTCTAAGGCACATACACAGCGCAGCTGCGCCGGTCTATTTCTGCAGGCTGACTTTTAATTAATTTGTCCAATACAATTATTTCTTGGATAAGGGGCATATGAACTAAACTCATATATAGTTGGACTTATATAAGTATGAAAAGAGATTCCACCCCTTGGGGGATCACTTAGCTATTATTGCTTTTTCTCTTTACTTTCAATTTTAGATTAGACTAGATTTAGTAGTTATTTTATAGATCTTATTAAATCTGAAGATTTAAAGAATTTAGATAACACTAAATGTGACGCCCCCAAATCCGGGTCTCTTTTAACCTAACAAATGGTGCTACATGGTACTAATAACTGTACATTCATTCTAATGAATCAACATCAAAATATGTGTTCCAACGACATTCTTATTACATTAATTATAATAAATCCCGTTCCTAGGTTCTTAAAAAATTACATTCTTTGTTCATCATAATATAATACATATACCTACTAGTCTATTACAAGATAAACTAATCATCCGTCTTCGCCTTGCCTTCATCTCTATTGGAAACTTCGGTTCGCTCGTCCTTAGCTGCATTCATATGGTTCAAGCAAGAGTGAGCATAACAAGCTCAACAAGTACAACAATTTCATTTAAAAATCACCCTTGAAACATAGGAATCATATATTTTTAGTAACTGAATAATAGTTACGAAGTACTATCAATAATTCAAAATAGCATTCCTTCTCCTTCAAAACGTTTAACAATGACAATATTCAGTAAAACATCAATTCTGGTCCAAGACCATGAGCATTTCATAATTTCTTTGAAAAGGACAACCCGACACGAAGTCCGTAAGTCCGATATAGCTTACGAGCACTTCTAGGTGATCAGCCTATAGTACTCTATGTTGATCAACACTACATCCCTTAAACGTATGTACGTTTAAGTTTTGGCAACCTCACGTGCCCATCGAATAATCGATGAAAATACTTTTGTTTATTCATAGACAAACTTACCTTTAAATTTGTACCAAATACTTGGCATAGGATAGCGTTAACAGTTCTATATTGAAAGACTTGTAAATCAATCAATCTATCACGATTAGTCTAGCTGAGTTAAAACTGGTATCGACTCTTTCTTTAAATCCATACATGCATCTCATAACTTGAATCATTTGAAAACTTGGCTAACACGAAGATTAGACAAGCGTTTAAGAAAAACTTGCCTTCAACGTCTGCTACAGTATAATAACTTTTCCTTTGAGTCTTTACGGTCTTTACAACATATAATCACGTAACATACCACATTAGGTCATGAATGAACATACATAGTTCCTAAAGAATCTTACCTTTCTTCTCAATCTAATCATGCATTAGATTTGTTATTTATTGGTTCCAGCTTTCTGTCGTTCTTTTACATCATTCTTACCAACTTTTTTCCTTTCTATAAGTTAATTGAAATTATTTCATTAACACAACTCAGTTCGAGTTAAACATCCTTCCTTACGGCTTACTAATGTCCTTACATTATTAATCGAAACTTGATCGCCATTGGTGAAGTACCAACTTTGAATACCATTCATGGTTTACTTAATTACCCTTCACGTGCTTCTTTTTAAATTATTCTTTCTTTCAAACTCTAATGCATTGCTTAAGGTTATACATCTAAATTATGTTACATTAAGTTGATTAAGAATTTAATTCAATCTTTATTCGTTTCTCCTTTCCTTTACAATCAAAACCTTTCTTTTCCATCTACATTCTAGTGTTGGCGCTACGGCGCCAGCTTTTGAACTGCATCTCGCGCTGCGGCGCCGTCCATTAGGGCTTGGCGACCGGACTCGGTGCTGGGGCGCGAGTCCCTTTGTGATGCCCCCAAATCCGGGTCTCTTCCAACCCGACAGATGGTGCTACACGATACTACCATTCATTCATTCATTTCATTGTACAGTCTCAAAAAGACTAATATATCTCTTATATATTCAAAATAATCTTATATTCATAACCCATTCGTTTGTTCTTGTTATAATATCAAATATATTACAATCATTCATCTATACTATTACATAAGAACTCTAAGGGGTCGTCTTCGCTTTTCCCTTATCTTTGCCTGAGCCTTTGGTCCGCTCGATCTTAGCTGTGTTCATATGATTCAAGCAAGAGTGAGCATGACTAGCTCAGCAAGTACTACAATTCTAATAAACAATATGTTAGAAACATAGAACTTATATACCTTCAATAACTGAACAATAGTTACGAAGTACTATCGATAATTCAAAATAGCACTTCTTTTCATTCAAAACGTTTTCCAACAACAATATTAAGTAGAATATCAACTAAGGCTCGAGACCATGAGCAGTTCATAATTTCTTTTGAAAAGGACAACCCGACACTAAGTCCGTAAGTCCGGCATAGCTTACGAGCACTTCTGGGTGATCAGCCCATAGTACTCTATGTTGATCAACACTACATTCATTAAACGTGTATACGTTTAAGTTGTGGCAACCTCACGTGCCTGTCGTTAAACGACAAAAACATTTTTAGCATACTTGGTATTCGATTGAAAACCTTACCAATATAACTCAGTAAACATTAATCATGCTTGACAAAATCATAATATAAGTCTTGCCGAAAGAATTGGCTTTAGACTTCATCATTCAAGACTTTATGCGAAAAAATACATGAATTACAAAGCTTGTCCATAATGAACTGGAACAAGGGTTTAGAATACTTGCATTCAGTGTTTGCTTACTGATTATCACACGTACACTTTAAGTTTCTAAGTCTCTACAATACACGATCATATAGCATACCACATTAGGTCTTATATAATCAAGTAAGTATACTATTATATCTTACCCTTCATCTCAATCTAAATTCTGACTTAGATCTGTTATTATGGTTTCCGGCTTTTCATTACGTCATTCACATTACGTTAACGTTCAATTGATTATTAACTCTAATCATCATACATTACATGTCTAACAATGTCTTAACAATGTCATATCCACACCTTAATTCATTACATATGAGTTCTCTTTCATTCTATACTTGCAAACATTTTTCTCTTTCATTCTATACTTTCATTCCCTCATATTAACATCTTGACATACATACTTCATTAACTTATAAACATAATAACTTATTACTTATTCTTTGTGAGTTTATAACTTATAAAAGTATAACCACCTTATGAATTTACTTTGCATGACTTTATCATAGCTTAAATCTTTTAACCATCATCCTTGCTTCTTATTATCATACAACCTTATTATTACAACATAAGACAAGTTCCTACAAATTCTTCCTTGTTTCACAACTTATATGATTACAATTAGCTTATTCATGACTTAAACAACTGAAATCTATTAATTAATCATTCTTATCATTCCTTAGTATACATGTTCTACCACTACCCCCTTCTCTAACAATTGAATAGAAAGAGAATTATGGTTTAAGTTCTTACCTATGAAGATCACTTGCCTAACCTTTAATCTCCTTCTTGCTTCTTGAATTCTCAAAGCCTAACTTGTTCTAGCTTTTGTAACTTTTTCTCTCTAACCAATAAGCTATAAGTTATTGGATAAAAAACTAACAACGAACAAATGAGCTAGCAAGCTTCCTATTTATAGGAAAGTCTAAGTTAGGGTATAATGGTCATACGGCCACTCCACCTCCTTAATCACCTCCTTACTATTCATTACCTAGACATTAAGTTAACTTGGCCTCCACATTTACTTAACTCTTAAGTATACTTGCTTAGCACATAGCTTATCCTTTACTTGCTCATCACAACACTTAGCCATTAAGTTACTTGGTCATCACATAAAAGCACTTTACTTGCTCATCACACATAAGCACTTTACTTAGCTTTTAAGTTAATTAACTTATCCTTTGCTTATCCCTTAAGTCTACTTGCTCATCACACTTAATTCTTGGTCACCAATTCACCCATATGATCATGGGTTGCCCCATGGATCCTCCTAATTCTTTGGATTCTTACTTTGGGCTTAAGGTTTAATTAACCTAACTTATACATTGGGCTTGAAATTAAACAAACACTTGGGCTTGTTCATTAAGTTACATTGGACTTAACATTACAAATATTTGGGCATTACATTAATTCTTATTGGGCTTTATTGTTATCCCAATTAGACATTACAATTTCCTACACAATTCAACCAATTCATTACATATGGCTTAAAGCCTTATAACGTATAATTTACGTATTAATCTCATATTCTAACTCGTATACTTATTCAACATATACAACATATCATCCTTCATACATACTCGTATTCATTACCTCGTACAATACCTACGCATTATAAGATCATCGCTTTAATTAATTTATACGCATTTAAATTCCTTCTCGAAAGTCACTTTTCCTAAATGTTAGGTTTTAAGTCCGCAGGTGAAAAATTATGTTTTCCATAACTGAAATATTATTGGATATTCCATCTCACCTCGATATTATATCGCTACGTATTTCTCGAAAATTCAAAAATAATTCCCGAGTGTAAATCGATGAATAGTATATTTCAAAAAATTTCTCGGAAAACTTTTATTTTCGTTTTGAAAATTCAAACACTTTAATTCTACTACGTAGCCAAAATACTACGACGTTCCGACATGTTTAGGTCATAGAACGACCTTCAATTAGCTTACTCCCTTAAATAATCAATTAAATTCATTTAATCCTCATAATTAAATAAAATTTTAATTCTCCTAAAAATCTGATTTTTCTCGGGCATTACATTCATCCCTTCTTATAAGAATTATGCCCCCAGAATCTCGCTATATATAAATAAACAAATGAGGAAAAAAATTTCTTCATTTTAATCTCGAGTTCCCACAATGCTTCTTCGACATTGTGATTCTCTCATTTCACCTTCAACGAAGGTATTATCTTAATTTACATGACTTGTCACTTCCTATCAGTAATTTGAGTCGGAAGTTAACCACTTATTAACATATTACGCTACCTTACTTTTATTAGTCCTTCTTTGAATTCCTAATTATTTAGAACTCAAATTTCTCCCTCAAACCAAGATTATACTTAGTCTTCTCTTTATCTTGCATCATCTTCTTCATTTGTCGGCATTCCTCGTTACCTAATTGTACTTACTTAACTCGTTCCATTACCATGGATTAAGTCTATGTTGTGAATAACCTTTCTACTACTCCATTCCATAGTTTAACTTCTAACTCCGCTTTCGCCATTTTTGTTATTAACTTATTCTGAGTTGTTAACATCGATAGCTTTTCACTAACCTTCCTTACTTAACGCGTCATTTTCTAAATTTACCTTCCCTATATGATATAAGATATCACAAATCTCTTTCAACTGCATATTCAACTCCTTCTGTGTAACGATATATTTCAGAATTCTATAGTCCGTGTATAACTCACACTTCTCCCCGTACAAATACTATCTTCAGATTTTTTTTTTTTCAAAAACTACAGCTGCTAATTATAGATCATAAGTAGGATAGACCTTCTCATAATCCTTTACCTGGCGTAATGCATATGCAATGACCTTGCCATGCTACAAGAGCGCGCAATCTCGTCATCTATGCAAAACATCGAGATACACTACAAAATTCCACGCATCATCTGATAAAGACAATACAGGTAACTCACTTATCTTTCCTTTTTCACATATCATTCCCAACATCCCTATCAATTTGCCACTGACTTGCTCAGTTTCCCTTACGAAAAACCTAACTTCAGTACATCTATCAACCCAAAAGACATAACCAGAAACTTATCATAACTATAACGAGTTCTGAACGTCATCTTAGTTACCTTCCCTCTTCCTCACTTTCAACTGACGATACCCCATACAGAAATCTATCTTTAAAAAAAATACTTTGCCCTTTTCAACTGATACATTAGATCATCGACACTGGGCAACGGTTATTTATTCTTAACCGTTAACTTATTTGTTATATATTTGACTTACGCATTGGTTTATGTGACGCCCCCAAAATAGGCATACATCACCTATTCTGAGTCGTCAAATACATGGTACAGAATACAAATACAATCGTTAATATACGACAAGAGAGCTGTGAGTTTTAATACAAATACTGTCTTCTACACAATATCCACTCTCAGAATAAGTCCTCGTTACATTTATTGTCACACTATTTAACAGAATAGTGAGGACTACAAATACTATCATCTGGTCAATCACTCCGTTCCCCGACTCGTCCCAGCTATATTCTCATTTCCTGAAGAGAACAATGAAAGAAAGGGTGAGCTCAACTAGCCCAATAAGAAATATTATGACTAAGATAATGCAAAATAAATTATCATTAGCCTTAAACAGTGTTAAACTGATACAATATAACAAACATCAAGTTTAACTGTAGCGGAACAAGCAGCCCATTAGAAGAGTCAAGTAGAGAATAAAATCTACTATCTTCTATGATTTAAAAGGTTTTTCATGACTTTTATCGCTGAGACTCAGCTTAAAAAATAATCCACATCATCGAATCTCCCCTGCACTATGGCCAAGGATATTCTTTAGTATCACGTCCACAATTATCCATGCACTACGGGCCAAAAATATTTGTGTATTCATTAATGGTCATGATCATGCCAACCACTATCCATCAATGCACTACGGGCCAATGAGGACTTTTACCACATCATTTGTAACATTACGGTAATGATTATACTGAATAATCCCTGGTCATAATCATACCAAGTCCATCTATGCACTACAGGCCACAGATAACTTTCAACATAATATAAACATGAGGATGATGACAATGATATAAGAATTCAATAAAACAAGTTCAGGAATTAATTTATCTAGGAACTAATAACGTCCAAATTGTCAACATGGTACTGCTTTGTGGAGTAAAATTCAAGAATGCTCGAAAGAATATTTTCATGAAAAGATACTGGATGAAGCGCAAATATCAGGGATATTCCACTAATTTCATGGAGTATAAAAGTCAAAACTTTAACCAACTGAATATAATAAAGAATGGAATAACAAAAGAAATCACCATGCATGCGATAGACCGCACAGACAGGTTATTCCAACAGGAAAATAAATAATGAAACCAGGTCCGGCGTAAACGCACAGATAGGATATTCCGACAGAATAATAAATAATGGAACTAGGTCCGGCGTAAGTGCACAGATATGATATTCTGACAGAATAATAAATAATTGAATAATAGAAGAATTTTACCAAGTATAGGGTAGCCCGCATATACAGGTTATTCCAACAGAATAATAAAGACTGGAATAACAGAAGTTCTCTTCATGAATAAGAAAGAAAGAATACCCTTTACGAGTACAACAAATAATATCCTTTACCGTAAAAGAAACTTGATATCGGAGTAGTGAAGTAGCAGAATACTTTTCTTCTTTCTCTCTATAGTTTCTCTCTCTAGAGTTTCAGTGAATTCGTAAGAAAATAATGAAGGAATGAGCTTCTATTTATAGAAAAATGGACTGTATAGTAACTAACTCATGAACGGACTAGATTGATTTACTTTAATCTAACGGTCCATATTTAAAGCAAAATCTTTTAAATAAAATATAATATATTCTATTTATAATCTAATAAAATAAATAACTTTATAAAAGATTTTACTATGCAAACACTATGCAGACACTATGCAAAGACTATGCATAATAAAATATAATATATTCTAATTATTGTCCAATAAAACAGATAACTTTATAAAAGTATTATGTTTTATATAAAAAGATTTTACTATTAGCCTAATAAAACGAATAACTTTATAAAAATATTCTGTTTATATAAAAAGTTTTTCTATTACATTAATAATACCAATAAAACAAAACTGAGTGAGTTATCACGTAAGTATCAATAATCAATATCGTGTGTTACTATGCAACCATGCGTATTACTGTACTTTTACTACCGAGTAGTTCAACAGTATTAATAGTAAAACTTCCGTCGTTATTTTCATAAAGTATTTTTGTCGTTTTCTCAATCTGACAATAATTCCGTTGTGGGGTCCATCAATGATTGTGTCGTCGTACGAATATTCCCTGTTAAAATGAATATTCCCCGACCAATCGAATATTATATAGCAACTTGCGTACTTTACAAAATTTATAAATATTACCCACAACTATAACATATCAATTTCACTCCATAATATTCCAAAATGATATTTATAGAAAATTCATCTTTATTTATAAAAGTTGGGGTCTTACAACCTCCCTTTCTTATAAAATTTCGCCCTCGAAATTAGGGTACGTACCTGGTATATCAAAGATGTAAGGATACCTTGACTTCATTTCAGATTCTAACTCCCATGTAATTTCTTCAACATCGTGGTTTCTCTACAAAACTTTGACTTGAGGTATAACCTTGGAGCATAGAATATGTTCCTTCTTATCCAAGATTTGAACAGGAACCTCTTCATACGTTAAATCTTCCGCTATTTCGTCCGGTTCTAATTTAATAATGTTATTCGGGTCTTCCACATATTTACGTAACATGAATATGTGAAAACATTATGAACACGAGACATACTTGGCGGTAAAGAGAGTTTATAGGCCACAGTTCCTACTCGATCGAGGATTAAAAATGGGTCAATGAATCGAGAATTGAGCTTTCCTCTCTTCCCAAATCTCGTAACTCCTTTCCACGGAGCAACTCGAAAAAACACATGATCTCCTATATCAAATTCCACGTCCTTTCGATGAAGATCAACATAACTCTTTTATCGATCTTGTGAGGTTTTATACGTTACCGGATCATTTGAATCTTTTTCGTAGTCATACGTACCAACTCCGGTCCCAACAACGTTGCTTCACCCACCTCATCCTAGCATACTGGAGAACGACACTTTCTTCCATACAATGCCTCGAATGGAGCCATGCCAATACTTGCTTGATACTATTGTTGTAGGAAAACTCCACCAATGGTAAGAACTTATCCCAACTTTCCTTGAAGTCAAGGACACAGAGTCTTAATAAATCTTCAAGAGTTTGAATAGTCCTCTCCGATTGTTCGTCCGTCTGGGGATGATATGCCGAACTAAATCATAAATCTGTGCCCATAGCTTTTTGCAAACTAACCCAAAATCGTGAAGTGAATCTTATGTCTCGATCAGAAACTATGGATACTAGCATACCATGCAGTCTTACTGTAACGACCCCAAAATCTATACAATTTAAATCCCAACTTTGGTCGTTAACCATACATTCAACCTCTAAATAATACATCATTATTCGATGTTAAACTTAATAAAATTACAGAATATTTAAAACTTTTATACATTTCCTTCTTTCTTGCCCTGAATCGCAACCATTACATTACATCTCTTTGATTCAATCTGTGTCATGAATTGTTACAACAAAATAACTATACAAAGTCTTACATCATAACTAAATATCCATATACATTAGATAGCTCAACTTACATTTCAACAACATGTTACGTTCAAAATATGAAATACATTTCTCATAAAACATAAGTAATCTTTGTGAATACAGATCTCTATAACTCACATAGCACGTATCTTTACCTTAAAATCTTGACCTGCAAAAGTGGTTATTTGCAAGAGTTAGCTTGACAGCCCAGCAAAGTCTAAAAGTTTTCATACATCACATAACACATAATAACATGCTCGATATACATCTCATTAAAGTAACATGGCATACATGCTTTTAATTCACATAGCAAATATAAAGATTGAGTTCCTTACTCAATCATCATTACTTAGCCAAAACAATGCAGTCATATATTGACTTTAACATTTCATGATTTTAACATGCATAACATTTCATGTAATTTAAAACAATTCATCAAATCCACGTAGAAAATAGGAACCGAAAGACTTGCCTTGATCGTTGTTTACCAATAACAGTTTAACAGCTTACAGCTATCTGCACTTCATGTGCCCTACGCAATTATATAATCATACACATCAAATATTAGTAACATAACAACACATAGTAATTGTAATGTAAACTCTACTCTATGTCTCATAATCTCTCCTATTAATAAATACACAATGTTCAACTTAATTGTGTTAACTTTCAACTTATATCTCATTGTATTTTATATTCGCAGTTCATTCAAGTGCTTAAGTCTTGCTAGGACTACTTATTGGTTTTATATTAAACACATTCCATATCTTATAATATCATTTTCAATTGAATTGAAATACTTTTTAAGTTCATTAACACATGGCACGGCGTTTCAACTTTCATTCGTCACACGCCCGATTTGCCTCTCTTGTGTATGCTTACTATGCTTCTATAACTCATCTAATACATCATATATTAATGTTAAGCATCATTATATTTACTATTATTCATGTTTTGTAACTTAGGACATCATCTTTTATGGTCTGGAGCACTACACATGCATATGTGCATGTCCGACGCCCTCCGATTGCCTCCGAAAACACAACAGTCCTAAAGATGACCATTTTGACCCATCCTAATGACCTCAAATTAAAAAACTTAAAGAATGAAAGTTGTAGGTCTACTCGTCCCCGTTCCGGATCATCTTGAATCACTTCAATCGGAGTTCGTATGAGGAAGTTATGGCCATTTTACTACAGGAGATCAAAACTGTCCAACCCAGACTTCTGTCCCCGCGTTGGGGCGCGAGGACTAAGCCAACTAGTGGCGCTGGGGCGCGAGATTGGCGTTGGGGCGCGAATTTCAGCGCTGGGGCGCCAACTTCTAGCGTTGGGGCGTGAATTTTGGCGCCGGGGCGCAATTTTTGGCGCTGGGGCTCAAATTTTGGCGCTGGGGCGCCGAAACTTGCAGAACCCAAACGAAGAACAGAATAACAAAACTTTGGACTAATTACTACTGCTAACATCTAAATTAAGACGTAAAACTTATAAAGATTACTCATAAACATTTACTTATCATACATATACCAATTTAAAACAGTTAAATAATAATTTAAATCCTTGAAACCATAGTTTCAACCCAAAAACTCCATTGTTAACATTTGTTAACACAGTGAGCACTGTAAATCATAGTTATAAAACAATTTGATTTATTCTAACTATATTCTATTAAATTCTTACCCAATTCATATAATCACAGTTCAATTTCATGATTATCATACAATACAAGTATAATATTTGGTACTCTGCAAACCACATTTATACATATATGTTCACTGTAATTTCGCTTCCTTTTTTTTTCTTTAACATGTAATTAATATGAAATCTTATAAGCATACTACACATACAATCACATATCTGTCTATGCCAGTATAACAATTACAAAAATATAGTTTTACAAGAATTTTGTAAAAACCTTCTACTCAGTGAAAAAAAGAAATAGGCAGAGACATAAATTATATGTGTATCTAGTATTAAGGTCATAGACATACCTTTTGTTGTTAAGAAATTCGTGTTAAGGTCTTATAATAGCTTATAGAACTCAGCTCTTGTTGCTTCTCTTTCTCAGACTCTCTCAAAATCTCTGCACCATTCTTTTAGCAGACAACTCTTTTCTTAGACTCAAGTTTAACAATAAGACGTAAACCCAAAATCCAACTGATAATTCAGTGGTAAACAAAAGAACGGTTATGGCCATAACAAACCTAATAATTGACATCGGTTATAAAACGAATAACTTATAAATATATATATTTTAGTTATTAATAATTTAAATTTCAAAATCCAAAAGCCGTAGGGCTTTGTTTGGTAAAAACCATTTAAAAGTTAAACACTTAATACCAATAAGTCTTGTTTGGCAAAATAAATTAAAACTACTTTAATTTATTTTAACAACCACTTATAATATAGTTATTTGTCACACTTCTAATTAATTAAGTTTTCATACTTAATTTAATTAATTCTAATAACAATTCATTGCATAATATAATAATTTATTTAATCATTATACATTATCTAACTTAATTATTAAATTAAATTAGATTACTATTTCAAAATAATTACTTTCCTTAACTCATTAATTATTTATTAAACAAATAAATAATCAAATCACATCAAATCAATTAAATAAATACTTATTCAACAATAAACACATCAATTAAATATTTATATAATTCAATAAATATTTAAATATTATAATAAAAATCTAGATTGTTACATCATTCCCTCCTTACAAGGATTCTGTCCTCAGAATCACAACTCAAACCACTCATTCGTTACAATCTTCCCTACTTACAAAGATTCTGTCCCCAAAATCGAAGACACAAATTACACAAATAACTCAGAGAAATCTTTCATCATTTTATCTAAATATAGATTTTATATTTCCTACTACATTCATTACCTAACAAATTTTAAGTTTCATTTCATAACTTTCTTTTGAACTCAATTATATTTTGAGTATTATATATCTTTTAACCCATTCATTTCCTTTTCTAAGGATCGTTATCATAAATACTCGGGAATCGCTATCATAAACACTCGGGATATTACATTCACCCTTTCTTCTAAGAATTTCGTCCTCGAAATTTTATTTATTAATTTTTATTCATTCAATCTATCAAAGTAGATTTTTACGTCACTACTTCATTCATTCATTGGCTTCTATAACCACTTTCTTTCCACAAATATCATTCTACAATTATTAAACTTTTCTATTAAAAGTTTCACATTATTCTTTGATAACTCATCTACTTCTCACTTCAAAATCTCTTTTTCTCATTTAATCAACACATTCATCATTCAGTGTCGTATTCTACGACTTACTTCTTTCTAAGGAATATTTTCCTTTTTCACTTCCATCTTGCAGAATAACAAGAATCTTCCACAATTGTTCAATAATTTGGAAGTAGTATGAATAACTCAGGAATATAAAAGATTCCAAATCATGCTGAGGGTCACAAGACCACAAACTATGTCCACAGTTTCAAGTAATCTTTCAACTTCAACTTTAACAGTCATAAGACTATAAGGACCCCCGTACTTAGGGTGTTAAGCCCTTCGTACGATGTATTGTGCACAAATATTTAAACGCTATGCATATGTCCATAGTTATAAGTAATCTTTCAACTTAAACTTTAACAATCATAAGACTATAAGGACTCCTCGTACTTAGGGTGATCAGCCCTTCGTACAATGTATTGTGCACAAACATCTCAACGCCTCCGCGTAATCCCCTATAAAAGGGTTGTTCATCTAAGCTTTTCAACATCTGAATCCGCACCAAAACAATTTGGTTTGGCATAACCTCTCAAGAAACTCTTGAATTTCATGAACATCTTTCAATATTTGTCTAGCTGAATCAAATAGCATAGACTTCTACAATAACTCGAACATTAACCGAAATATACATATACATACATACATATGTATTCTCATATCTTAAAGAAATCTCAAAAATCTTTTTATGACGTCATGATACCGCACTGTATTTACAGTTCGTTGAGGATTCCGTCATTTGGTGACTTTATCATACTACATCATACAATAGTGGGCTGACGATCCTTAGATCACATCCAACACTAGGTAATACTGCATTGATGACTCCATCGTTTTTATCATCTTTGCACCAGGTTACATGATGCATTAATGATATAAAATACATTTTGATATATTGTAAATTATTTTTGTCTAGCCGAAGTAATTAGCATAGACATACGAATAATAGTATTTGTTGTTAAAACTCATTGGTTCCATCATTTGATCCAATGTTTTTTCAAAAAATAAAAGTGTAAACATCAGCACGAAGTCAATAAATTTCGAAAGTCTAGCATAGCTAGTAGATTTAGAATACCTGTGCTTCCACCATCAACTCCACTTTCTATAATGATCCATTGCTTAATAGGTCTATCTATTCCTATCATCCTCAATACTCCATTCACACTTAATTATACCCTAGTTCATCAAACTTACCACACGTTATGAGTTCAGGAACTTGCCACAATTATATGAGTTTAAGAACTTATCCTAGTCAGACCATAGGCGTCCATTCGTTGAGGGGTTCAAAATCATACCATATAATTATGAGTCACGAACCTACCATAAGTATGAGTTTTAAGAACTCGCACTTAACCTTATAATATTCTCTAACTATACTCTACCTATCGGTTATACACATGAGAAAAGAATCACCTTCTCAACAAGCATATAACAAATAGCGCGACACAAACATTCCAATGATTATCAATGTGATAAACTGAGTGCAAGCACAAAACCCTCACCCATACAAAGATTTGTACAACTCAGCCATCACATGAGACCTCAATTGAAATCCCACCTAACTCTATCTTGCTTATAACTTGCCCTTTGCTCGATACGAATTCCTCGTATCACATCATCTATAACTTCTCGTGGGTTATCTCGTACTATTTCATAGTACTCTATCTTCATAGCATTAAGCTATAATTATTCAAATATTACAGACCATCTTTCTTTTATAACTTAAACAGATCACGTCGTGACCTTATTCTATAATCATCTTTCTTAAAATTCTTTTGTTAACTCGTGATCGTTTTGTTTTACGATCCTCATTCTTTCTCTTTTTCATCATTTACGACATTATTCGTTATCTTGGTTATTGGAGTTAGGAAACTCCCATTTCTTATCTTTATATCTCTTCAAGATTCTTCTTTGAATCTTCTTGTTTATATAACAATTCTTACTTTAAGAATTCCTAACTTCAGTTACATCGCTCAAAATTTCATTCGAGTTCTACACTTTCATCATACGTGTCCATTTCTACACTTGGTACACATCGAGTCTCTAACAGTTTCAATATGGTACGCTGAGTGGTTTCCCACAAACAACCAACAAACTAGGTTCCGAGTTGCTAGTTCGTATATACCTCCGCTCCATGAAGGAATCGTTTAGCCCAGATACCATATATCAACTATTAAAGAGTACAATTGTACCACGCTTAGACATAACTCTCTATTCATAACTTCTTTATCATTCTCTTTTTATAGACATTGTCTATTTATTATCACCTTACATCCTTATTATTGGAGTTGGGTAACCCCACATTCATATTCCTGATAACTCTGCGAGATTCTTCTTTGAATCCTTTTACGCAAGTTTAAATCTCTTATTGTTCAAATTCTATTTGAGTTTATTCATTCTTTATCTTCACCTCTCTTCTCTAAGGTTATAGCCTACGGTACTCCTACCTAAGGTTTATAACCTACAGCTTTGATACCAACTGTAACGACCCCAAAATCTATACAATTTAAATCCCGACTTTGGTCGTTAACCATACATTCAACCTCTAAATAATACATCATTATTCGATGTTAAACTTAATAAAATTGCAGAATATTTAAAACTTTTTTACATTTCCTTCTTTCTTTCCCTGAATCGCAACCATTACATTACATCTCTTTGATTCAATCTTATGTCATGAATCGTTACAACAAAATAACTATACAAAGTCTTACATCATAACTAAATATCCATATACATTAGATAGCTCAACTTACATTTCAACAACATGTTACGTTCAAAATATGAAATACATTTCTCATAAAACATAAGTAATCTTTGTGAATATAGATCTCTATAACTCACATAGCACGTATCTTTACCTTAAAATCTTGACCTGCAAAAGTGGTTATTTGCAAGAGTGAGCTCGACAGCCCAGCAAAGTCTAACAGTTTTCATACATCACATAACACATAATAACATGCTCGATATACATCTCATTAAAGTAACATGGCATACATGCTTTTAATTCACATAGCAAATATAAAGATTGAGTTCCTTACTCAATCATCATTACTTAGCCAAAACAATGCAGTCATATATTGACTTTAACATTTCATGATTTCAACATGCATAACATATCATGTAATTTAAAACAATTCATCAAATCCACGTAGAAAATAGGAATCGAAAGACTTGCCTTGATCGTTGTTTACCAATAACAGTTTAACAGCTTAAAGCTATCTACACTTCATGTGCCCTACGCAATTATATAATCATACACATCAAATATTAGTAACATAACAACACATAGTAATTGTAATGTAAACTCTACTCTATGTCTCATAATCTCTCCTATTAATAAATACACAATGTTCAACTTAATTGTGTTAACTTTCAACTTATATCTCATTGTATTTCATATTCGCAGTTCATTCAAGTGCTTAAGTCTTGCTAGGAATACTTATTGGTTTTATATTAAACATATTCCATATCTTATAATATCCATTTCAATTGAATTGAAATACTTTTTAAGTTCATTAACACATGGCACGGCGTTTCGACTTTCATTCGTCACACGCCCGATTTGCCTCTCTTATGTATTAATGTTAAACATCATTATATTTACTATTATTCATGTTTTGTAACTTAGGACATCATCTTTTATGGTCTGGAGCACTACACATGCATATGTGCATGTCCGACGCCCTCCGATTGCCTCCGAAAACACAACAGTCCTAAAAATAACCATTTTGACCCATCCTAATGACCTCAAATTGAAAAACTTAAATCATGAAAGTTGTAGGTCTACTCGTCCTCGTTCCGGATCATCTTGAATCACCTCAATCGGAGTTCGTATGAGGAAGTTATGGCCATTTTACTACAGAAGGTCAAAACTGTCCAACCCAGACTTCTGTCCCCGCGTTGGGGCGCGAGGACTAAGCCAACTAGTGGCGCTGGGGTGCGAGATTAGCACTGGGGCGCGAATTTCAGCGCTGGGGTGCCAACTTCTGGCGCTAGGGCACGAATTTTGGCGCCGGGGCGCAATTTTTGGCGCTGGGGCTCAAATTTTGGCGCTGGGGCGCCGAAACTTGCAAAACCCAAACGAAGAACAGAATAACAAAACTTTTGACTAATTACTATTGCTAACATCTAAATTAAGACGTAAAACTTATAAAGATTACTCATAAACATTTACTTATCATACATATACCAATTTAAAACAGTTAAATAATAATTTAAATCCTTGAAACCATAGTTTCAACCCAAAAACTCCATTGTTAACATTTGTTAACACAGTGAGCACTGTAAATCATAGTTATAAAACAATTTGATTTATTCTAACTATATTCTATTAAATTCTTACCCAATTCATATAATCACAGTTCAATTTCATGATTATCATACAATACAAGTATAATATTTGGTACTCTGCAAACAACGTTTATACATATATGTTCACTGTAATTTCGCTTCCTTTTTTTTTCTTTAACATGTAATTAATATGAAATCTTATAAGCATACTACACATACAATCACATATCTGTATATGCCAGTATAACAATTACAAAAACATAGTTTTACAAGAATTTTGTAAAAACCTTCTACTCAGTGAAAAAAAGAAATAGACAGAGACATAAATTATATGTGTATCTAGTATTAAGGTCATAGACATACCTTTTGTTGTTAAGAAATTCGTGTTAAGGTCTTATAATAGCTTATAGAACTCAGCTCTTGTTGCTTCTCTTTCTCAGACTCTCTCAAAATCTCTGCACCCTTCTTTTAGCAGACAACTCTTTTCTTAGACTCAAGTTTAACAATAAGACGTAAACCCAAAATCCAACTGATAATTCAGTGGTAAACACAAGAACGGTTATGGCCATAATAAACCTAATAATTGACATCGGTTATAAAACGTATAACTTATAAATATATATATTTTATTTATTAATAATTTAAATTTCAAAATCCAAAAGTCGTAGGGCTTTGTTTGGTAAAAACCATTTTAAAGTTAAACACTTAATACCAATAAGTCTTGTTTGGCAAAATAAATTAAAACTACTTTAATTTATTTGAACAACCACTTATAATATAGTTATTTGTCACACTTCTAATTAATTAAGTTTTCATACTTAATTTAATTAATTCTAATAACAATTCATTGCATAATATAATAATTTATTTAATAATTATACATTCTCTAACTTAATTATTAAATTAAATTAGATTACTATTTTAAAATAATTACTTTCCTTAAGTCATTAATTATTTATTAAACAAATAAATAATCAAATCACATCAAATCAATTAAATAAATACTTATTCAACAATAAACGCATCAATTAAATATTTATATAATTCAATAAATATTTAAATATTATAATAAAAATCTGGATTGTTACACTTACAATCTCGTTTATGTACATACGAGCAAGACGTTCAAGTGTATAAGTTTCTCGTATTGGTAAGAAATGAGCAGACTTGGTCAATCTATCAACAATGACCCAAATTGCATCAATGCCTTGAGAAACCTTGCGAAGACCAGTAACGGAATCCATGGTAATGTGCTCCCACTTCCATTCTGGAATTTCAAGTGGTTGCAATGGACCTTTTGGTACTTGATGCTCCGCTTTGACTCGTTGACAAGTTAGACACCTTTAGATAAACAGTGCTATCTCTCTCTTCATATTACTCCACCAAAATATATGACGAAGATCACGATACATTTTGGTACTCCTAGGATGGATTACAAACGGTGTGTTGTGCGCCTCCATCATGATTTTATACTTTAAATTAGGGTCGTTAGGAACACAAAGTCTGGAGTTGAGTCGAAGTATTCATTCTTCATCGATTCTTGCTTCTGGCATAACACCTTCTTGCACTTTCTTCCTCATACACATCAGCTCCAGGTCTGTAGCTTGAGCAGCCTTAACTTTATCAATTAAAGTCAGTTCTACTCGTATATTCGCCATCATCACATGGGTCCCTGGAGTCTTTAACTCTATCTCCATCCTTTGCAAGTCGCACAAAATGGGCCTTTGCGTTGACAATATCGCACTCGTACTTGCATATGATCTTCTACGCAATGCATCAGCTACCACGTTTGCTTTTCTAGGGTGGTATTGGATGGTATGATCATAATCTTTCAACAGTTCCAGCCAACGTCGTTGTCGCATGTTGAGTTCCTTTTGAGTGAAGAAATATTTGAGGCTATTATGATCCGTAAAGATCTCCACTTTCTCCCCATACAAGATTACCTCTAAATTTTAAGTGCGAAGATAACATCTGCCAACTCTAGATCATGAGTAGGATAATTCCTCTCATATTCTTTGAGTTGTCTTGGGACATAGGCTATGACTTTCTCACGTTGCATGAGAACACATCCCAACCCTTTGCTCGAAGCATCACTGTAGATGACAAATCCCTCCGAGCCAGATGGTATTGTCAGAACAGGTACTGAAATGAGTCTCCTCTTGAGTTCTTAAAAACTCTTCTCACATTCTTCGGTCCAACCGAACTTTTAATCTTTCCGAGTAAACTGAGTTACTGGAGTAGCGATTCGAGAAAATCCTTTCACGAATATCCGATAATAACCAGCTAAACCGAGAAAGCTACGTACTTCGATCACTGATTTAGGTTGCTCCCAGCTTTAAATTGCTTCAATCCTTGTCGGGTCAACAGATATTCCATGACTTGATACTACGTGCCCAAGGAATGATACTTCCTCAAGCCAGAACTCGCATTTCTTCAACTTAGCATAAAGCTTGTATTCACGAAGCTTTTGGAGTGTCAGCCTCAAGTGTTGCTCATGATCTTCACGGCTTTTGGAATAAATAAGGATGTCATCAATAAAGACGACCACAAAGTGATCCAAATATTCCTTGAATACTCGGTTCATCATATCCATGAAGGCAGCATGAGCATTAGTCAATCAAAAAGACATGACTAAGAATTCATAATGCTCGTACCGAGTTCTGAAGGCAGTCTTTGGAATATCCTCAGTTCTAACCTTCAACTGATGATATCCAGAACGAAGATCGATTTTTGAAAAGAATTGTGCTCCTTGCAACTGGTCAAACAGGTCATCAATACGTGGCAATGGGTACCTATTTTTGATGGTGACATGATTCAACTCCTGATAATTAATACAAAGTCGCATACTCCCATCTTTCTTCTTCACGAATAGAACAGGAGCACCCCAAATAGAAGTACTAGGACGAATAAAACCAATGTCTAACAATTCCTACAGTTGGGTCTTTAACTCCTGAAGTTCAATAGGAGCCATTCGATATGGGGCTTTGGATATGGGTTTTGTACCAGGTTCAAGGTTGATATAAAATTTAATTTCAGGCTCTGGGGGTAGGTCAGGAAGTTCTTCAGGGAATACGTCAGGAAATTCATTAACAATAGAAATATCATTCAAAACTGAAGTATTTTTGTTTAGATCCGTGACATGAGCTAAGAAAGCTTGACATCCATTTTTCAAAAAACGAATAGCTTTGTGGCTTGAGATGACAGTGATTGATTTTAATGGTTTGGTTGTTTGAATTCGCATAATAGGTTGATTAGGAATATGAAAGCTAACAACCTTACGAAAACAATCAATTTTTGCATGATGAGTAGTTAACCAATCAATCCCTAGAATTACATCAAATGCAAGTATTTTAAATGAAATAAGATCGACAGGTAATGTGAGGGTACCGATTTGAACTAAACAAGACTTATAAACAGTGAATGTAATGAAGGTTTCTCCCAACGGAGTTTCTACAGATAAGTCAAAGTTTAATTTCTCCGGAGTCAAATTTAATCGTTGAGCGCAAATAGGAGAAATAAAAGAATGGGTAGAACCAGTATCAAATAAGGTATAGACTTCGCTAGAGTTTATGATAAGCTTACCCGTGATGACCTCGTTCGGGTTCATTGCTTTTTGGGAGGTCACAACAAACGCTCTCCCTTGCACTACCGGTTTTGACTTTTCTGGGACGTCCTTTGGTGCCTCCATCCTAGCTGAACTTGTCTTCGGTGAACAATAAAATCGGGCTAGGTGACCTTCTCTTCCATAATTATAACATGCTTTGGATGGCATCACATAGTTTGGACTGATGTGTCATTCCCCTCCGTATTTGAAGCATATGATAGGTGGTCGTTCTCCTTCCTTAACCACGGGTGCTGGTGCTGACGTCTTTCCATCATTATTGAATCTCCTCTTCTTGAAATGTCCATTCTTATTGTTTTGGCCATGATTACCACCGAAGTGGTTACCATTTCTGGCCTGATGATTCCCTCCACGCTTGTTGTCACCGCTTCGATGACTACTTTCACTGGTATTATCATTTTGTCGGTTACTCTCTTTTGGTTGTGTTGACTCGTTATCGCGCTCCACTAACTAAGCCCTATTTACAACATCTGAATACAAACACAGTTTATGAGAAATAAGATATTGACGTATCTCCGGCTTCAAACCTCTGAAAAACATCTGTGTCATTCTCTCTTCATTATCCACCAAGTGGGATGCAAACCGGGACAGGTCGGCAACTTAGCTTCGTACTGCGACACGGTCATATTATTTTGCTACAACTTGATGAATTCTATCTCCTTCGTGTGACGAATACTTTCGGAAAAGTACTTATCATTGAATAGTTCCTGGAAGTTCTCCCAAGACATCTTCAGTGCGGCAGGTTGAGTACGCTTTACAGATTCTCATCAGTAATCTGCCTCTGCCCGTAACATAAAGGTGGCAAAGGGAACCTTTTACTCCTCGGCACATCCCAAGACATCAAATATCTTGGTGATCTGCTTTATCTACGTTTTCGCCTTAAGTGGTTTTGGTTCTCCAATAAACTCCGGTGGTCCCAGCTCCTTGAACTGTTTAGCGGTGATCGTCCGAGAGTTTTCAGTGTTTTCACCTATATTTTGGACAAGAGCCGCTCTCGCCTGCTATTGCATGAATTGTATAAAGGCTCTAAACATTCCATCATCCATCATTTGGTCAGTGTTATTGTTTGCATGAGGATTATCGCCTTCCTGATGCACATTATCCTGATTATTGATATGTGGTGAATCAACGGTCGCCTGTGCTCCATTGCTATTCTCAACATTCTCGGATGTCATTTTCAAATACTGTCACAAAACAAGTTAAATAACATATCACATATTATCTGTGACGCCCCCAAATTCAGGTACTTAAAATTCGAACTCAGTGCTTCACGATATCATTTCTATGAGCGGAATAATACTAATAATAATAACAATAATATAGATTATCAAATTTAATTTACATATTATCAGAGTTTTCAATCCCAAGTACGAAACCTTCAAATATTCGTTTCATTACATGATAGTTAATATATATCATCATTATCCTAATAAAGTCTAGTTATTACAAAAGATAGCCTTGTCATTCATTCAGCGACCTTCCCTTTCCCTTTGTTCTTAGAAGAGCCTCCACGTTGTTCACCTTTAGCTGAAAACATTTAAATTTAAGCAAGGATGAGCATTTGAGTGCCCAACAAGTAATAGCAACAATAGCAGTTAGCTGAACGAATTAAATATTTTTCTTTGAACGATACTTTTACAACAAATCAACAGTTGTAAAGTAAACTTAATCGATAATAAACAACATATCATTTGGATTTCAAAATTTTGAAACTACGTACTGACTATAAATTAGGATCAGTTGACAAACTATGAACATTATTTTCTATTTTTGAAAAGGTTAAACAGAACTTCATCTGTAAACCGTCATTACTTATGAGCACGGGGGGGTGATCAGCCCGTTATGCCCTGTATTGATCAATACTACATTAAAGGACGATGTTTTCGTCTAGCATTCCCGCCTAAGGCGCATAAAAGTTTCCTATATTTGGGATGTTCATACCAGTCTTGAATCCAAACCAAAACAATTTAGTTGGATAAAGTTTTATCTTGTTCAACAACAACGTTAAATATATGTCTAGCTGGATCAAATAGCTTAGACGACTTTTTCTTCAACTTATACATACTGAACACCGATAAGTATGTATCAACATGTGATAAAATATAATGATTATCCAAGTGGGGACACTTGTATAACCATGTTTTAGAAATTAACGATCAGAATATATAATTGGATCAATAATAACAGAATAAAGGAACTTGTACAACAATTATAGTTTAATAACTAACTTATACAGAATCATTGCATAAGTATATATAAAGGTTGAAATATTTGAACAATTGAAATGAACAATTCAGATATTATCTTACGCATGTCCGTTACATAAAGTAAATGCAAAGAGTTAGATACTTGCCTTGTCTGCTGCTTACACAACTTAGATTTATCTTTTCTATCAAACCCTATCATTAAATATATCATTTGTCTGATTAGAATAACATATCATATCATATAATACTGCTTATTGTAGTCAGCACATTCCCTAATCACGTTGGCACATAGGTTTAACAACCAATGAATCACAAATAATCACTTATCTAATCACATTATCTAAGTCTAGATCAATTTCTGAAACATGTCGGTGTACCGACAACTTTATCGGATAAATATCGGGTCTTAGACTCTGTACTGTAACTTAATATCAGTCATATTATTTTTAAATGACTTAATAATAATTTTAAAACATTTATTACTATTTATCATGAATTTTTAAACCTCGGAATCATTATTAAATGATTTAAATACTAAATACTTTCATTATCATTAACATTTAATTAGTATTAAACTATTAATGAAATCATTTCTAAAATGTTAAAGTTATTTATAATAACTCATAATACTTTTAAAGTATTATTATTACCTTTAAATAATTTTTAAAACATTTAAAATCATTTCTAAATAATTACCATTAATATTAAGGTATTAATGTTTTATTTATCAAAATATTAAAAGTCATTATTCATAAATTAAAATATTTTTAATTCATTTATATCATTTTAAATAATTTTTAAATTAATAAAAACATTTTTAAACTATTTATTTAATATAATTATTAAATAAATTTACTATTTTTAATAATAAGTTAATAATAATTCATTAATGAAATTATCCTTTAAATATTAAAAGTTATATTTTATAACTTAAAATATTTTTAAACATTTTATTTTCATTTAAAATGATTTTTATAATATTAAAATCGTTTTTAAACTAAATTATCAAATAACTTTAATATCATTAATAATAATTAATTAGTGAAATTCATCTTTAAATATTAAAAGTTATATTTTATAACTTAAAATATTTTTAAATACTTTATTATTATTTAAAATGATTTTTAATATAATAAAATCATTTTTAATTAATTTATTTAATTCATTTAGTAAACAAATTAATTACCATTAATATCAATTTATTAATGAAATTTATCACAAAATATTAAAAGTCATTAAAAATAACTTAAAATATTTTCTTATATCATAATATAATTTTTAATGATTTTTCAAATATTAAAATCATTTTTAAATAATTTATTTAATATTATAATTGAATAAATTAAATACTTTTAATATTTTAAAAATATTAAATATTTATGAAATATATTTAAAATAATTAAAAACTAATTTTTGAAATTTAAAATAATTTTTAATAATTTATTTTATATTTTTAATAATTAAAAACTATTTTTTTTCTATTTAATAATTAATTTTCAGAAAATAATAAACTGTCTGTCGCTAAAGGCCACCTATAGTGATAAAACTGTCGCTATAGGTGTTCTTCATGTTCTTGGCCAAACCCAGAAAATGCATGGGAGTGACCGAGTAGGCAGGTTTGACCAAATATAACTTAATGTGTGTTGTGTTTCTGAGCATGATGTTAGTCAGAGCTTGTAGTGCTAGTGTAGGACTGCAAGATCCAACAACAAACATAACCAAACATTGCATAATCCAAGAGATCTGAGCCTCCAAAAGTGTTGTCAGAGGCTGTTCTTCATTTATGGGTTACCCAGAAATGAAGAACAGTTCGAGCCTACATTTTTGGGCTTCCACAGCTTGAAATCCGTGCAATCTTTTAGTGATTTAAGAGTCCTAGATTGTAGCTAGCATGCAAGAGAATAGATCTATTACATAAAATACGGATAACATCAACTTAATCAACATGTATGCTCTCGGTCAAACCATGTCAGTCGACATGTTCATATGTTTTCTGGGTTACCCAGAAAACAGAGAACATGGTCGACTTGCCTGGTTTGACCGTCCACTACGATTACTAATTATTAGGAAATGTTAAGGCATACATATGTAGTATAACCTACATACTACAACTTAGATACATAAACATTATCAGAACACCAATACACTAACAGATCAAGACGGTCAAAGATGTTGTCAGGCCGGTTCTGGGCTGTTTCTGGGTTACCCAGAAACGCCTGGTCATGGCCGATCAACCAGGTTTGACCTTGAATATCTTGCTACCTAGACCAGATCTAAGTCTGAATCTTTTTGCATATCAAAGACCTCATACCAGACTACAAGTACAAGGCTTTAAACTACTAAAAAATATAACAGGTAACGATTAAAGAGGCCTGACATTAGGCTGTCAGACACGAAAATATTTTTTTCCAAATTTGGGAAATCTTCAAATCCGAGCCTCTAGATGTTATGGATCTAACATCTAGCAACCCAGATCATCCTTAGACTCTACTAACAATATATTCTAACACTTAAACATAACATCTATCAACAGATTTTTGGACATAAATTCTAGAGTTTGTTTATACCTTTAAATGAGCAATTCTTGATTCTATGTTTTCTGATTTGGTTATGATAAACGTGGGGCTTCAATATATGATTGATATACTATAGTTTTTCGTTGGTTTTAGAGATAGAGGCTCAAGGATGAGAGTTGGGCAAAATGTAAGTAACAAATGAATTTCTCTCTCCTTCAATCTATAAATAGACCAACAAGGTGCATGAATTGGCTAAGCTAGAGGCTTGTTGCTGTCAATTATGAGCACATGGGATTGTTGAAGTGGTTCACTCACTCAACCTATTGTCAAAACCTATTCTAGCCAAAATAATTCAATTAGGGGCAAACTAGTCTTTTGATAATTCATTTAAATTGCAAAATAGAAACTTGCCAAACCCTTAGGGTTTAACCCTAAGGTTTAGCACAAAATGTAGTATTTCCATTATAGGGTTTGCTCAAAAATAAATAATAATAAAAAAAAATTAAATAAATTTTGGTTTCTAAAATTTTGAAATTAGGATTTTCTAATTATGATTAATTATCCAATTACCTTATACAGTAACATTAGGGTTTAGATCATATAATTATCACTAACCTTGCTAAAATAGCAATTAGGGTCTAAGATTTTGATAATTAGGGTTATCGATTATAATTAGGTTTTTCTAATTATAAAATTTGGGTTTAAAAATTTAAGGTTTTAGATTATAATTAGGGTGTACCTAATTTAATCAAATCATTATAAAATACTCATCATAAAATATATAATACCGTTATAACAGTCTTAAACTCACAGTTGATTTTCAAATTAGGGTTTCGAAATTAAACACCATAATTGACCAATAATCATCAATACGTACATACAGTACATATTTATAACACTGAAAAATCAAAATATAGTTAATATTATATTATTATTCTTATACCTTGACAATAATCCAAAATTAGGGTTTGGATTCCATATCTGATTTATTCTTCATATTTAACCTTAATAATCAAGGTAAAATAATCAACTTAATAATCTGTACAAAAATTCATATAATAAAATAATTACTATAATTATTCAAAAAAAAATTCACTTCATATATTATTTAAATAATATATACTTATATTTTCATGGAAAATAATTAATAAAACATTTCTACTATAAAATTAATTATTAATTGAATGTACCTTATAATAATCAATAATTCTAAAATAAAATTACTTGTAAATATTTATGTAATAAATATATATTTTTTTACCACATAAATACATATACACATTATCTTGTACAAATCTTTATCCATAAAAAAAAATTATACGCAAAATTTCGGATTTATTTATATAGAAAATATCGGGTTGTTACATTATCTCTATACTTTGACTGACCAATTAAATACCAAATAAACTTAGGTAGGTCATACTGGCAAAAAAATTCCCCATCTCTCCCCTCCTAATTCTAGTCGCACATCTTAGCCAGGGATCATATCCCTAAGCTTTGATACCAACTGTGACGCCCCCAAAATAGGTATACATCACCTATTCTGAGTCGCCAAATACATGGTGCAGAATACAAATACAATCGTTAATATACGACAAGAGAACTGTGAGTTTTAATACAAATATTGTCTTCTACACAATATCCACTCTCAGAATAAGTCCTCGTTACATTTATTATCACACTATTTAACAGAATAGTGAGGACTACTAATACTATCATCTGGTCCATCACTCCGTTCCCCGACTCGTCTCAGCTATATTCTCATTTCCCGAAAAGAACAATGAAAGAAAGGGTGAGCTCAACTAGCCCAGTAAGAAATATTATGACTAAGATAATGCAGAATAAATTATCATTAGCCTTAAACAGTGTTAAACTGATACAATATAACAAACATCAAGTTTAACTGTAGCGGAACAAGCAACCCATTAGAAGAGTCAAGTAGAGAATAAAATCTACTATCTTCTATGATTTTAAAGGTTTTTCATGACTTTTATCATTGGGACTCAACTTAAAAAATAATCCACATCATCGAATCACCCCTGTACTACGACCAATGATATTCTTTAGTATCACGACCACAATTATCCATGCACTATGGGCCAAGAATATTTGTGTATTCATTAATGGTCATGATCATGCCAACCACTGTCCATCAATGCACTTCGGGCTAATGAGGACTTTTACCACATCATTTATAACATTACGGTCATGATTATACCGAATAATCCCTGTTCATAATCATACCAAGTCCATCTATGCACTACAGGCCACATATAACTTTCAACAGAATATAAACATGAGGATGATGACAATGATATAAGAATTCAATAAAACAAGTTCAAGAATTTATTTATCCAGGAACCAATAACGTCCAAATTGTCAACATGATACTGCTTTGTGGAGTAAAATTCAAGAATGCTCGGAAGAATATTTTCATGAAAAGATACTGGATGAAGTGCAAATATCAAGGATATTCCACTAATTTCATGGAGTATAAAAGTCAAAAGTTTAACCAACTGAATATAATAAAGAATGGAATAACAAAAGAAATCACCATGCATGCGATAGACCGCACAGACAGGTTATTCCAACAGGAAAATAAATAACGGAACCAGGTCATGCGTAAACGCATCGACAGGATATTCTGACAGAATAATAAATAATGGAACCAGGTCCGGCGTAAACGCACAGACAGGATATTCCGATAGAATAATAAATAATGGAACCAGGTCCGGCGTAAACGCACAGACAGGATATTCTGACAGAATAATAAATAATGGAATAACAGAAGAATTTCACCATGTATAGGGTAGCCCGCGTATACAGGTTATTCAATTAGAATAATAAAGAGTGGAATAACAGAAGTTTTCTTCATGAATAAGAAAGAAATAATACCCTTTACGAGTACAACAAATAATATTCCTTACCGTAAAAGAAACTTTATATCGGAGTAGTAAAGTAGTAGAATACTTTTCTTCTTTTTCTCTATAGTTTCTCTTTCTAGAGTTTCAGTGAATTCGTAAGAAAATAATGAAAGAATGAGCTTCTATTTATAGAAAAATGGACTGCATAGTAACTAACTCATGAACGGTCTAGATTGATTTACTTTAATCTGACGGTCTATATTTAAAGCAAAATCTTTTTAAAAAAATATAATATATTCTATTTATAATCTAATAAAACGATAACTTTATAAAAGATTTTACTATGCAAATACTATGCAGGCACTATGCAAACACTATACATAATAAAATATAATATATTCTAATTATTGTCTAATAAAACAGATAACTTTATAAAAGTATTATGTTTTATATAAAAAAATTTTAATATTAGCCTAATAAAATAAATAACTTTATAAAAGTATTCTATTTTATATAAAAAGTTTTTCTATTTTATTACATTAATAATACCAATAAAAAAAATTGAGTGACTTATTACGTAAGCATCAATAATCAATATCGTGTTCTACTATGCAACCATGCGTATTACTGTACTTTTACTACCGAGTAGTTCAACAGTATTAATAGTAAAACTTCCACCGTTATTTTCATAAAGTATTTTTGTCGTTTTTTCAATCCGACAATAATTCCGTTGTGCGGTCCACCAATGATTGTGTCGTCGTACGAATATTCCTTGTTAAAACGAATATTCCCCGACCAATCGAATATTATATAGCAACTTGCTTACTTTGCAAAATTTATAAATATTACCCACAACTATAATATCATATCAATTTCACTCCATAATATTCAAAAATGATTTTTATAAAAAATTCATCTTTATTTATAAAAGTTGGGGTCTTACAGTTTACTTAACTTTACTTCTTAGGGTTCACGCTCTTTCAACCTAAGTTTACGCGACCTACTTTTGTTACCAGCTTACAGCTTCATGACATACGGAGATGTCTTACATAATACGTTCCTCATCTTTGATGATTTACATTCTTATTTTCTTCTTATTACTTCTCTAGGAATAAACATAAATCGTTTCTCTACTAGTAGTCCATATGGTACTCTTAGTGGTTTCCCACAAACAACCAACAAACAAGTTCCCGTCTCATCTACACTGCCATCACAATGAGTTAGATCGGTTGCCAGTTTCGTATATACCTTCGCTCTCTGAAGGAATTATTTAGCCCAGCTCCCATATGTCAACCATCAAAGGGTACGATTGTACCACAACCTAAACTTGTCTTACATCCTTCTAGATTGCGTCATAATTAGACAACAAGAATTTTCCAATGTTTTATTACCATAAAAATACCACCTTGGGTTTATTAGAAAATCGAAGATTCACACTTTTTCTTAGACAATTTGTTAAAGTTCTATTGTTAATCAACCCATTCATACCGAGAATTACTTCAAATTCCCTTAACTTTATCGGTACCTATCTACCGATACTTGCTTACCTTTATTATTCATAAAACAATTTGCACGAATACAATTTACGAAAGTTATTTCCTCACTCTCTACCTTAACGTTTAAATGAATTTATAATCCCCTTGGGAATAAGATTAATCACTTAGCAATTCACATGCTAAAATAGAAAAGTAGCACTCCAACCAAATAACACATAAGCATTCATTGTATTGCCTGGAATGATACATGCTTCTACATCCACTGATGCAACCGCATCTTGGACCGTCATATTAAAAGTACGTGCCATAGGTCTACTCGACGATAGTGGTTCAGTAATGGTTAACTTACCACTACTAATAACCCTACTCTCTTCCCTCTCCCATGTTCTTATTCTTCATATCTTTTGTGGTATTAGGTCATCGCCTCACTACCACCCTCCGCAATAATCACCTTCTCCGGAATGGTTCCATAGGGAAATCTCTGGAACACCATTATTCTACTATAGAGCCAGGGTTTCAGGCCCTGCTCAAACCTACGATCCTTCCTCTCCTCAATGTTTACTTGGTGTGGAGCAACCCTTGCTAATTCATTGAATTTGGCCGCGTACTGGGGAACCGTCACGTCCCCTAGTTTAAGTTCTAAGAACTTAATCCCCATCCTCCCTTGCATGCTTGTAGGGAAATAATTCTCAAAGAAAACCTTCTGGAATTGTTTCCACGTTACCACGTATGTTCTAGCCCCACCCTGGTGAGCCTTCCACCAACAGTTGACTTCCCCTTCATCATATAGGTCGCAAAAGAAGTCTTTTGCACCTCTACTATGTTTGAAATATCCAACGCCTTCTCTATTTTGTTTACCTCTATATGGGCCTCTATTGGGTCCGTCGTTCCTCTGAACTCCGACAGACCTACGCTTTTAAACTCTTTAAAGGCAGTCGTTCTGGCTACCCTACGTTCCGCGAGTACTCTACTCCTGGTTTGGTTAAATGCAGCCGTTAATAAATAGAACTCTTGCATAGGATTGTTTTGACCCCCTTGATTATCATTAAGTGATTCCGCTTCCTGATTACGTTGTCTTCTCTTTGGCGGCATTTTCAAATTAACTAATTAAAATTTCCTTATTATCTATTTACTTACTTCGTTATTATTCGCCACATAACAACTTGCACCATAACAAAGCATATTAAATGAAAACTTCATTATATTCATATGTTTCTTCTTAGTTTGAAACTATTTACAATTTATTCTCCATAGCCAAAAGCTATTAAAGTTCTATCCTGAATTTCGAACTTCATAAAAGTTTGGATTTACAAAAAGACTACCCTTTTACATAAAAGAGGGTTTTACATCATTATACACATATTTATAACTCTAGACTTTTAATAACGCATAACATCATCCTCGTGTTTCTCATTTGCTAACTTCGCTACAGTATCCCGACTAATCGTATGTCGAGTTTGTCCTGACTCCATGGGAAGATTAGCAACTTTCAGCATGAAATACTTATGAGCCACTAGTTCTTTACGAAGTTCATCGACCTCCTTCTTAAAATCCCTAGCCTTATTTATCATGAGCACCTTCTCATCATGCTCTGACTCAAAATCTGCTTCTGTAGACTCCTTCGCGACATAAAGAGCTCTAATCTCTTCATTCTGATTCTGCACAACTGTACTTAGTTGCGCATTCTTGTCAAGCTCTGCCAGATACAATGATATCATTGTATCTGGAGGTGATGACTCTGGTGTAGGTACCACCGTACCAACCGACTTTACCACCATTCCCTCCTCTACATCATTCATCATATGAAGATATGATGCCATATCCATCTCTCCCTCGGAGTAGTCTTCCTCAGAAAAATACTCCACTGTCTCCAACTCCTCTAGAATCACTAAGGGTACCTCCGTCACTGGCATGGGTACATGCTTTACTCTGTTCACAAGCTCTTCGCTCCCCACGTGTATATCTCTATACATCAAGCTTTTGATCGACATCCTCCAATAACACATAACATGCTGATTAGTACATAACACACAATAGTATAAGCACCAATCACATTTAATTTATTTAGGGTTATTTTCCATCTTTTAAATCTTTCGGTACTGAGTTTCCTCAATACCTTATTAACTCGTTTGACTCAATTAATATTCGAGTTTACTTCCTTCGGATTTCTCTTCCTTAACGAGGTTATTAGCCTAAGGTTCTTCCCCCCTTAAGTTTTATAACCTAATGCTCTGATATTTTCCTGTGACACCCCCAAATTTGGGTCTCTTCCAACCCGACAGATGGTGCTACACGGTACTACCATTCATTCATTCATTTAATTGTACAGTCTCAAAAGGACTAATATATCTCTTATATATTTGAAATAATATTACATTCCCCAAGGTCTTTATAACCCATTCGTTTGTTCTTGTTATAATATCAAATATATTACAATCATTCATCTATACTATTACATAAGAACTCTAAGGGTTCGTCTTCGCTTTGCCCTTGTCTTTGCCTGAGCCTTCAGTCCACTAGATCTTAGTTGTGTTCATATGGTTCAAGCAAGAGTGAGCATGACTAGCTCAGTAAATACTACAATTCTAATAAACACCATGCTTGAAACATAGAACTCATATACCTTCAATAACTGAACAATAGTTATGAAGTACTATCGATAATTCAAATTAGCACTTCTTTTTATTCAAAACATTTTCCAACAACAATATTTAGTAGAATATCAACTAAGGCTCGAGACCATGAGTTGTTCATAATTTCTTTTGAAAAGGATAACCCGACACTAAGTCTGTAAGTCCGACATAGCTTACGAGCACTTCTGGGTGTTTAGCTCATAGTACTCTATGTTGATCAACACTACATCCATTAAACGTGTATACGTTTAAGTTGTGACAACCTCACGTGCCTGTCGTTAAACAACAAAAACATTTTTAGCATACTTGGTCTTCGATTGAAAACCATACCAATATAACTCGGTAAACATTAATCATGCTTGACAAAATCATAATATAAGTCTTGCCAAAAGAATTGGCTTTAGACTTCATCATTCAAGACTTCATGCGAAAGAATACATTAATTACAAAGCTTGCCCAGATTGAACTGGAACAAGGGTTTAGAATACTTGCCTTCAGCGTTTGATTACTGATTATCACACGTACACTTTAAGTCTCTAAGTCTCTACAATACATGATCCATATAATATACCACATTAGGTCTTATATAATCAAGTAAGTATACAATTATATCTTACCCTTCATCTCAATCTAAATTCTAACTTAGATATGTTATTATGGTTTCTGACTTTTCATTACGTCATTCACATTACGTTCACGTTCAATTGATTATTAACTCTAATAATCATACATTACATGTCTAACAATGTCTTAACAATGTCATATCAACCCCTTAATTCATTACCTATGAGTTCTCTTTCATTCTATACTTGTAAACATTCTTCTCTAGCAATTTCTTATGACGGGCGCCGCGGCGCCACCCATAGCTCTCCTTCTCACGCCGCAGCGCGAGTTTGCAGTAGGCAACGACACTATGACGACACTGCAGCACCACCCTTTTGGCCTTGGGTTGGCACCGCGGCTCCAACTCTGTGCCATAGAAAATTTACAGGTTTCGAAATTTTTGTGAAACTCCCGGATGCATAACTTCTTCGTTACAAGTCCGAATTGGCTCGTTCAACAGCATGCGGCTCACAATTTACGTACTCTACATGTTCATTCAAGAATTTTATCTATTCGTCTTCGTTTGCTAAAATTTCACCTATTAGTCCATTTTTAACGAAAACGATAAACGTTCGTGAACGTTCAACGCTCGTTTCTTCGTTCTAAGTCAGAATCCGGTCATTTTCGAGTCCGCCACTCTTTAATGCCAAATATGACTTGTCTCCAATGAAAGCCAACGTTTTTGACTTCAAACATAAAATACAACTTCCATTCCGAGAATTTCACGAATTCGACGATAATCGTCCAATCGTGTGAATTCCGTCAAAGCTTCATTACTTAAGATTTGCTCTTCGTTTCAAAAGGATTTATTCCCTCATATTAACATCTTGACATACATACTTCATTAACTTATAAACATAATAAGTTATTACTTATTCTTTGTGAGTTTATAACTTATAAAAGTATAACCTCCTTATGAATTTACTTTGCATGACTTTATCATAGCTTAAATCTTTTAACCATCATCCTTGCTTCTTATTATCATACAACCTTATTATTACAACATAAGACAAGTTCCTACAAATTATTCCTTATTTCACAACTTATATGATTACAATTAGCTTATTCATGACTTAAACGGCTTAAATCCTTTAATTAATCATTCATATCATTCCTTAGTATACATGTTCTACCACTACCCCCTTCTCTAACAATTGAAGAGAAAGAGAATTATGGTTTAAGTTCTTACCTATGAAGATCACTTGCCTAAGCTTTAATCCCTTCTTGCTTCTTGAATTCTCAAAGGCTAACTTGTTCTAGCTTTTGTAACTTTTTCTCTCTAACCAATAAGCTATAAGTTATTGGATAAAAAACTAACAACCAACAAATGAGCTAGCAAGCTTCCTATTTATAGGAAATGGTATAATGTGATAAGGCCACTCCACCTCCTTAATCACCTCCTTACTATTCATTACCTAGACATTAAGTTAACTTGGCCTCCTCATTTACTTAATTCTTAAGTATACTTGCTTAGCACATAGCTTATCCTTTACTTGCTCATCACAACACTTAGCCATTAAGTTACTTGGTCATCACATAAAAGCACTTTACTTGCTCATCACACATAAGCACTTTACTTAGCTTTTAAGTTACTTAGCTTATCCTTTGCTTATCCCTTAAGTCTAGTTGCTCATCACACTTAATGCTTGGTCACCAATTCACCCATGTGATCATGGGTTAACCCATGGATCTTCCTAATTCATTGGATTCTTACTTTGGGCTTAAGGTTTAATTAACCTAACTTATACATTGGGCTTTAAATTAAACAAACACTTGGGCTTGTTCATTAAGTTACATTGCACTTAACATTACAAATATTTGGGCTTTACATTAATTCTTATTGGGCTTTATTGTTATCCCAATTGGACATTACAATTTCCTACACAATTCAACCAATTCATTACATATGGCTTAAAGCCTTATAACGTATAATTTACGTATTAATCTCATATTCTAACTCGTATATTTATTCAACATATCATCCTTCATACATACTCGTATAACACCTCGTATCATACTCGTATTCATTACCTCATACAATACCTACGCATTATACTTATGAGCCACTAGTTCTTTACGAAGTTCATCGACCTCCTTCTTAAAATCCCTAGCCTTATTTATCATGAGCACCTTCTCATCATGCTCTGACTCAAAATCTGCTTCTGCAGACTCCTTCGCGACATAAAGAGCACTAATCTCTTCATTCTGATTCTGCACAACTGTACTTAGTTGCGCATTCTTGTCAAGCTCTGCCAGATACAATGATATCATTGTATCTGGAGGTGATGACTCTGATGTAGGTACCACCGTACCAACCGACTTTACCACCATTCCCTCCTCTACATCATTCATCATATGAAGATATGATGCCATATCCATCTCTCCCTCGGAGTAGTCTTCCTCAGAAAAATACTCCACTGTCTCCAACTCCTCTAGAATCACTAAGGGTACCTCCGTCACTGGCATGAGTACACTCTTTACTCTGTTCACAAGCTCTTCGCTCCCCACGTGTATATCTCTATACATCAAGCTTTTGATCGACATCCTACAATAACACATAACATGCTGATTAGTACATAACACACAATAGTATAAGCACCAATCACATTTAATTTATTTAGGGTTATTTTCCATCTTCTAAATCTTTCGGTACTGAGTTTCCTCAATACCTTATTAACTCGTTTGACTCAATTAATATTCGAGTTTACTTCCTTCGGATTTCTCTTCCTTAACAAGGTTATTAGCCTAAGGTTCTTCCCCCCTTTAGTTTTATAACCTAATGCTCTGATATTTTCCTGTGACACCCCCAAATTTGGGTCTCTTCCAACCCGACAGATGGTGCTACACGGTACTACCATTCATTCATTCATTTAATTGTACAGTCTCAAAAGGACTAATATCTCTTATATATTTGAAATAATATTACATTCCCCAAGGTCTTTATAACCCATTCGTTTGTTCTTGTTATAATATCAAATATATTACAATCATTCATCTATACTATTACATAAGAACTCTAAGGGTTCGTCTTCGCTTTGCCCTTGTCTTTGCCTGAGCCTTCAGTTCACTAGATCTTAGTTGTGTTCAAATGGTTCAAGAAAGAGTGAGCATGACTAGCTCAGTATGTACTACAATTCTAATAAACACCATGCTTGAAACATAGAACTCATATACCTTCAATAACTGAACAATAGTTACGAAGTACTATCGATAATTCAAATTAGCACTTCTTTTTATTCAAAACATTTTCCAACAACAATATTTAGTAGAATATCAACTAAGGCTCGAGACCATGAGTTGTTCATAATTTCTTTTGAAAAGGATAACCCGGCACTAAGTCCGTAAGTCCGACATAGCTTACGAGCACTTTTGGGTGTTCAGCCCATAGTACTCTATGTTGATCAATACTACATCCATTAAACGTGTATACGTTTAAGTTGTGACAACCTCACGTGCCTGTCGTTAAACAACAAAAACATTTTTAGCATACTTGGTCTTCGATTGAAAACCATACCAATATAACTCGATAAACATTAATCATGCTTGACAAAATCATAATATAAGTCTTGCCGAAAGAATTGGCTTTAGACTTCATCATTCAAGATTTCATGCGAAAGAATACATGAATTACAAAGCTTGCCCAGAATGAACTGGAACAAGGTTTAGAATACTTGCCTTCAACGTTTGATTACTGATTATCACACGTACACTTTAAGTCTCTACAATACATGATAATATAATATACCACATTAGGTCTTATATAATCAAGTAAGTATACAATTATATCTTACCCTTCATCTCAATCTAAATTCTGACTTAGATCTGTTATTATGGTTTCTGACTTTTCATTACGTCATTCACATTACGTTCACGTTCAATTGATTATTAACTCTAATCATCATACATTACATGTCTAACAATGTCTTAACAATGTCATATCAACCCCTTAATTCTTTACCTATGAGTTCTCTTTCATTCTATACTTGTAAACATTCTTCTCTAGCAATTTCTTATGACGGGCGCCGCGGCGCCACCCATAGCTCTCCTTCTCACGCCGCAGCGCGAGTTTGCAGTAGGCAACGACACTATGACGGCACTGCAGCACCACCTTTTTGGCCTTGGGTTGGCACCGCGGCTCCAACTCTGTGCCATAGAAAATTTACAGGTTTCGAAATTTTTGTGAAACTCTCGGATGCATAACTTCTTCGTTACAAGTCCGAATTGGCTCGTTCAACAGCATGCGGCTCACAATTTACGTACTCTACATGTTCATTCAAGAATTTTATCTATTCGTCTTCGTTTGCTAAAATTTCACCTATTAGTCCATTTTTAACGAAAACGATAAACGTTCGTGAACGTTCAACGCTCGTTTCTTCGTTCTAAGTCAGAATCCGGTCATTTTCGAGTTTGCCACTCTTTAATGCCAAATATGACTTGTCTCCAATGAAAGCCAACGTTTTTGACTTCAAACATAAAATACAACTTCCATTCCGAGAATTTCACGAATTCGACGATAATCGTCCAATCGTGTGAATTCCGTCAAAGCTTCATTACTTAAGATTTGCTCTTCGTTTCAAAAGGATTTATTCCCTCATATTAACATCTTGACATACATACTTCATTAACTTATAAACATAATAAGTTATTACTTATTCTTTGTGAGTTTATAACTTATAAAAGTATAACCTCCTTATGAATTTACTTTGCATGACTTTATCATAGCTTAAATCTTTTAACCATCATCCTTGCTTCTTATTATCATACAACCTTATTATTACAACATAAGACAAGTTCCTACAAATTATTCCTTATTTCACAACTTATATGATTACAATTAGCTTATTCATGACTTAAACGGCTTAAATCCTTTAATTAATCATTCATATCATTCCTTAGTATACATGTTCTACCACTACCCCCTTCTCTAACAATTGAAGAGAAAGAGAATTATGGTTTAAGTTCTTACCTATGAAGATCACTTGCCTAAGCTTTAATCCCTTCTTGCTTCTTGAATTCTCAAAGGCTAACTTGTTCTAGCTTTTGTAACTTTTTCTCTCTAACCAATAAGCTATAAGTTATTGGATAAAAAACTAACAACCAACAAATGAGCTAGCAAGCTTCCTATTTATAGGAAAGTCTAAGTTAGGGTATAATGGTGATAAGGCCACTCCACCTCCTTAATCACCTCCTTACTATTCATTACCTAGACATTAAGTTAACTTGGCCTCGTCATTTACTTAATTCTTAAGTATACTTGCTTAGCACATAGCTTATCCTTTACTTGCTCATCACAACACTTAGCCATTAAGTTACTTGGTCATCACATAAAAGCACTTTACTTGCTCATCACACATAAGCACTTTACTTAGCTTTTAAGTTACTTAGCTTATCCTTTGCTTATCCCTTAAGTCTAGTTGCTCATCACACTTAATTCTTGGTCACCAATTCCCATGTGATCATGGGTTAACCCATGGATCTTCCTAATTCATTGGATTCTTACTTTGGGCTTAAGGTTTAATTAACCTAACTTATACATTGGGCTTTAAATTAAACAAACACTTGGGCTTGTTCATTAAGTTACATTGCACTTAACATTACAAATATTTGGGCTTTACATTAATTCTTATTGGGCTTTATTGTTATCCCAATTGGACATTACAATTTCCTACACAATTCAACCAATTCATTACATATGGCTTAAAGCCTTATAACGTATAATTTACGTATTAATCTCATATTCTAACTCGTATATTTATTCAACATATCATCCTTCATACATACTCGTATAACACCTCGTATCATACTCGTATTCATTACCTCGTACAATACCTACGCATTATACTTATGAGCCACTAGTTCTTTACGAAGTTCATCGACCTCCTTCTTAAATCCCTAGCCTTATTTATCATGAGCACCTTCTCATCATGCTCTGACTCAAAATCTGCTTCTGCAGACTCTTTCGCGACATAAAGAGCACTAATATCTTCATTCTGATTCTGCACAACTGTACTTAGTTGCGCATTCTTGTCAAGCTCTGCCAGATACAATGATATCATTGTATCTGGAGGTGATGACTCTGGTGTAGGCACCACCGTACCAACCGACTTTACCTCCATTCCCTCCTCTACATCATTCATCATATGAAGATATGATGCCATATCCATCTCTCCCTCGGAGTAGTCTTCCTCAGAAAAATACTCCACTGTCTCCAACTCCTCTAGAATCACTAAGGGTACCTCCGTCACTGGCATGGGTACATGCTTTACTCTGTTCACAAGCTCTTCGCTCCCCACGTGTATATCTCTATACATCAAGCTTTTGATCGACATCCTACAATAACACATAACATGCTGATTAGTACATAACACACAATAGTATAAGCACCAATCACATTTAATTTATTTAGGGTTATTTTCCATCTTTTAAATCTTTCGGTACTGAGTTTCCTCAATACCTTATTAACTCATTTGACTCAATTAATATTCGAGTTTACTTCCTTCGGATTTCTCTTCCTTAACGAGATTATTAGCCTAAGGTTCTTCCCCCCTTAAGTTTTATAACCTAATGCTCTGATATTTTCCTGTGACACCCCCAATTTGGGTCTCTTCCAACCCGACAGATGGTGCTACACGTACTACCATTCATTCATTCATTTAATTGTACAGTCTCAAAAGGACTAATTATCTCTTATATATTTGAAATAATATTACATTCCCCAAGGTCTTTATAACCCATTCGTTTGTTCTTGTTATAATATCAAATACATTACAATCATTCATCTATACTATTACATAAGAACTCTAAGGGTTCGTCTTCGCTTTGCCCTTGTCTTTGCCTGAGCCTTCAGTCCACTAGATCTTAGTTGTGTTCATATGGTTCAAGCAAGAGTGAGCATGACTAGCTCAGTAAGTACTACAATTCTAATAAACACCATGCTTGAAACATAGAACTCATATACCTTCAATAACTGAACAATAGTTACGAAGTACTATCGATAATTCAAATTAGCACTTCTTTTTATTCAAAACATTTTCCAACAACAATATTTAGTAGAATATCAACTAAGGCTCGAGACCATGAGTTGTTCATAATTTCTTTTGAAAAGGATAACCCGACACTAAGTCCGTAAGTCCGACATAGCTTACGAGCACTTCTGGGTGTTCAGCCCATAGTACTCTATGTTGATCAACACTACATCCATTAAACGTGTATACGTTTAAGTTGTGACACCCTCACATGCCTGTCGTTAAACAACAAAAACATTTTTAGCATACTTGGTCTTTGATTGAAAACCATACCAATATAACTCGGTAAACATTAATCATGCTTGACAAAATCATAATATAAGTCTTGCCAAAAGAATTGGCTTTAGACTTCATGATTCAAGACTTCATGCGAAAGAATACATGAATTACAAAGCTTGCCCAGATTGAACTGGAACAAGGGTTTAGAATACTTGCCTTCAGCGTTTGATTACTGATTATCACACGTACACTTTAAGTCTCTAAGTCTCTACAATACATGATCATATAATATACCACATTAGGTCTTATATAATCAAGTAAGTATACAATTATATCTTACCCTTCATCTCAATCTAAATTCTGACTTAGATCTGTTATTATGGTTTCTGACTTTTCATTACGTCATTCACATTACGTTCACGTTCAATTGATTATTAACTCTAATCATCATACATTACATGTCTAACAATGTCTTAACAATGTCTTAACAATGTCATATCAACCCCTTAATTCTTTACCTATGAGTTCTCTTTCATTCTATACTTGTAAACATTCTTCTCTAGCAATTTCTTATGACGGGCGCCGCGGCGCCACCCATAGCTCTCCTTCTCACGCCGCAGCGCGAGTTTGCAGTAGGCAACGGCACTATGACGACACTGCAGCACCACCCTTTTGGCCTTGGGTTGGCACCGCGGCTCCAACTCTGTGCCATAGAAAATTTACAGGTTTCGAAATTTTGTGAAACTCCCGGATGCATAACTTCTTCGTTACAAGTCCGAATTGGCTCGTTCAACAGCATGCGGCTCACAATTTACGTACTCTACATGTTCATTCAAGAATTTTATCTATTCGTCTTCGTTTGCTAAAATTTCACCTATTAGTCCATTTTTAACGAAAACGATAAACGTTCGTGAACGTTCAACGCTCGTTTCTTCGTTCTAAGTCAGAATCCGGTCATTTTCGAGTCCGCCACTCTTTAATGCCAAATATGACTTGTCTCCAATGAAAGCAAATATTTTTGACTTCAAACATAAAATACAACTTCCATTCCGAGAATTTCACGAATTCGACGATAATTGTCCAATCGTGTGAATTCCGGCAAAGCTTCATTACTTAAGATTTGTTCTTCGTTTCAAAAGGATTTATTCCCTCATATTAACATCTTGACATACATACTTCATTAACTTATAAACATAATAAGTTATTACTTATTCTTTGTGAGTTTATAACTTATAAAAGTATAACCTCCTTATGAATTTACTTTGCATGACTTTATCATAGCTTAAATCTTTTAACCATCATCCTTGCTTCTTATTATCATACAACCTTATTATTACAACATAAGACAAGTTCCTAAAAATTCTTCCTTATTTCACAACTTATATGATTACAATTAGCTTATTCATGACTTAAACGGCTTAAATCCTTTAATTAATCATTCATATCATTCCTTAGTATACATGTTCTACCACTACCCCCTTCTCTAACAATTGAAGAGAAAGAGAATTATGGTTTAAGTTCTTACCTATGAAGATCACTTGCCTAAGCTTTAATCCCTTCTTGCTTCTTGAATTCTCAAAGGCTAACTTGTTCTTGCTTTTGTAACTTTTTCTCTGTAACCAATAAGCTATAAGTTATTGGATAAAAAACTAACAACCAGCAAATGAGCTAGCAAGCTTCCTATTTATAGGAAAGTCTAAGTTAGGGTATAATGGTGATAAGGCCACTCCACCTCCTTAATCACCTCCTTACTATTCGTTACTTAGACATTAAGTTAACTTGGCCTCCTCATTTACTTAATTCTTAAGTATACTTGCTTAGCACATAGCTTATCCTTTACTTGTTCATCACAACACTTAGCCATTAAGTTACTTGGTCATCACATAAAAGCACTTTACTTGCTCATCACACATAAGCACTTTACTTAGCTTTTAAGTTACTTGGCTTATCCTTTGCTTATCCCTTAAGTCTAGTTGCTCATCACACTTAATTCTTGGTCACCAATTCACCCATGTGATCATGGGTTGACCCATGGATCCTCCTAATTCATTGGATTCTTACTTTGGGCTTAAGGTTTAATTAACCTAACTTATACATTGGGCTTGAAATTAAACAAACACTCGGGCTTGTTCATTAAGTTACATTGCACTTAACATTACAAATATTTGGGCTTTACATTAATTCTTATTGGGCTTTATTGTTATCTCCCAATTGGACATTACAATTTCCTACACAATTCAACCAATTCATTACATATGGCTTAAAGCCTTATAACGTATAATTTACGTATTAATCTCATATTCTAACTCGTATATTATTCAACATATCATCCTTCATACATCACTCTATAACACCTCGTATCATACTCGTATTCATTACCTCGTACAATACCTACGCATTATACTTATGAGCCACTAGTTCTTTACGAAGTTCATCGACCTCCTTCTTAAAATCCCTAGCC